>CM016722.1:47825917-48207890 GCA_005771605.1 Scutellaria baicalensis
CGAGAGCTTCAAAATGAGCAGCACATGAAGTCTTTTGGTTTGCAGGTACTTCTTGTTCTTGTGCATACCAAAGTATGTGCGAAATTAGAGTTATTGATAAAAATTCCTTCCCAACCCCCCCCCCCCCCCCCCCCCAACAAAAAAAAAAAAAAGGGTCATGGTTCTTCTAAGTTAACTTTTGTTTTAGGCCAACTACATAAAGGTACAATCATAAGCTATCAATTCTTGCTTATATTTATTCATGAAATTGTCATCTTAAGTTTATATTATTAAAAAAAAAAGGAAGTTTATAAAACATGAGAAGCAAGAGGACTCTTTTCTTCTGATGGACGGAAAAATAGTTAACTCTTTTTTTTTCCCCGCTCTTATGAAGATAAACAGCAGTTGAATATTTGAATGCCTGGTTTTTGTGCAAAAGGGTAGATGTTATGTCTTGGTTCAGTAAAGTAATTACTGAACAAGGAGTTTGACAAATAAAAAAGAAGCTCTAGTTAGAATTCCTCATTTTTTTGTAATATGCATAGTAAAACAATTATGCATGTGATGCAATTCAGTGACAAGAATTTTTCATCCTTCTGAATCATGTTTCCTGAACTTTCCAATCATCAAATGCCATATCATAGGTTGCAGACATTCAGTAGAAAGATTTTTTCCTCCTGAATCATGTTGTCTGAACTTATTTATGATCAAATGTAATGATGATAGGTTGCAGCTGCTGGATATGACAGACAGGCAGTTGCAGATCATGCAAACAACTTGGCCTCAAAGATTAGAAGCAACTTGACCAACTCAATGAAAGCTCTTGGTGTCGATATATTGACAGGTGTTGGTACAATTTTGGTGAGTCACCTCTTCAGTTCTCAGAATTCTAAGTCCATATATTTCTTAAACTTCTGTATTCCATATCCAATAATAAATCTAATGGACCTTTTGTCTTTGACATGTCTATGTGCAAACATGTTCAGGGTCCACAAAAGTTGAAATTTGGAAAAGGAGATTCTGGAGACAAGACCATAACTGCTAGAGACATAATTATTGCTACCGGTTCTGTTCCTTTAGTGCCCAAGGGAATTGAAGTTGATGGTAGTTGCTTGTCTGCACTTCATATTTTCTCTTATCTTAATTTCCAAGAAATTTATCTCTGATTTTTCACTATTACTCTAATCCTAGGCTAAAATACGCTAAATTCTTAATTTCCATCTGTTTGGCAGGAAAGACAGTGATTACAAGTGACCATGCTCTTAAATTGGAATCTGTTCCACAGTGGATAGCTATTGTAGGAAGTGGCTACATTGGGCTTGAATTCAGTGATGTTTATACAGCCCTTGGAAGTGAGGTGTGTCATTTTATTCTTACATATTACTTACACATTTAGATTATTAATATTTTAGCCACATTGGATATCCTTTTGCCTGGGGTATTAGACACTTGTTCCTTTTCGTTTCTTATTGATCATAATTTCCCACCATCATTGCTGATTGTAATTCCATTACTTAGTGAAAATCTATGCGGCAGTTTCTATTGTGTCTTTTTTGCACCTGTACTTATATTAATGGCATATCATAAAGATTTTGACCCTCATTGCTGTTGACTACATAGGTCACTTTTATTGAAGCTTTAGATCAAATCATGCCAGGCTTCGATCCAGAGATAGGAAAATTAGCTCAGCGAGTTCTTGTCAATCCGCGCAAGATCGAGTCCTACACCGGTGTATTTGCTAGCAAGGTGCTTATAAGTCACGTTTGCTTATTACATTTCAGAGAAATAAAAGTAACACCCATATCCAGTACGCTGCACAATTTTTTATGAATTTGCTGACTGTATGTACAGATCACTCCTGCAAAGGATGGAAAACCAGTACAAATAGAGCTCATTGATGCAAAGACAAAGGAGCCAAAGGAAACTCTGGAGGTAATACTCAGGAAATCTTGGGAAAATCTGGCCATAGAAATCGTACACAAAACCCATCCCTCTGCACATGTACAGACTTACAGTTCACATATGAGTATTGCTGAGAACAAGTTGAATCATTATTCATATAAAATTCATGATCAGCAATTTAAGCTGAGAAAGAGATACAGTTATGCAGGATATATATACTACCTCGAATATCAAAAATCTTATTTATCTGTCAAAATCCCCTCATTGTTTTTCCTCTAGTTGTGAATCTTCTCACAGACCATCTGTTTCTGTTACTAGTTTAAATAAGAACTCTAGGTACGTAATGAGCTGTATGATTTTTTGCAGGTAGATGCGGCTCTTATTGCAACTGGAAGGGCTCCATTTACTCAAGGACTTGGTTTGGAAAATGTTAGTAAACTTAGAATTGATTTTTTACCAGTTCTTTATGTAAAATAAATTTTATAATTGAATCCAATTTATCTGAAATTTATTATTTTTAGATCAATGTTCAAACACAACGTGGATTTGTCCCTGTTGATGAGCGCATGAGAGTGATTGACGCAAATGGAAAGTTGGTGGGTTTGCATACATACATATATATCTATATATATATATATCTTATTCCTTTGATGTTCAAAACATTTTACTGAATCAAAGTTTTACGTATCAGGTTCCTCATTTGTATTGCATTGGTGATGCTAATGGGAAAATGATGCTTGCCCATGCAGCAAGCGCACAAGGAATCTCCGGTAATTAACGCAATATGAAACATCAACAATTTGATATTTTTCTATCATTTGCTGTAGTCAAGTAACTCCTCTAATTGGTTTTAGTTATTGAGCAAGTTTCCGGGAATGACCATGTGCTGAATCATTTAAGCATTCCAGCAGCATGTTTTACCCATCCTGAGATCAGTATGGTTGGATTGACAGAGGTATGTGTCTCTCCTTAGGTTTTCTTTCATAGAATAACGGGTTACTTGAGTTTGCAAATCAGCAAATTGTTTCTCTCTGCCTCTGCATGTTCCTAATGTGTTCATTTTCCTTTCATTCCTTTTCCTGCTAATCTTGTACCATGTGGATGATGGCTATATATGCTGTATACTGAGTAGCTATTTCAGGCAATTCCTTCACTACTATAGGTGCATCTGACACCTTTATCATGCGATCAACTGTTTTGTTCTTTTGTTGACTTGGAGAATAATTACATTTAATGAGGCTCCATGAATAAATTCCTGTAACTTTATAACTACTTATGTTAAGGACGGTTTCTAAGTCATACCTCAAGCTGATTTATCGTGAACTACAAATGTTAAAAGGACAAGAAAGTAATTTAGGTATTATAGCGGTAATAGGATATTTGGTGGTATTTTGCATATTTGGTGGTTTCTTTTTTATGAGAATGTTCTGGTAAATCTCGGTGATTTTGGTCTCTAGTAATAATTAAATAGAAAAACAAGTGTAGATTGCTGCTTTCAGGTTGATTTCTTATTATTATTGTCATAATAATTGCTGCTAAATCTCTGAAAATTTTCAGCCTCAAGCTAGAGAAAAAGCTCAGAAGGAAGGATTTGAAATAAGCATTGCCAAGACAAGTTTCAAAGCCAATACAAAGGCCCTTGCTGAAAATGAAGGAGAAGGACTGGCCAAGGTAATGCATAATTCATAATAAGTTGCTTTCATGTTAGTATACTTTGATTGTCTTGCTTGATTTCTCCGATCAGGACTGCCTAACTTAATTGTTTCCAAAGGCAAAAATTTACTGATACCGTTATTGAAATGGATATATTTTTTGGAAAAATCTCTTAGAAAGTTAATTTGCTAACCTATCCTCATCCCTTGCATTGGATAATTTAAAAGGATGATTTGCAAACTCTATATGAAACTCACGGGTTCATCTTGCCAGCTGTCTTGCTCCTGGCTACAAGTCTTGGATCCTATATTGTACTTCAGTTTCTTCTATATGAGATACATAAGTTGGTTTACATGCTGAATCTATTATTCTGTGCAGTTGATATATAGGCCTGACAATGGAGAGATCCTTGGGGTTCATATTTTTGGACTTCACGCTGCAGATCTCATACATGAAGCATCTAATGCCATAGCCATGGGAACACGTATACAGGTATTTTTTCCTCTTTTTTTTTTTTTTTTGGTTGAGAAAGCTACTGTATTATACTCTGAAGCCTGCTAGGTTAAGTACCAAATTATAGCCTAGAAGAATGAAACCATCTTGTATGATATAGAAAGTTAAGGAAATACTTCCCTATCCACCATGAGCACAACTTAATGTAACCAATGCTGATGTGGCACATGGGAGTTCAATTTGAGATCATGAACACACCCCATTGTGGAGTTGCCACATGACCGGAGCTGTACCCACAGTGGGTAGGGGAGCTGTTATATAGGACATCCCATCAGAAAGGAGCATAGAAAGATTTATATCTTATGTCACCAGTTGGTGTATGACAGATTCATCCACTTGTCAAGATGTGCTAGCTCCCTAATAAGTTCGATAATTTATTTAGACTGTTGCATTTTAAAATTTATATGGTTCTTTCACAAAAATGTAGTTTCTTGCAATGAGGTCTGTATTCACCAGAAAAGGTTGTTGCATGCAATGACCAAACCTGTTTGATTTTAATTGTGTTTTCCAGGAACAAATCAAATTATAGCTAAGCATTGATTTTGACTATTGTACTACCATATATAATTTTTCAATTCGAGGGATGTTTGATGTTTGCTGCTCTGTTCAGGACATAAAATTTGCAGTGCACGCACACCCAACCTTGTCTGAAGTGCTTGAAGAGCTCTATAAACATGCAAAGGTAACCTATTGGTTCTTTACCTTGAAATATACTTCTTTATTTGTACAAACCAAAAAAAGAAAAGGTCATTTCTTAATGATGAGGCTTTCTTGAGTAACATGGATCATCATAGAGCTAAAATATATAAAAGTTATTAGGCTGTGCAACTCTCTTGTGCAGCTATGTGAAAATGAGAGTGCATGTTAGCTAGATTCCTCATGCAGTTGCCAACATAAACTGCAGGTAGAAAGGAAACCCTTGTTAACTCCTGAACCGAAGCCCCCTCTCATTTTTCAATGGTACATTAGATGGCCCGTTTTACTCGGATAATCTACATAGTACTAAATAGGCCTAATAGCTTAAAAAATTCCAAACCTCAGCGAGATTTTGCTCATTTAATCAATTCTCTTAAAGTTGTCGATTTAAATTTTGGTCAAATGAGTGCAAATTAGGTGAAGGACATAAAAATTTAAACCACCTTTGGGTTGTTTCTAGGACCTTAAAACCAGAGCAGTTCTCAGTGAATTTTGCATCTCATTTCAGAAATTGGCCACAAACCGACTCTCATAGCTAAATTGACAATTGACCAAAATAGCAAAATCTCGTGAGAGTTTGGAATTTATTTTTGGCAATGAAGCCTAATAAATATCATCTTACTGCACTGTCGATACATCTTCGCTTCTAATCTCAAACTCACATTGAAAATATCTTGTATGAAGAGGTAACAACATATTTCGGCATTCCTTGTTGCAGGTTACAGTCGGCGCCTCTAAAACAGTTGGTGAGCCAGTTCCAGCTTAGATTTCTTAAGGAGTAACTTATTTGAGTATGTGATTTCACAAAGTTTATGAAGCTGAGAAGGGAAATGCTCAAAATTGAGTCTCTTCTATATTCCTGAAATTAGTTATGAGATGCCAACATTATAGTCACTTTCTTTCTTGCTCTAGGAATTCAATTTTGTCCAGCCATCTTTGTATGAGTGACTTCTTCCAACTTTAAATAAACTATGAAATTTATCCCTCAAATTAGAGGTTTCTCTGTTTGTTGTAGCAATTTATGAAGCTTGAATTTCAGTTATCATTAAGTGCCTTATGTTTTATGATATGTGAATTTTCTCTCAATTTCTTTTCTTTTTCTTTCTTTTTTACCATTTATTAACATAAATATTGGTGGACTCATGATCACAAATGTCTGTGACCGTGACCTGACCCACTTTTATCATCAAGATAATTTTGTTAAAATTCCAAATATTGTCCCAATTTAAGATAAATTTTCAGCAAGATTGGTCTTGAAGCTCCTAGGGTTCATATTGAAATGTAAAACTCAATCTAAATTATTGCTGATAATGTGTTGTTTAAATTTGCAAATTATTGTTGAATTGTACAATATTTCATTTTAGTTCAAATTACAACAATCAAGTTCTAACCAAGGATTAATACTGGGCTTGCCAAAATTAGGTAGAAGCTGATATATAGTTGTATACTACTAAGATATAAATAAGTAGCTATAACAACTCAAAACTTCTATCCTCAAGAGTCTATAATACATAACACACGATGTCTTAAATATTCATCTAGAACAGTTGTCTAAAGAAAGCGATTGATTTGCTAGATATTGTAAATCAATTTGATTTTATCTTTGATATTTTGGTAATCACACATGAGCCAACATAAGTACTGTATAAAAGTATGATCAAGACATTATTAATGTAATGAACCTTATAAAAGTGTCAAAAGCTTGTTTACAAACATTAAAAGAAGAGTGTTGGGAGGCTTTATTGACCAGAGGTTCAGAATTTTGTAGTAAATATGAGATAATTTTAGTAAACATAGAATTTATTTATGCACTTTGATGAAGATCAAAGTATAGAACTGAAAGATTAGTAATCTTCACAATTGTCGAATTGAGCTTTTTTATTTGAGAGCTAAATATTGTTATGATGAAGTGAATGTTGAGTTGCTTTTATGTATGACGTGTTATGATTTTAGAGACTCATCCGTTGCAATAGATAAAAACAAGCTACTTCGCCTAACAAAATTTTATTCATCTAATTTCTGCAATTGCTCTATATGAACTTAAAGTCAAGTTGAAAACATAATTGTTTTATGTGTTTGTTGTTAAGATAAAAACTCATCTGAAGTAAATGAAGTAGGAGATCAACTTACTTAGGAAATGGTCCCTATAAGAAGCACATTATTATTTCATTGATTCATCTATTAATTAAGTTGTTGTCTTATACATTGAAAACATGTATTTAAAATATTAGTGATGAAACTATTAGACAACAACAGTTTCATCATTTGGAAAAAATGGAAGAGGAATAATGTAATTCATGTATTTAAGTCATTCAGTTTTTATATTTTGAATTATTGATAAGTTTGAATCTCAAAATGAGCAGCAATCAAACTTCCTTCAAATCTCCAGAAATCAGCTCAAGAACATCTTTGCATGCACACATGCAATATTGAATCGAAAAAGAAGAAAATGAACGCAAAACATCAAGAATTTTACGTGGTTCGGTCGATTGAATTGAACCTACATCCACAGCGAAGAGATCGCAAGATATATCACTTAGAAACAATGTGTAATTACAGAGAATTTCACTCACACTCAAACTAGGGTTTATGTCTCACTAGACTAGAACCCTAATCGATCTTGATCTCACTTAATCGTATGAATTACAAAGTGAAACTACAACTAAACATAGCTACTAATATATATAGCAGAAGCCCTTAACCAATTTCAGCAACCGATCTTTGGATAAGCGCGAATTTCTGTTTCTATTCTTGATTTTGCGTAAAAACCCTAATAGAACCCTAACCACCCTGGATTGCCTAACTGCCAATTCTTGTTGGGGTCGATTCAGTCGGTTTTAGTTCGGTTCTTCAAGAGCCAAAACCGGTTCTGTAACTCCCACAAATTTCTCAATAAAACCCCTCACAAAATCTTCACCTTTAGTCAGAAATCGTACCTGCAAAAGTAAACAGCAAACAACACTACTTCCACAAGTGTTGTCTATTAGTTAGTATAGAAATAAAAACCAATTACCACTGCATAACCCTTACTAAGGTCATGCAATGACTGAATTTGGACCAAGGTACCACTTTAGTGAGCATATCAGTAGCATTCTCCTCAGTGTCAACCTTTTTGGCCTCAATTACACCTTTATTACCATGTCCCTTACAAAATGAAGCCTTACATCTATATGCTTAGACCTTTCATGAAAGACTTGATGTTTGATAAGATGCAGAGCACTTTGATTGTCACATAGGATATCTACCTTAGCTTGATGTACTCCCATTTCACCTAGAATACCTCTAATCCACACTGATTCCTTGACAGCTTCTGTCATGGCTATATATTCTGCCTCAGTGGTAGATAAAGCCACAACCAGTTGCTGAATTGCCTTCCATGTTATTGATGTCCCATACATAGTGAAGATGTAGCCTGTGAGGCTCTTCCTTGTATCCTTATTCCCTGCAAAGTCTGAATCAACATACCCTTTCACAGGTTTTATAAGTTTCTCAAGCTGCTTCTTAAAAGATAATCCATACTCTCTTGTGCCAACAACATATCTGAGAATCCACTTCACAACTTCCCAGTGCATCTTACCAGGATCAGCCATGTATCTGCTCACAACACTCATTGCAAAGGCCAAGTCTGGTCTGCTGCAGACCATGGAATACATAAGACTCCCTACTGCACTTGCATAAGGGATTCTTTCCATATGTCTAGCCTCTTCCTTTGTGCTAGGTTTCTGTGCTAAAGACAACTGAAACTGAGTGCTGAGAGGAGTTCTAACTTCCTTTGCCAGGTGCATGCTGAATCTTCTCAAGACCTTGCTCATGTAATCAGCCTGAGTCAAGAATAGCTTTCCAGCTACTCTATCTCTTTTAATGTCCATTCCAAGAATCCTCCTTGCTTCCCCTAGATCTTTCATCTCATAGTTGGCTTTCAGTTTGTTTTTCAGAGCTTCAATCCTGAGTATATCTTTGCTTGCAATCAGCATATCATCCACAACATATCATCCACATAGAGAAGAAGATATGTGTGTACCAAATTCCCTTCCTTTTCCAAGTAAACACAATCATCATACCTACATCTACTCAGTCCTATGCTCAACATATACTTATTAAAATGCATGTAACACTGTCTTGGACTTTGCTTAAGTCCATATAGTGATCTTTGTAGTAAACAGACCTTTCCTTCCTCTCCTTGTCTGATGAAGCCCTCTGGTTGATTCATGTAGAGAGTTTCATCTAGGTTGCCATGTAAGAAGGCTGTCTTAACATCCATTTGTTGAAGCTCCATATCAAACTGAGTCACCAAAGCCAGGAGAACCCTTATGGATGAGTGCTTCACAACAGGTGAGAACACTTCATTGTAATCAATCCCCTCTCTTTGTGTGTACCCCTTTACCACCAATCTGGCTTTATATCTGATCCTTTCTGTGTTATAAACCTCTAATTTTCTTTTAAAGATCCACTTACACCCTATGATCTTCTACCCCTTTGGTTTTGGTACAAGAGTCCAAGTCTTATTCATTATCTGATCCTTGTTCAGGTTCATCTGTATGTAGTATACCCTCTTTTTGATCAGACTCTACCTCAGCTTGAGTGATATCAGTCCCATCTTGCTCCACCTCAGCTTCTAGTGTCTCTCTGTCTTGATCATCTGAGTTATCCTGCTCAGCCTCAGATTTGTATCCCATTACAGATTCCCTGAACACCACATCCCTGCTTATGAAACACTTTTGATGCTCCTCTTCTAGACACCAAAGTTTATAGCCTTTAACTCCTGGAGGATAGCCAATGAAAATGCATCTTAAAGCTCTTGGTTCTAACTTGTCTTGCTTGATATGTGTAAAGGCCAGACATCCAGATACTTTTAGGTGGAAATAACTAGGTGTTTTCCAATACCAAATTTCATCCGGAACTCTAAATTCAATGGTTGAAAAAGGAGACTTATTGATCACATGGGTTGATGCAGTGACTGCTTCACCCCAAAATCCTTTAGGTAACCTTGCACTGATCAGCATGCATCTAACCCTTTCTAGGAGTGTCCTATTCATCCTCTCTGCCACTCCATTTTGCTGTGGATTGGCAACAACAGTCCTATGCCTAGTGATCCCCCTTTCTTTGCAGAAAGCTTGGAATTCCTCACTCACATACTCCAAACCATTATCAGTTCTGAGATGCTTTACTCTCCTACATGTCTTGTTCTCTTCTAAAGTTAGCCAATCCTTAAACCTAGTGAATGCTTCACTTTTGTGTTTCATGGTGAACACCCATACCTTCCTTGAGAAATCATCAATTATGGTCATGAAATATCTAGCTCCACCATGAGTTGGAGCTCTAGATGGACCCCAAACATCTGAGTGTATATAGTCCATACATGCAAGTATAGAGTGTGTGCCTTTACTGAAACTATTCTTCTTAGATTTACCAAGAATACATTGATCACAAGTCAGAAGGTTAGAGATAGATTTGTTACCTAGAAGTCTTCTCTTTGACAATTCCTTGAGGCCTTTTTCTCCAATGTGAGCAAGCCTCTTAAGCCAGATAGAAGTATCTTTATTGCTCATAGTTAGATTCAACTCTGGTGTGGTTGTTTCTCCTTCCAAAGTGTAGAGTCCATTCATCTTCATTCCTTTCATGATTACTTTGTCACCCTTAGTAATTAAGATTTCTCCTCTCTGAGTCTTGAACTCATATCCTGCAGTGGTTAGACATCCAAGGAAAATTAAATTTCTCTTAAGATCAGGAATGTACCTTACTTGGGACAAGTGCTTGACTGTTCCATCATGTAGCTTCAAAGAGATGATTCATGTGTCTTGTACTCTGCATGAGTGATCATTTCCCAGCAGGACCATGCCCCCATCTTCAAGCTTTAGATTCTGAAACCAAGCTTTATTGGGGCACATGTGGAATGTACAGCCTGAATCAAGAATCCATTCATTTGACTCCTTTTCAGTGCTTACACACAGTATACTTGCACTCTCATACCCTTGATCGGCTACAGCAGTATCTTGTTTAGTGTTGTTTGCCTTTGCATTCTTTCTCTCTGGACAGTCCTTCTTAAAGTGTCCCGGTTTGTGGCAATGATAGCACCTCTTCTTTTATTTATCTTCTTCAGCTATGGCATCTGGAGACTAAGTCTTCCCTCTCTTCTTCTTCTTTTGGCTTTGAACCCTCTTTTGATTATTGCCCTTAACAGATAATCCTTCACCAAGGTTTTGGCCCTTTGACTCAGATGATGATGCTGAGCTTAAAATCTTAGATCTTATTGCAATCATCACTTCATCAAGGGTTAATGGAATGGTCCTTCCATACATTAGAGTGTCTTTGAAGCTTTCAAAGGATTTTGGCAAAGAATTCAGAAGCATTAAAGCCTTGTCTTCATCAGGGATCTTTTCTCCAATGCATTCAAGATCATCTATGATCTTTGAGAAATCCTCCAGGCGATCAGGCAGCTTTCTTTCTTCAGTAATTCAAAATGCAAATAGCTTGTTCTTCAAGAAAAGACGGTTTGCTAAACTCCTCGTCAGATAGATAGATTCTAACTTCTTCCAAACCTGCAATGCCGTCTCCTCCTTGAACACATCGCGCAGGACCTTGTCACTTATACACAGCAAGATTGCGTTGTGGGCCTTCATGTCAATCTCTTTCCACTTTTCCGCAGCTTCTGAAGAAGATGTCTGATCATCCTTCTCGATCAATGCGTCGTGCAAGCCGTTCTGAATCAGAAGTGCTCGCATTTTCACCCGCCACATATTGAAGTCGGTCTTGCCTGAAAACTTTTCGATATCAACCTTCATTGAGCCCATCGATCGTCGGAGTTGTTTCCCACAGACCGAGCTAATTTGATAAGTTTGAATCTCAGAATGAGCAGCAATCAAACTTCCTTCAAATCTCCAGAAATCAGCTCAAGAACACCTTTGCATGCACACATGCAATATTGAATCGAAAAAGAAGAAAATGAATGCAAAACACCAATAATTTTACGTGGTTTGGTCGATTGAATCGAAACTACATCCACGGCGAAGAGATTGCAAGATATATCACTCAGAAACAATGTGTAATTACAGAGAATTTCACTCACACTCAAACTAGGGTTTATCACTCACTAGACTAGAACCCTAATCGATCTTGATCTCACTTAATCGTATGAATTACAAAGTGAAACTACAACTGAACATAGCTACTAATATATATAGCAGAAGCCCTCAACCAATTTCAGCAACCGATATTTGGATAAGTGCGAATTTCTGTTTCTATTCCTGATTTTGCGCAAGAACCCTAACCACCTTGGACCGCCTAGCTGCCGATTCTTATTGGGGCCGGTTCAGTCGGTTTTAGCCCGGTTCTTCAAGAGCCGAAACCTGTTCTGTAACTCCCACAAATTTCTGAATAAAACCCCTCACAATTATTTTATAACGTAATATATTGACTTTATTGAATTGTTACTAATATATATTCTCTGTCAGAATTATAGTACATTGTTTTTTTATTAGGTGAACCCCTAAATAAAACTCATAAATCTATTATTGATAATAAAATATATCTTTAACAAAAGCGAATTAATAATTAAAGAATAATGTGAAAAGAAAAAGAAAAAGAAGAAGAAGATTAGAATCAATTCACACCTTAATGTAAATAACAATAATATATTTAGACAAGAAAATAAAAGGAAAAACATTTACAACTCAACAAAATTACTAGATAAATGTTAGAAGTGAATTTACCCAAAATTAATTAATTATCCATCAGCCAAACAAAGCGGCGGTCACCTAACAATGTCAAATCTGAATCTCTCTCTCTCTCTCTCTCTCTCTCTCTCTCTCTCTATTCAGTTATTTCCTTAAATTAATAGCGCACACCAATTTTGTTTGGTTTTCTTCCCAAGAAAAGGAGAGAAAAATACAAGCAGCGAAAACAGCGATCAGTTTTCGCGATTCGAGGCGTTAAGCCAATCGAGAGATTGCGAACGGCACAGCCTTCGCAGATCGATCGATTCTTCTGCTGACTTCTTCGGATCGGGGAATATTTTGGTGATTATCTTTGCTGCTCAAAATGTTCTTCTTGGATTGGTTCTATGGCGTGCTTGCTTCTCTTGGCCTTTGGCAAAAGGAGGGGAAGATACTCTTCCTAGGCCTCGATAACGCCGGCAAAACCACTCTCCTCCATATGCTCAAAGATGAGGTCTCATTCTTTTGCATTCTCTTTGCTGTTTATGTTTGAGATATGCTGTATAAACTTACTGGTTTTGGTAATCAAACCGAATTAGAGATCACCTGCAATTGAAGTTTTTTAGAACAATAATTATATGAAAAGGGATTTTGTTTTGTTTTCCCGGAGGCAAAATGGTTAATAGGCTCATTCTAGCTTTTGTTCTACGAGATTTGGGGCTGTAACCGAAATTGATGCCTGTTCGTCCATGTTATATTTAACTCAGCTGAGGAATTTGGATCTAACATAAGGTTTATGTTGATCATGATTTGAAATTGCACTTGGGCTGACTCTGAATAGAAATTTTGGGACGAGCCTTGGGAATTATATTTCGTTTTGATAATATCTTGGTTTCTTGTGGGGTCGATTCTATGTTCAGATTGTTTTGAATCCATACATGTTAGTAAACCAAGCTGTTTTGGCTGCATTAATGCGTAATCTGAGATTGCTATGGTGTTGGAAAATGTGCAGAGATTGGTGCAGCATCAGCCAACTCAGCATCCAACTTCAGAGGAGCTGAGTATTGGGAATATCAAATTTAAGGCCTTTGATTTGGGAGGCCATCAGATTGCTCGCAGAGTCTGGAAAGATTATTATGCCAAGGTATAATCTGTTCTACAACTCATATCCATTTCTGCCCTAGTGACATGATGTTTATCGATCTAAAGTAATTCTCCTCATGATTTTGTGCCAGAAATTACCTTGAGATTCAAGTTTGATTTTGTTATGCCTATGTTGTCTGTAGATTCTTTTTTTTTTTACCAAAATGACATCTCCTGGTTTATCCTCAATTTTAAGATATCAGTTTCTTGCTGTATATTCATTGCTACTACACTCTATCTGCCGCCACTGGCCCACTTTGGAATGGTTGGAAGTAGATTCTCAAGTTTTCTAATATTCATTGAACACTTTGATAGATTACAAATATAGCCTTGGTGTGATATTCTGATGCTGGGCCCTCTAAAATGCAAGACATGTGTCTTTGATTCTTTTAACCCATAATTGATGATCCATATGAATCTTTAGTTCCCTGTGATGTTTAACTGCTAGACTTTGATGCAATCTTTTTCTTTGAGTAAATCTAGAACTATGTGTGTTTTTTCTCCTGTAATGGGCTTGATCAAGTCAAAGCTTTGTGTTGCCCCTTGCAAATATAATTAAGAAAAATGATTGTGTTGGAAAATAGACTTCTCTGCTTTGAAAGAGGAGAGTAACCTGGATTGTCAATTCTGTTATCTTGGTGGTTCACTAGTAGGTCCAATCCTGTGAAAAATGATTTCTTTTAATAAATTCTAAAATGAGCCTTTCTTAATCCCTAAAGCTCCTTGCATGTTTACTTGATTCATTGGAGCCAGCAATGAGCCAGGAGGCCTGAACAAAAAATGGGTTTTGCTGAAAACACCTTTATTCCACTAAAGGTATTTCAATAGTACCTCATTAGACACATATATCTGTTTATGGGGGCATCATTTTGAATGATAAAGCATATAGAAGATAGCTAAGGCTAGAAGACTTGAGCACTGGATTTGGTCTGTCCTAGTTATTATGATCGACTGGCTTTTGATATTTCCTTTATTATTGATGATTTGTTTGCTGAAACTGGGTTAGTTGATCAAATTCTTAAGATCTTCTAGGATGAAATTGAGTATGTGATGCTGATTGACAAAATTCAGTTCTTTCTATTCTAGAACATATTCTTCTAAACATCAGTTGCTGGATGAGGAAGTAGGCATGCATTATGAGTTTTAAGAAACCACATCACCTTAAATTTGGAGAAGTATCAATATGGCCCTCAATCTTTGTCTAGAGGATCAATTTGCGTCTATATCTGCTAACCCAAAAAATAATAATTATAATACGTATAATATTAACACGATTACAAGGTGAAATTTATAACATTAAGATTACTCGCCTTTAGTCCTTCTATCTGTCGAAAATCTCTAGTGATTCAATTAAGAGAGATCTCATTTTGTCCTTGTGGCTTCCTTGGCTGATTCTGATAGTTAATCATATAATGCTAATTAAATTATATAACTCTTCATTATTGTGTGACATCTAACAATGTGCCCAACTTTTGGTGAGAAGGTAGATGCTGTTGTCTACTTAGTGGATGCTTATGACAAGGAGAGGTTTGCGGAGTCAAAGAAAGAGCTCGATGCTCTTCTTTCGGATGATGCTTTGGCTAATGTTCCATTCTTGATTCTGGGCAACAAGATTGATATTCCTTATGCTGCATCTGAAGATGAGTTGAGTTACCACTTGGGTTTGATGGGCATCACCACTGGAAAAGGGAAGGTCAGCCTATCCGATTCAAACGTTCGTCCCATCGAGGTATTCATGTGCAGCATTGTGCGTAAGATGGGTTATGGAGATGGCTTCAAATGGGTTTCTCAGTATATCTAATAGATGGGTTAAGATGCAATTTTCAGATTGAATCATTGGATTTTGATGGATTTGTTGTTTAATTTTAATCCCCAGATGTTTAAACATGGATAGCAAAAGTTCACTATTTATTCAAGTCTTATGGGACATAGGATCCTTCTGTAACCCTATTCTAGTTTTTATGAAAAACTATAATCATTTAACTTTTTGTGACACCAGTCTCAGTTGTTGTTTTTTTCTAAATAATTTTATGTATGAAAATTTAAATCTTGTTAAACTCTCATAAAAGTACATTTAAATGCTCACTCACTATAAGTTCAATTTTTTTTATTTTAAGCCAGAAAGTTATACTTCATCCAGGTAGACTTTGAGAAAGCCACTTATTCCTAAAATCCATGTCAGTAATACCCATGAAATGTAATTTCGTTTACAACCATGTCAAAAAGTATCAAGTAGGTTTCAGTTGGTTATTAAATAAAACTCTCATTTAATAACGTTGTCTTGCATAATTTTTTCCAAATAAAAAAGAAACCGGAAAATTTTCAGAAATTTCGATTTTCATAGATCATTGAGATAAAATAATTTTGTTAGAATTTCAGGAATTTACAAGTAAATATTGGTAATATAAATATTAATGAGCTTATAATACAAAGTCAGCACCACCAATATCAGACTATATGACCACCATACCCAGGTGGACTCAATTCATGATCAATTTTTTTAACCAAAAAAAAACAAATATTAATAATTTATATATAAAGTACAATAAATAAATATAATGGGGATGTAGCTCAGATGGTAGAGCGCTCGCTTAGCATGCGAGAGGTACGGGGATCGATACCCCGCATCTCCATTTTCCACATTTATTATTTTTTGTCTCTTTTTTTTTATGAATAAAAAAATCTATCAGGTTGAAGAGTCCTTATCTATTAAAATGATACAAATTGGAGATGGATCAGAATAAATAAATTAATCTTGATTAACCAAAATTCTAGAAGAAACTTTTCTAGATTTTAAACTCAGATCAAAGGTTTTATAAATATCAAATAATTGATTATATACATACAATAACCCAATATATTTTATTGTGAAAAGGATGTAAGAAAATAGAAAACTTTCAAGGCCTCATATTTTATATTTTGAAACCATATATTACATAGAGGTTTATTATATTTGCTTGCAAATTGGTTCATTTCGTTGCATTTTTGACTTCTATAGTTATAGTTAGAGTTGTTTTATTAAAACTAGATTTTATAAATGAATTTAATAAAATAATAACTGTTCCAACCAATGGATTAATATATCAACACTTTGCAGAATTTTGAGATTAAAGAAGAGCAGTTGACTGAAACTATCACAAATTGAATAATTTCTAATTTTAATATGGACAATTAACAGAGAAAAGAACATTTACTCAAAGTAATTATTTTGATTTTAGTATTAAGTATATATACAGGTTTTTTTTTAAAGATTTGTATTAAAAATATTACATATATATATATATATATATATATTCTATGCCACACGACATCCATTATTAAACACACGTCTTATTTTAAAAAAATTAAAAGTAAATATAAATTAAAAAGACTTAATTAATTATCCTTATTATCATTTTTAAAATAAATCAAAAACAAATATATATTAAAACACATAAATATCTCTATTATTGTCATTTTCTAATTTTATAATCCATCATTGAAAGGATAGAATGGTGTAGGCAGAAAGTCCCAATTATCAACAATCACAAACACTTATAAACTATTACAAAAATCAATTATGTTGGTTAATTGAATCTTTTTCTTTGCTTTGAAGAATTTATATCAATTTTTGGTGTCTCCAATGTGTAATTAAGTATTTTATTTCTTGATTTTGATAAATAAATATTAAATATTCAAAAACAAAATCAAAAAACAATTTCAATTAATGTATATAAAACTTATATTTTAATACAAAAAAAAACCTTAATAATCCAAAAATATACTTCAAAAATCTTAAAATTGATCTAAAAATTCCAAAATATTTTCAAACTCTTAAAATCATTTAAAAAATCAAACTCATAATTTTTATTTTGCTTTGGTAGGATTTTAATTGCAGTACATAATAATTAAGATTTCAGTTCTCCCACGTCGAGCTTGAAATAGTGCAAGCACATGAACTTGCTTACAAACACTAACCAACATACACACTTTGAACAGCTAATATTACACGTACAGATTGATTTGAATAACTTGTCTGTGATCTGGGTTCAAATTAATTAATTAATCTGAATCAGCGCAAAGGGTAAATACCAGTTGAGCTACAAGCTCGTGGTTGAATTCATGTGTATGCGTGTCCGATTCCTCGTCGAGTAGTTGGGAAGATCATGAACAAGAAGCTTGCCAAAACCCCAACTGCGAGTGGCAAATTCATGACCAAAACATCCACATCTCCTCCTCCATATGGGAACAAACACCTCTGCAAATCAGTGTCGCAGAAGGCGAACGCCAAGAACACCAAGAGCGACGAAAAGGCATGAACAAAGTCGATCAAGCTCAATCTATACTTGGACAATTCCATGTCCTGTTGATCATCATGGATGTTTGTCATATCCTCGTCCCTGTTGAAAATGTAGAGCCCCTTGAAGGTGGCCACTCCGAAGTAGAGCTTGCCATCGGGATCGGTGAAGCTGTCGGTGAGCGTGGAGAGGAAGCAGACGATGGAGCAGAAGAGAACGAGCGATGAAATCAGAATTTTGTTGGATGATAGGCAGGTGTTTCCCTTGTTCGAAAATGGCGGAGCTAGGGTTTGGAAGGCGAGGACGGTGCCGGTGGGTAGGAGCTTTGCTAGGTTGGCCGCGCTGGCTAGGGTTTTGTGGACCGGGTGGGTGGAGGATGGTGGCGCCGCCGCCGCCGCCGCCTCTGCTGTTAGTGGTTGGTCATGAGCCATGATAATTGGGTTTTAGGGTGTTTGTTAATGTTGTTGTTGTTGAAAGATATATGAATGTTGGGTTATTATAAAGAAAGATTAATGACAAGTTTTTTGTGTTTGGTTAAAGAAAATATGTACGTATGTTGATAACAAACATGCATGAGTGGTTAAGCCCTTTTCTTGGAGTTTATTACGTTTCTCTAATTTCTTTGTTTTGGAAATCACGCAACTCAATTTCAGTTCATAGTCCCTTCGATTTAGAATATGTGTCTTCGATGTTAAATTTTAAGTGTCGTTTTAGTTAGTTTTGTTATTTTCTTAATTTTCAAATCTAACTTCGATTACAGTTCTAAAAGATTTCGTAACTAATTTGAACTTAGTTATTTATGATCTTTTCAAAATTTATTCGTGCAAGATCTTACAATTTTTCGTAATCATATCAAATTCGTAGTTTCTTATGATCTCTTATATATACTGATCTCAATGAAATAATTAATGAAGATAGAAAGAAAAAATATGAGATCCGAACACTTATATTAATTATTCTACGGGCGTCTGAAGATTTGTCATCTCTCTTTTCATATATAGTATAACAAACAACACTCGTCTAAAATTTATTTTCCCCAAGTAATTTTTTGAAGAACCGCCATGAGAACTATAAAGATGATGAGGTGTGTATTAGTATATGTGTGAATAATTATATAGTAGTTATTCATCACCATAAGAACCATGGATACATTGTGCATGCATGTAGACCAAAGTTAACAAATTATATGGAATAATCGGACCGATTTTTTTTTGTGGAAATACCTCCGTTTACCCATTTTCGTATGTCAAGGAATTTATTTACCCATTTTTTTAAAAATGTACTTTTTTACCCATTTTTTGGACGAAATATCAATAATGCCCTCAACTTAAGTTTATATTTACATAAAATGGAAATACCTCTGATATCATATCAGCATATTGTGAACACGATATCAGCATACCAGCATATCATGAATACGATATCAGCATATCGTGAACACAATATTATATTTTGTGTTCATGATATGTTGAACCTTATCTGAAAGATAAACGCGAGTAGAGTTTCTGGACACGAGTCGAGTTTCCTGGACGCGAGTAGAGTTTCTAGACACGAGTAGAGTCTCTTAGATTCTTTTCTTATGTAAATATAACTAAAATTAAGGATATTATGGAGATTTCACTTTAAAAATTGTGTAAAAAAGTTATTTTTTTAAAAAATGAGTAAAAAAGTTCCTTGACTTATTAAAATGGGTATTTTGGAAATCCTCCTTTTTCTTTTATGAGTTATAATTAATGGAATCTATATTATTCTTTCCACTACGATATGTAAATAGACTGTATCATGAGTTATCCACCATCATAATAACAATGGGTTCACACATAAATCAAGTCAATGAATCTGAAACGGATATTATATTTTAAAATTGAATTTGATCTTCTATAGATTGAGCCTATTAATTGTTATAATTTGTCACATTAATGTGTGTAGAAATAAAGTGAAAATTATTTAAAATAATGGAAGCAGAAAAATTAATAAAATGGAATTATAGAAATAAAATAGAAATAGTATAGGCCACGCCATTTCCTTATGGGTATGAATGAAGTTGGATGAAGCGATAGTTATGTATTCAGATGATTTCATCCATTTCCATTTGTTTTCAGAATCATAAAGGTATTAATAATGCAAGTTAGCTTCATCATATCAATCATATATATATGGCAAAATATTTTATGCAACTGGTGCATTCCATGCACCCCGGGTCGACCCGCCCCACGCGCCTCTGACGCGCGTTTTTACGCGCCCCAACGCGCTCTCACGCGCCCCCACGCGCCTGGTGGGTGCGCTCAAACCTACCAAGATTCGCTCAGGCAGTCATACCCTCATGTTATGTTAAGGTTACCCTCATGTTATATTAGGGTTACTCTCATGTTATGTTAGGGTTACCCGTGTTACCCTGGTGGGCGCTCAAACCCACCAAGATTCGCTCAGGCAGTCATACCCTCATGTTATGTTAGAGTTACCCTCATGTTATGTTAGTGTTACCCGTGTTACCCTCACGAGGGTAACATTAACATAACATGAAGGTAACTCTAACATAACATGAGGGTAACTCTAACATAACATGAGGGTATGATTAAGATTTTAGTTTAGTGGTTTTAAACTAAGGGTATGAAATCTGGATATGGGGTCACATTAACATAACGCGAAGGTAACCCTAACATAACGCGAAAGTAACCCTAACATAACGTGAGAGTAACGACCAAAACACGCGAAATAAGTAAAGAGGCACGGGCTGGGCGGGCCAGGCTAGCCCAGCCCGCGCGGCCCAGTTGCACGGATCACAGATCCGTGCAACTGGTGCACAGGAGACTAACTCTATATATATATATATATATATATATATATCTCTTAAAAGAAAATGTATAATTGATTTGTTACTTTTTCAATTGTTAAAAGTGTGTAATGATTTTCAGATACTTGTATAACTAAGATCAATTTTAAATACATTTCAATTTCATATACAAATATGAATGTATAATTTTACAAGTAAATGATTATATTGTCAATTAAATTATATGAAAACGAAACACTAAAGGAAATGTTTATAACTCTGACATTTTCAATATATAACTTGCTTGTAATTTTTTTTATTTTTTTAATAAATTGGGGGAGTAGTGCAAGAAATACATAAAGACCATAATAATTGAGTAATTCAACTTCGAACTCTAAGTCAATCAGTATGCATTTTTTAAGGGGTTGGTAGTAATTGACTTGTAATTAAGTTGTCCAATTTTTTTCTCATACATGTGATTGAAATGGTTAGATGCAAATAACAATTCAAAGTAGACTCTTTTTTTTTTCAATTTACAATCTGATCCTTTTTTTTTTCTTATTCTTTTTCCAATTACCACCTAGTCTCTAAAAAATTATCCAATTTACAGATTTTTTTGACAAAGGGAAGATCAAATGAAATACACGTGATTTAATTTTTCACCATGCAACCTTTTTTTTTTTAAAATCTAATTACTAGATAAAAAAAATATTGAATGTGAAATGTTCCGGTTCAATATATTTTATAACATTATGACTCAAAGAAAATGTTCACATGTCCACCACGGTGTATCTTAATACGTCACCATCATGTATAAATATCAGATTTCCTAAAATCATATGATATGAAATTAATAAGTGTAACAGATCATTGCTACACACAATGGAAAGGTTAGCAGAGCTATGATGACTTATAGTCATTTCAACAAGAAAAAAGTAGAGAGCATATCTCAGTTTATCGAATCTTTCACAACACTAATTGGAAGGGAAAAAACAGAAGCAAAATTACATAACGCAATCCACACCTATTTGCCTCAATTCTGTATTCGACTGAGAATTCCATTCAATTAGAAGGGTAACCAAAGTATGTATACTTACTTTAGTTGCTTCACTTGCGTTCTGATTGCATTGCTGTGGAGGAACGACCAACAAGATCATTTTTTGGTCGATCGGAAACCTCCGAATCCCATCATAGCTGCAACATCTGGGTCCATCTCAGGCTCCTCCTCTACTGCTTTCTCTTTCTGAGAAATTGTGGCAAACCATTAGCAATCATAAAATGCAGGCTGTATGGAAATTCGTTCAACCAGATTAATAGGAAAGAGGAAGTACTAAAAAGACAAAAAAAACTGTTAAATGAATATCTCGTACTTGAATAGAAATGCGACCCCAAGGTGGGGTTAAAGCTTAGTTTGTAGTCAGTTGTCTTAGCAATCATGAAATAGCAGAATAAATAAAAACTAAGGTTTTATAATGGTGGTGATTTTAACCTTCTTCTCTTTCTTTTTCTCTCGACGCTGACGCTTTCTTTCCTCCTCTTCTTGTTGTTGTTTCAGGATCCGTTCATCGAAATCTATAGTTGGAAGAAGATTAGAAGTTAATTCATTCATCATAAAGCCATATGCTTGAATTACAAAAGTGAACCTTTTTTATTTTTGATTGAAATGCAATTACATTTCAATTAAAAATAATCACACAGAAGTGAACCTTAATTATGTGCACAATGCACATGAATGTAACACACTTTAGTACACTCAAGCGTGCAATCCTTGAAAATGCATGCAAACAGCAAATATAACAAAAACAAAGACAATATTCCGATGAAAAAATGTAACAAACATCATGGAAAATCAACAGACAATAAACCAGAGCACGTTCCTCTAACAACAATGAGTAAATATAATAATTGAACCTGATATTCCAATTCTCACCTTGCTCTGTAAAGCCTCCAGTATCTTTTCGTTTCTTGAGTACATCAAACCGCCGCTGGACCTGTGCACCAAACAAAATCAATAGAGATAACTATTATTTACTATTTCCTAACGTACAATATAGCCTGGTAAAGTGCTAAACCGCCCACGTGGGCAACTCTTAATTCCCACTGATGAAATGTAATGATCACATCCCTGATTATATGAAAAGTGTATGTTGGATATCTGACACATTAACGATGGATACATATTAATGTGTATGTGTATATGGTTGGTAGGGTAGCAGGACTGTATAACCAGGTAGCTTATTATGACTCCAATACCACACACGTCTTCACAGAATGAATAACTAAACCATATTCATGAGATCTGTTTCACTTCAATTAATAATCATACACCTTTCAGTCTTGTGTGATGCAGGCTAACTTGATTAATATAGACCCATCACAATTTATTTCGCATGCACATACAGGTATATTGTTGTATATAGACAGCTGAAGAAAAAGAGCATGATATTTTAGTGTATAAACTGAGTTCCATTTTTTATTCATTCATGCATGATGCATCTTCAATGCCCATTGGTTTAATTAATTGGAAATGCCATCCGCACAATATTCTCGAACAAAATCATGTCCCGTGACTGTTAGAGCAAATTGGAAATTTACGGAATAGGAGCATAAACTGTATATTAATTACACCCCAAACAGCATTAAGTATATTAGCTACACATCGGAGGTAAACACCATATCTGTTAAAATTTGTAGGTTTAATGAAGAACATTTAGCAAGTTCAAAAACAAGTACGAGAAAGAATATATTAGGCCTACCTGCTCCAAGGTTGCCCTTTCAGCACGCATAGACATGCCCAAAGCTCGTTGATCTAGATGAAAATCAAAAGAAGTGGCAATTATATAGCTTATCAAGGCAAAGTAGCCAAAGAAAAGACAAACAAATAAACCGTGCGTGGGATCAACAGATGACATACGCTTCTTTCCATTTATATGATCCAAGTAGTTTGCAGAGTCTTTTACTACGCATTCACAAACTGAACAGAAGTATCCAGCCTGCAACAAAATGATTGAATTGTAATCCGCATACAAAACAAACAGGCGTATTGAGTAAAAGTTACAGCTCTATTCATTTTAAGAAAAGTCGGCTCAGAACTAGCAGATGCAAATCAATACTTTGTTTGAACCTTTCTTGAATAATTTAGATAATACAGGAATCTTATTATAATCAGAAACATGTGCTTTTCAAGACCAACCTAAACAGAAGCGAACCTTAACAGAATATCAATGTGCTATATAAGGTACTATGACAAAGCTCTCCAAGTCGTACTACTCATTTTTCTCTCAACAGCTACCATCAAGCTTATGATAAGCCTGAGATGCTTAACAATACTACATCAGGGTGCAGCAAATAGTAAATAGTAGGTCCCTCTTGAGAAACTATAAGATTGAACTAGCAGCCAACAAAATTGAGGAACTACAAATCCAAAACCAAGAAGGGATGAATTTCCTGGCGTTAAGTATTTTGCAGATACATCACATCTAGACAAAAGGTTCAGTCACTTATAATAGTTTATCTTTACTTATTGAAGCAGAAAGTTTTGTTTCATTTTACAAGTAGATTTAGTTTCTCACTTTCTCTTACTGTTTTCATCTATGTAGTACTCAAAATTTATGAATTTTTCCAATGAGTTTATGACAAAAAAAAAAAAAAAAGCACTTCTAATTTGATGTCAGGCCTTTTAAGACAGAGAACCAGTTTACCTAAGAATAGCATCCCTTCAACAACAGAGGTCAAAAGGAGACGCTAATTTGGTGTCATCTTCTTTTTATGGAAAAAAGAAAAAGAACATTTCCAATTTGGTGTCAGGCTTTTTAAGAGAAACGGTTTACACCTAAGGATAGCATCCCTTTGACAACAGAGTTTGAAAAAAGACAGGTTTGGACTCTATTGGAATTTTCAACTACTTTTGACAATTTATTTAACAACATAAAGCTTCTGAAAAATAACACTAATGAGGCATCAGGTCTTTCATGACGGTGGCACTCCTCTGAATGTAGAATGGACATTACAGTAAGTTATTTATTACCAAAAGATGAAAAGAATGGACCAATATTGGTGATTGTCATATGGGTTACTCATTAAAAGAAATACTAACCAATGGCAATCTTCATATGAATTACTCATAAAGTGTTGACATTACATACCCTGCAAACATAGCATGATAATAAAGACAGACCCAATCCCAAAAGATATATGGTTTTTCACTTTTACTGGTCCGGACTCCAGACAAGATCTAAACTAACATAATGATAATAAGATGAACAGAAAAAGGCGAAGTTTTCAAATAAGACAAACAACCATAACATAACATATCCAAGGACCAAGATGCACTCGCAAACAGCCAAAAAAGCTCTACCAACTTCAACTAATTTAACTCTAAATTCATCTACAGTGGTAGGAACCTATCTATAGAGAAAGGAAAACAATCATGATCCACTACTAGTTTCCAGTTCCAATATGCTTGGGTTTACTACAATGGAAGAAATAATAAAAACAAATGGTTTCAGATACCTGTTGACTTAGGGGCGCAATAGGCGTCACGACCTACAAAAAAAAGAGAGAGATAAGTATATCATTTGCCTCCTCAAGAGAGAGAATCATATTTATGTGCCAGTAAATATTGCAACAGTTTATAAGGAACAGAAGAAAAAAAGGCATTAGCAACAATGAAAGGATAGCTTTTATCTGTACAGCATAATTCATATTATCATTTAAGAACCATTAAATTTTTGCATGTCTTCACTTAGACAGCATTGAATAGATAAGATCATATATAGAATGAATGTTAGCATCCAATAGCAGATGTGTAATGTTTTGGAAGGAATTGATCAATGATATAATCTGAACCATTACTCTTCTCTCTTCAATGATCCTCGTTCCCCAGGATTTAATGATTGCTTAGTCAAAAGAGTTCCTAATCTAGGTCTGGACTCTGGAGTTTCAGCTAGAGGGCTGAGCAATACAAAGTCAGTAGAGTTCCACATGCCTCGCTGAGACAAGCTCCCAATAATCATACATGGAGCTCATAACAATATGAAAACAAATTGATAATAACAAATCAAATCCAGATATTGGAGTAAAACAACTCATATAGTTCATCAGTGGTGCAGCAAAGAGGGAAAATGCCAGCTAATCATACGCCTAACACAATTAAACACAATCAATCAATTGGTAAACAGAAAGCACTTTTTTTTCCAAACAACGGCTAACCTGAGTCTTTCCCAAGCGTGATTCAAGGTCCACTTCATAATCTCTGTGCTTCAACGGTTTCCTTTGAATTGGCGGACCACTTGCTGTATCAAAACACACACGTGATACTTATCCATCATTTCAAAACTCCAAATTCCGAATTCAATCATTCACACATCAATCAGTAACACAATTTACTGACCAACAGTTATAACATGTTAATTCAGAAGCATAAATGCATCTAGAAAAAGAATTTAACCCCGATATCATACATTTTTTCGACCGACCATCCGCTTCCTACAACAGACAAATACAAACAAACAATCAACAAACACGCCTCAGCAAATAGAATAAATCGAAGAACACAATGCTACCCATATAATCAGACCTTAGCTTCACGATCACGAGCGCGTTGCAGATACTCTTCTCGGTCGAATTTTTTTCGAAAAGTGTTGTCAACTCCAGCACCCTGCACATAAAAGCAACAATATCCGACATTAAAATCCGTGAATCCAAATTACACAAAACATGGATGAATGTGGGAGAGAATTGCACGCACCGAGTTGCCGGATTGAGCCATAACCTAGCTCTATTTACGCTGAAATTGTATGAAACAATAATCGCAAGAGAGATTAAAGATAATTAGGAAATTTTGGGGGAGAGAATAATTAAACCCTAAGACTTTTGAATTGGGTTCGAATGAATTTGTTCTTTACTCTTTTGGGTACTAAAATTATGTCTTAAATTTAATTTTCTATTTGAATTCTGGCGGCCATATATATGTTATGTGGAAATTTAATTTAATTACTATTTCTAATCTATATATATATATATATATATAAAAGCAGGATATTCTGCTAAAAATAATTGTAATAAATTATCTACCTATTAAATAATTACTATTTTAAGAAACCTATTAATTGCTTTCACATTGTATTTATTGTAAGAAACTCAATACAAATAAACATATTTATTGTATTTTAAGAAACTCAATACAAATAAAAATAAATAGACATATTTATTGTATTTTAAGAAATTCAATACAAATACATAAATATTTAATTTAAGAAATCAATTATGATACTCAATTTAGTATTTATTGTATAGAAATTTCAAATAAAATAACTAAATAGATAAATAAGATGAAATAAGAGATTATATATTTATTATCTCTCATCTTATTTTTAAGTACTTATTTTAAAGGGTAAATTACAAAAAATAACTCCATCTATCGGCTTTTTTCAAATTGCAACCTAATCTTTTTCTTTTTTTTTTTTTCAGATTGTCACCCAGTCTTTCTGCGGTTTTGTCGATTGCAAATTTTCCGGCTAAATGAAGGTTAATTTGTTCACTTTGCAACCTAAACGTTGTAGTTTTTTTTTAAATCCAATTGCAACCTGAACTTTGTGTTTTTATCAGATTGCAACCAAGAATGAAAATTTCGATTCCGGTGGAAATATAGGTAACTTAAATTCACGAAAATATCGATATCGATGGAAATATGGATACATGTATTTATTGTTATTTTTCTTATATCTACCAATATATTCCTATATTTTCTCGATATTTATTGATATTCCATCGATTTTTTACCGATATTACATATATTTCACCAATTTTGACCAATATTTCCTTGATATTTATTTTATGAATATCGATCACACTTATATAACATAAATGTCACTCTCATATATATAACATAAATGTATCAGTGTGAAGCGAAAAAAAAATCATGATTTGCGATTGGACAAAAAAATTAAAGTTTGGGTTGCAATTGGATTAAGACAAAAAGTTTGGGTTGCAAAGTGAAAAAAATTAATTCATTTGCCGGAAAAATGATAGGAAATTTTGCAATAGGCATAACCACAGAAAGACTGGGTGGCAATCTTAAAAAAAAAAACAGATTAGGTTGCAATTTTTAAAAAGTCGATAGCTGAGGTTGGTTTTTTTAATTTACCCTATTTTAAATCAATTTTAAATATATAATATATAAAATCAATCATTATTTAATGATCTTGAATTTAATATTCATATAAAATTTATCAAATTGAAATATGGAAATGTATGTGTGTGGGCTTCAATGATTTTTTATTTTTAAACGTTTTTATGATATATAGTATTAATTTATTGTAAATTGATATTAAAATGTAGAAATAAAAAAAAATATTATAGGTGTACCTAATAGATTACACATATAAAACATATCAAATAGAAAAAAATAGATTAAAATTATTATTGCAAGTTAACCAACATATTCATTTGAAATATACAAATATTTTATTTTATCTTTCTTATTTTATATGTATTTGTTGTCAAATTTTATTTATATTTATATTTTGATTAATTGAGGTGGCATAAGGGATTGGACAGAAGTAATTTTTCTGGTTTTTCACAAATTAAAATTTTATCATTCTTAGTCCCTGATATATTGACTTATCAATCTTATAATTATTATTCATAATATTTTTTATTCAAAATGTGTAGATTAAGTCCAATTTTGAATTGTTTCATTTAAATAGATAACAAGAGAGAATTTCATATATTTGACAAGCTGATATAATTTTTTAGATTTAGAATAAATGAGTTATATATGGCGTTGAACCAAAAAAACTTATTAAAATACGTGTGTATTTATAGTTATAAATGCCAATAAAATATAAATTTATTTATCTCAATACTTAAATCATAACATTTCTAATACATATAACTTATTTTTAGATATTAAATTTATTTTTAAAATTTCACTATCCATGTAATGTTCTGACACAATTTTTTTTATTTGTTTGTTTAATCCATATATTAATATATTACTTTATATATTTCAAATTTCTAATATTTTCGAATATAATTATTTATAATGACATAAATTTAAAGTTAAAATACCTAACTTTATACTAATACAAATTAAAAAAAGTATCAATATATTTTTGTTAAAATAATAATCATTACATTTTATATGTTATTATATTTTTTTTAATAATTATATATATATATATATCATACTGTGCAACGCACGGGTACACTACTAGTTAGAGGTTAATGTAGAAATTCAAATAAAGTATGAATGTTTTTTGATTTGTAACTTTAATTTATGGCAAAATATTTTATGCAACTGGTGCATGGATCTAGGATCCATGCACTCGGGTCGACCCGCTCCACGCGCCCCTGACGCGCGTTTTTACGCTCCCAACGCGCTCTCACTCGCTCCCACGCGCCTGGTGAGTGCGCTCAAACCCACCAAGATTCGCTTCAGGTAGTCATACCCTCATATTATGTTAAGGTTACCCTCATGTTATGTTAGTGTTACTCTCATGAGGGTCACTCTAACATAACATGAAGGTATGATTAACATTGTTTTTTACCTTCATGTTATGTTAATGTTACTTTCATGTTATATTAGTGTTACATTCATGTTATATTAGTGTTACCTTCGTGTTATTTTAGTTAAGTGGTTTTAAACTAAAGGTATGAAATATGGAGATGGGGTCACATTAACATAACGCGAAGGTAACCTTAACATAACACGAAGGTAACACTAACATAACGTGAGGGGGTAACGGCCAAAACAGGCAAAAGAAATAAAGAGGCACGGGCTGGGCGGGCCAGCCCAGCCCGCACGCGGCCTAGTCCGTGCAACTGGTGCACAGGAGAGTAACTCTTAATTTATTTACTCTTATTTGATTACAACTCTTTCTTAAGTTGTAATATAATTTTTTTCAACTTTTCGGGTCAATGAAGCTTTTAAAAGGATAAATTTGACGTTTTAAAAAAATCTAGGTTTTAAATTGAGAACAAAAGTTATACTTCAAGTTGCAGATTAAAAAAAAAAAGTCATATTTCAGGTTGTCTTTAATCCTTTAGGAAATCATGTAAGGTGTGTTCCGCCGAAAGAAATGTTTAAATTGCACTTTGAGAAATTCTAAAACTTTAGTTGAATAAAAAAAATAGTTTAGGTCGCAAATTGAAAATTAATCATACTTTAAGTTGATTTTTATATTTAACTCTTCTAATTAGATAAATTAGTTTATCACTCGTGTGATGTATAGATCATCAAAGATATACTTCGAGTGATGCTAGTGATAGAATGTTAGAAGTGATACTATATTAGACTGGATTATTATTAAAACTTAGTGGAATTTCGATTACTTTTGGCATATATTTAAGTTTTTGGTCCTAGGCAAATGAATATCAGCTACGTTATGTGAATTTAATAGAGGTGGTGATGGAGTAATTAATGGGAATTGAGATGTAATAAGAAGAACATTAAAAGCAAAATTGCATCCTTTTAGAAAATTGTTGAATCTTTTATGTTAATTAAAAGTAATTTTAATTTATGATAAGAACTTCTATTAATTTAATTTATGAATTGAGTTTTAAATTTTTGTACCAGCAAGTATATTTGTTGAAAGAGAAGGACTTAGGTGCCCCTGCCCCCAACCCGCTCCAAGGCCCATCTATATACATATATATATTTTTCTGCAATTTCTCTTTTGCCCTAACTCTTCATCTTCCTCTTCATCTTCTTCTTCCTCTTCTTCTTCTTTGCTTTTTCTTCTTCCTCTCCTTCTTCTTCTTCTCTTCCTCTTCTTTTTCTTTTTCACCGCCTCTTCGTCGCTGTCTCTTCTTCATCACCGTCGCCTTTTCACCGCCTCTTCTTCGTCACCGCTCTCTCATGACATACAAAGAACTCGACGAACTTGCAGTTTGTTACCAGTGCTTCCTTCTTGGCAACTGTCTACTCCGATTATCTATCATCTGCTGGCAAGTCTCTTAGGTGTGCCAACGCCAATGTCTCCCCTGCCGAGCTTCTTTCCTTCGCTAAATCTCAGGTAATAATACAATTGTGCTCTCAACCACCTCTTTCCAATATGTTAGGAAGATGCTAAGAATGTTCTATATCTTTGTTTGCAACTTCAGGTTGACTACATCCTGGGAGATAACCCACGAGCCACGAGTTACATGGTTGGTTATGGTAGCAACTTCCCCAAACAAGTGCACCACAGGGCTTCCTCTATTGTCTCCTATAAGGTTGATCCGACCTTTGTTAGCCGTCTAGTTGGGCTATGGAGAGGATGACTTCACTTGTTTGGAGATGATTTACTTCCTTGATCTACTTTTTTGATTCTTGAAAATTTGAAAGTTTTTTTTTGGCAATGTCCATTAACTAGGCCATTTGTATATAGAGATGATTGTTTAGGTTGCACATTTGTGACCCATGGATACATATATTCTCAGCATTTGCGTTTGCAAATTGTATTTTAATTGATAGAGTGGTAGGATTTATTGTCAATATTATAGATTACATGATTTATATTGATAATTGATTTCATCCAAATTATGAATACCATTACTCACTCATGTTGCTGAAGAATTGCTTGATATATTATGTAATACCACAAAAGCTTACACATAATACCTTAAAAGTATTTATGTAATACCTGAAAGAGACTTATGTAATACCTGAAAAGTGAGTATCAAATATCTTAGATGTAAATATAAATATGTAATACCATATAGATAAAAATGTAATACCTGAAACATATTTTATGTAATACTTTAAGGATAAATATGTAATACCTTAAACTATAAACAGTAATACCTCAAAACTGAATATGTAATACCTTATACTCAAAAGCAGTAATACCTTAAAGTTGAATACGTAATACCTTATACTTAAATATGTAATACCTTAAAACTGAATATGTAATACCTTATACTCAAAAACAGTAATACCTTAAAGTTGAATATGTAATACCTTATACTCAAATATGTAATACCTAAAAGGTACATATGTAATACCTTATGCTATCACTTTAATACCTTAAAAATAAATGTGTAATACCTTAAGAGTATACACGTAATACCTTAAGAATATGTATATAATACCTATCACTGAATCACATGGTACGGAATCTGGTGTGCGTGGGCGCACACCAGCTTAGCTAGGGGCGCGCGTGGAAGCCGCCCACGCGCCGGGTCGGATTGGGGGTACGGATCTAAGATCCGTGCCCCTGGTGCACACAAGTTTTTGCCTTGTTGAAAATATTTATCGATAATTTGTAAATAATTCGATATTATTTTTAATACTTCAGATTACTTTTTTATGATCTTTCTTTATCTCAATCGTACCCAATTATCCAAGAAACTGCATGGAAGTGAATATTTAAAGAATTGATCTCCTCTACATTAGTTGCACGGATCTGGACTGGCCCGTCCAGCCCCTATCTCTTTATTTTTTCGCGTGTTTTGGTCGTTACCTGCATGTTATGTTAGTGTTACCTTCATGTTATATTAGTGTTACCTCATTTTCAGATTTCATATCCTTAGTTTAAAACCATTGAATTAAAATAACACGAAGGTAACACTAATATAACATGAAGGTAAAAAACATGTTAATCATATATTCATGTTATGTTAGACTGACTTTCATGTTATGTTAGTGTTACTTTAACATAACATGAAAGTAACACTAACATAACATGAAGGTATGACTGTCTGGAGCGAATCTTGGTGGGTTTGAGCGCACTCACCAAACGCATGGGAGCGCGTGAAAATGCGCGTTAGGGGCGGGTCGATCCGGGTGCATGGATCTAGGATCCACTAGATCCATGCACCAGTTGCACAAAATATTCTGACATACTTAGATGATGCAATTCTATGTTTAATTTCAGTTCTTTTAGCCTTAAATTAAGGGTCTGCTACTTGAAATACCCAATCCAAGATAAAAAAATATTTAATTTACCCACCTATATAACATATTATCATCAAATACCCAATTTTATAAAAGAATGTCACCAAATACCCAAATTAGTATAGGGTTTCTCGAGACCTTGACACCTTTCGGGAAACCCTAAAAATATAGGGTTTCACGAAACCTTCAGAAAGGTTTCGTGAAACCCTATATTTTTAGGGTTTCCTGAAAGGTATCAAGGTCTCGTGCAACGTACAAACCTTTCGGAAAACCCTATATTTTTCAGGGTTTCACGAAAGCTTATGTGGAATTCTAAATTTCCTAAATTCACGAAATGAAACCTAAATTCAAGTCCTAATACAAAATATATTTCAGCATACAATGAACTACTACATAAACAAAAGAAAAAATTTCTACCGGAAAAGCTCTTAAGAAATTGATGTAAATTTTGTGTGGAATGAATGTTGAATGTGAAATGTGAATTTAAAGCAGTAAAAATAGAGTAGGTGGTGAGTGAACATTTATGGAGTTAGATGAGAAGTAGATAAAAATTTAATGAATCTTGTAAAATAAAAACCAAAATAAAATATGAATAAAAAAGCAAAATAAAATGAGAAATAAAATCCACTCTGTAAATAAAACACGAAGAAAAGTAAAAAATAAAAAGAATGAAATAAGTTACCAATCATTGATTGTACAATTTTGCAGTAAAATGAAAAGTGAGTATTTGGATACATTTTATTATATAATTGGGTATATGGATACAATTATTTATATTACTGGGTAAAATAATCACAATTTATATGAGATTGGGTATGTTAGACCATTTCCTCTTAAAGGTACTCCATCAGTTACAAGAATATGATACTGTCTATTTATCAATTTCCATCCCTTAAAAAACAAAACAAAACAAAAAAAGACAAACAAAAAATAAATATTCAAAGGCAAAATATTTTATGCAACTGGTGCATGGATTTAGGATCCATGCACCCGGGTCGACCCACCCCACGCGCCTCTGACGCGCGTTTTTACGCGCCCCAACGCGCTCTCATGCGCCCCCACGCGCCTGGTGGGTGCGCTCAAACCTACCAAGATTCGCTCAGGCAGTCATACCTTCATGTTATGTTAGGGTTACCCTCATGTTATGTTAGGGTTATTCTCATGTTATGTTAGGGTTACCCGTGTTACCCTGGTGGACACTCAAACCCACCAAGATTCGCTCAGGCAGTCATACCCTCATGTTATGTTAGTGTTACCCGTGTTACCCTCACGAGGGTAACACTAACATAACATGAGGGTAACACTAACATAACATGAAGGTAACTCTAACATAACATGAGGGTATGATTAACATTTTAGTTAAGTGGTTTTAAACTAAGGGTATGAAATCTGGATATGGGGTCACATTAACATAACGCGAAGGTAACCCTAACATTACGCGAAAGTAACCCTAACATAATGTGATGGTAACAGCCAAAACATGTGAAATAAGTAAAGAGGCATGGGCTGGGCGGGCCAGCCCAGCCCGCGCGCGGCCATGCACAGGAGAGTTACTCATATTCAAATGCATAATCGTTATTATTAAAAGGATTTGTAAACCACAATTTTCTACTAAAAGAGCCTTTTTATTTGGGTGTTCATGAGTTGTTTTTTATAAAATACTGGGTTCTTAATTAGTGTTAAAATAATTATGATTATATTCACTGCAATAATATGTATAGTGATTGTTATATGCGTTTTAATTAAAAATATCGGGTTGTTTACTTATAACAGAAAATAAATAATCAGTGTAATTATTTAAATAATAACATGATTTCATTTTTAGTTCAATACATAGATTAATGTTTGGGCCTACTAAAATGATAGATAGTGCATGGTTCAGCTTTATAACATTATTGGGAATATGAATCGATTTCTTCACATTGGACTTATGCTATTATTATCTAAACAATTTTATTTTTTACGCATATTCAAACATATATTTTAATTTTTTATTAAATTAAATTTATTTAAACCAGAGTAATGTAAGAATACTTATGTTAGTATTTACTGATCATACTGGTATTGAATTTGTTAAAAATAACAAATCCAATACTCACTGAGTTTTTCATAATATGAATTCATGTAATAAAAATATAAGAAATTTAAAAAATCAATTAAAATATGTAATTTAGAGTAACTCTCCTATAAAACAACACCCGGGTCGGATTCGGGTCGTCTGACCCGCCTCTCTCTCTCTCTCGTGCCTTAGTTTTGAATTTTGGCATATACCATTACGTTATGCTGGACCTACATTTATGTTATGTTAAACCAACTTTTCTGTCTAAACTTTAAATACTGCTACTACTATGAACTAAACTATGTAGTTTAAATGCTACTACTACTGCCACAACTCCTCCTACTACTACTACGATTAGAAAGGGGACCGCTAGTCGTCATACCAATTCCTCTATCGACTAAAATATGTAGATTAAGTACTACAACTATACTATTATATATGTAAATTAAGTACTACTACTACTATGATACCATCATCCTCTTTCGTGAAAAGAAGTAAACGATGATTTTGCGATATGCCATTCTAAGAATATATCAGTATCACTTTTAAATTCTAAATGTTCTTTTTTCATTATATGTGTTGTTATTGATTATTATTATTATCAATAAATAATTTTGAAAATATTTAATATATCACTTTTGCAATTAATTTAGTTAAGATATTAAAATGGTTGTGTACAATATTTTTTTTAATCAATTCTTATTAATTATGAGTTTGAAGATTATCATTAAATTATTTATTTAGACACAAACAATTTTAGCAATTATTACTAACATATTTAAATGATACGAAACAATAATTAAATATATATTTATGTGTCACTATATTATCTAAGCAAAATTCACTGTAGTTTATAGTATTAATGATCATATCATCATACTAATGTATTGAATATTTGTTAAAAACAAAATACTTAGTGAGTTGTAAAATGAATTCATGTGCTTTGAAAACTAAAATTTTTCAAAAAAACAACTGAAATACTCCTCCGTCCCAACTCAACTTGCCTACTTGTTATTTTATGTTGTCTCATCTGAACTTGTCAGCCCATAAATAGAAACAAAAGTCAAATATTAATATCTTCATCCTTATTACAAAAATGTCACTTAAAAGCAAAAAACAATCTTAAAATGTCACAAAAGTCAAACACTCATATCTCCATATTTCACCCTTATTACAAAAATGTCACTCAATTATCTTAAAAAACAATAGTCAACTGTTTTTTCTTAATGATCTCCGTACCTGGTCAAACTAGACAAGTTCAATCGGGACGGAGGTAGTATGTAATTTATATACCACTACTAGCAAAAAGGGAGAAGGCCATCCAAATATTAGTTAAATCATCTTTTTAGGCTAATATTAATATGCCTGTAGTTTAGATATTACTACTCTACTGCTATGGACCAAAAAATGTAATTTAACTACTACTACTGCTATGGACCAAAAAATGTAATTTAGCTACTAATACTATAGACTAAAAGAATTTGTAGATTGTTTCACATGTGACTATACTTGGGCACGATGGATAAAAAACTCATATTTATAACTTTAAAGATATATATACTAATAGATAAAAATCAATTACTTATATCGACCATATTATTAGACACGATTGTGCGCCACACACTGTTATGTTTTTTCGCATAAGACACGACCGTGTGCCTCTCCGTCGTGGGCGAGGAATAAAATCACATACTTATAGTAGAAAAAACACGTCTATATATCTATATATCTATCTATATCTATACTAAAGGAATAACCAAAATTGACACATGTCAATCCAACAATTTTTCTCATATTAAAATATTTTTACAAATTAAATATATTTAAAGCCAATTAATATGACTATTTAATGATATCAAAATTAATGTTGATAATATGCATTATATATTTATTTTTGTGTATTATATTAGTATATAATATAGAAAATTTAAATAGGTTTATTAAAGTAACACATACTAGGTAAATTATTTATAAATTTGAACTTTGTGAATTTAAAAAATATAGAGAAGATATAAATAAATAAATTATATATTATCAAATTATATTGTTTTAAATGTTAAATTAAATGTTGTGTATTATATAAAATTAACCACAAATATACTTTCTTATATAAATAATAATTAACTTTTTTCTAAATTTACTAAGTTTAATTTAATTTTTCTAATCCCGTGTGTCAAACGGGGTCCTATACTAGTATCTTTATATATATAAAAATACAATGGTTTCTAAAAAAAGTAAGGGCAACATTTTCCCGCCCAAAACACATTTCCAAAACTGGAAATGTTTTTTTATTTAATAAATAAATAAATATCATAATTCAATATCTATATATATAATGATAGTTTATGGTAAACCAATTTTTTAACATATTTAGATTTAGATTCAAATTTGTGAAATTATGCACTAATGATGAAAACTAATTTATAAAACTAATAATTGTATACAATGATGAAAACTATATATTTAGATTTCGTACCATAAATATATTTAGAATTTAAAAACTAATAATTTAGTATCATCCCTATAATTATGCACTGAATTTTTAAATTTAAGTATTATTAAATGATGTTTATATTTTAAAGTGAATAATATTTAGGAAATTCAAATGTGAGACTTTATTTTCGTATGATATAATACATAATATATATATATATATCATTTCTTTAGAAACCCCTCTATATATATATCATTTTTCCAAAAAATATGTACTACGAAGCAATAACTCATCTTTTATTTTATAGCTATATCTAGATTAAAGATAACTAGATTTCAATAATTATTTTGACATATGCACACGTAAATAACTCGATGAATTAGACAATTTTATAGATATATATATATATATATAAACATTTTGATATATGAACTAATTTATAAAACTAATGATTGTATATATTTAGATTTCATACCATAAATATATTTAGAATTTGAAAACTTATGATTTGGTACCATCCCTATAATTATGCACTAATTTTTAAATTTAAATATTATTAAATGATGTATATATTTTAAAGTGAATAATATTTAGGAAATTCAATTGCGAGACTTTATTTTCATATGGTATAATACATAATATATATCATTATATATATCATATATATCATTTTTTTAGAAACCTCTTTATATATATACATATCATTTTTCCAAAAAATATGTACTACGAAGCAATTAATAACTCATCTTTTATTTTATAGTTATATCTAGATTAAAGATAACTAGATTTCAATAATTATTTTGACACATGCACTGTGCACGCGTAAATAAATTGATGAATTAGACAATTATATATATATATATATAAATATATATGAACATTTTGATATAAGGTATCAATTTAATGATTTCATTAAATATACATTTATTTTCTGTATTAATATACAACTACATTCCAATAATTATGCACTAATCATATCATATCAATTTCAATATATCTTTAAAATTTTGTATTTTTATCATATTGTAAATTTGTAAGTATGTAAAATAATTAAAATTAATTAAGCTTTATATAAATCAATCACTTTACTAATTGGATCTTACCAATTGAATTGAATTTGTAAATATGGTAATTATATCTCCACTATTGGAAATTCATTTTTAGATTCAACAGTCACGCACATTCGTCTTCCATTTTTAATTTGTTAATTACCATATTTGTTATATAAATACTATATCATTAATTTGTGATATAAATACCATATTTGTATACAATTCAAATTAATTAATAAATCAATCAAAGACTTACTCAAAATATTTTTTCTCATCCAAAAAATTTACATTATGATATAAAAGTTTAGAAACAACTTCTTCATTCTCTCACATTTTTTTCTCTTATGTGTTTTCTCTTCTGTCTTTTCTATCACGCGTCTTCTCTCATCATCATGGCTCCAGTATTCAATATGGTGAAAGATGTAAATCCTTCAAAAACTATTTGGACTTTAAAACTTCGATTAGTGAGAGTTTATGAAATTCCAAATTATGGAAATCGTGGTGGTACCTTTAGTTATGAGACCATTTTTCGTGACAAATAGGTAGTATTAAGACAATTATTTTACTAATATTCGATTTTTTTTTCATATATGATATAATATTATCATAATGTTGCAGGGGTCAACAATTCAGGATCAATACGTCGTCCTTATATTGAGAAGTTCACCCAAATGTTAAATGAGGGAGGCCTTTACATCGTCTATGATTTCATAGTGGCGGATAATAATTTTAAATAAGACAACCATGCACAAATATAAATTTCATTTCTATCGTAAGACAAAATTTTTTGAGATTGAAGATGACACATTTCCTTCAACCCTCCATGATTTCAAGCCATTTACTAAAATATTGACTAATCAAATGTTCAAAATCATTTGTTTGGTAAGACAATTTTTTTTTTTTTGCTCTTTTAAATAAAAATATTATACATTGTTTTTTCATCGAGTACTATTTTAATCATTTTTTGTTTATATAAAAATGTCATTGGAAGATTAGTTTCCATTCAACCACCTCAAATCAATGAGCTAAGGGATGGTCCGAAACGGCTTATGGAGATTGTTCTTGAAGATTTAGAGTGCATATACTTCGTTTCATGTTTTTTTAATTAATTATGATTTATTTTTATATATAAACATTGACCCAAGAGTGTATTATTTAATTTTATAGGAAACATCGAATTACTTGCACTCTATAAGTTGTCGACTGACGTGATGACATTGTGAAAGTGTTAGGAAAAATCAAGTGAATAGGAGATTCAATGACAAGATTTTAAAGAAGAAACTAAAATTCAGTTTGACCCCACCTCTTTTTCTTTATCATATATGCTCCATGGATATTTGGTGGGTTCTTTTTAATTGATTTTTTGTTTCTTAATATGTGACAAAAAGGTTGATGAAAGAAACATCACGAGAAATGTTGAATATAAATAAGTGTTTCAATTTTTTTATATTATAAGTTCAATTGATATTTGTAAAATCATCGTTACTGTTAATTATATATTATTAGGTTTTCAAACTTATAAATTAAGTTTAAAATTACAATATCTTATTTTATTACCATATCTAAAAATAATCTTCAGCAATTAAATATTTAAAATATATAATATATAAGTAACTTAATTTTATTATATTACATTTATATAATTTTATTTCAAATCTTAAATAAAAAGATTATAATTATATTTTATAAAATTTTATCTCGTGCATCGCACGGGTACAAAACTAGTATATATAAAAAGAAGATCTTCAATAAAAATAGCATAACTAATTTCCCCCCCTAAATTTACATACTATAATTGGAAATAAGTTAGTTACAAGAATTAAAAAAATAAAAATGAAAAGATTTATACTTTTAAGGATTGTAGCTGTAGGGTCCTCTAGATTGAGATATAGCCTATTGGTAGGTTATATATGTTATTTTTATCTTTTTTTATATTTTATATAAATCATAATCTTTAAATTAAATCATTTTTTCAATTTAAATTTTTGTTTTAATATATGATATATCAAATTTATCATTTTTGTATCTAGAATTTTGTTGTTAATGTATGATATTTCAGATTTATCATTTTTTATGAATTCTAATTTGTTATTTACATTGCATTGTAAAAAAATAACAATGTATCATAAACCGAAAAATTCTAATTTGTTATCATTTTTTATGAATTCTATGTACCAAAATTATTTATATTATATTATCAAATTATTAATATTTAATGACATTATATCACGGACCGAGCATCGCGCGGGGGCGAAAACTAGTTTTGTAATAAAAGATATTCCCTCTGTCCTAGCTCAACTTGCCTACTTGTTATTTTAGTTTGTCTCAATTGAACTTGTCAGCCCATAAATGGAAACAAAAGTCAAATATTAATATCCTCATATTTCATTCTTATTACAAAAATGTAACTTAAAAGCAAGAGGCAATCTTAAAATGTCACAAAAGTCAAACACTTATATCCCTATATTTCCCCTTATTACAAAAATGTCACCCAATTATCTTAAAAACAATAATCAACTGCTTTTTCTTAACCTCCGTGCCCGGTCAAACTAGACAAATTTAACCGGGACGGAGGTAGTATATGCAATGTTAAATAGAAGTTACAAAAAAAATCAAATAGAAAAGTATTAAATGTTAAAAGAAGGGATGGTTCTTTAAATGTTTTATGTTGTATTTCATGACACCTAACTGAAAGAATGCATCTTTTGTCATTCAAGCGTCATTCAATCAATCATCCAATGTAAACTACACGACTCCCTATATTCTTTGATCTCCAGTCATATCATGAACAAGTATTACACAACATACATATCATGACAATGCTGATGGACGTTCATATCGTGAACATATATGTATTCTCAGTTCATATCATGAACAAATATTATCAGTTCATATCGTGAACATGTATTAAATTTTCATATCGTGAACACGCATTATCAGTTAATATCGTGAACATGTATTACATTTTCATATCATGAACATGTATTATCAGCTCATATCGTGAACATGTACTATCAGCTCATATCGTGAACATGTATTAGGTTTTCATTTCGTGAACATGTATTATCAATTCATATCGTGAACACGTATTAAATTTTCATATCGTGAACACGTATTATCAGTTCATATCGTGAAAATGTATTACATTTCAAATCGTGAACATTCATTTTAAAAAATGAGAACTACTCAACATCAATGACAAAAAAACTAAAACCTAAAACAAAAGAGTTCACTCTATTAAATATCGTGCATATCAACATATCTTCATAAATGAGTCGTATCGTGAAGAATCATTCTTATAAGTCAGAACTACCCAAAATCAATATGCGGTGATAATGTTGAAATCTAAAACAAAAGAGTTTGTGCTATTAAATATGATGTATATCAACTAAACTTCAAATATAAATTTAAACAATAAAATTCATGAGGAGTTTAAAATGAAAAATCACTAAATACTCAGAACATAAAAATAGAAATGAAACTTACCATTTGCAATGAAGCTTCAGTAGCTTTTGACGAACTTCAAGGTTTCAATAGAGATGAAGATCATGAAAAAATGAGAAAATTGGTCGAGCCTTGCAACAATTTTTTGGAGGAGATGAGAATATGAAAATGTGATTGCAAAAAGTGGGTTATGGTGTTTTGGAGTTTCAAATTACTTTATGAACTTTCATTACATTATTTAATTTGAATACAATGTATTACATTGTGTATTTGAATTAAATTATAATGTACTGCAATGAATAACAATACAAACTTAAATTGAGGATAATATTGACCTTTCACTAGTGAAATTGAATAAAAAAATTATTTCCAGAAAAAATAGTAGATTAATTTAATGACCCATCAATTTGGGTAAAGAGAGATATCTGGACTTGTATAAATTAGTGGTTTCTTTGGGAAGAGATTAATAGTAAGTAGTTGTAATGGATATGAATGTTGTGGAGCAGTACCAGGTGTGTCCCTCTTCCTTGGAGAGGCAGCATCAGTTGCTTCCTCTTATCTATTCCGACCTTGTCATGCTTGCTTATCCCCCCATCCAAACTCTCCATTTCTACGATTTCAGATCATGTTCCAAATCTTGTTTCTTCGACTCCATTGTTCCCAAGCTCAAGCATTCTCTCTCCATCACTCTCAACCATTTTCTTCCTCTTGCTGGCCACCTCCTCTTCCCTCTCGACCCTTGTGCTGCGCCCGTGCCTGTTGTCCGTTACGAAGCAGGCGACGCCGTTACCCTGAAGATCGCTGTATCCAGCTCCGACTTCAAACACCTGCGGGGAATCATTCCAGGGATGCCGACGTTTTGCAGCAGTACGCCCCCCGGCTGCCACCTGGCCCACCGGACACCACCACCGTCAAATTCCCCGTAATGGCTCTTCAACTCACCCTGTTTCCCGACCAGGGTATCTGCGTCGGTTTCACCAACCTCCATTGCGTTGCTGACGGGACCACCGCTGCTTGCTTCATGGGGGCGTGGATGACCGTCAACAGGTTCGGTGAGGATTCCCATTTGTTAGCTTTGCCTTCTTACGATAGAAGTAGCGTGGAAGGTTCGGAGAGATTAACTAATGCAATCTGGGATGTGATAAAGATGTCGAACCCAACCGTGGGTTCCACACCTACTTCTCCGACGAATAAAGTCCGAGCAACCTTCCTCCTGAGTGATATCCAAATCCAGAAGATGAAGTTAATTGCCAGCATGAAATTAGGGCTGCACGTGACGTCCTTCGCAGTAGTATGCGGATATCTGTGGAGCTGCCTAGCGGAATCAGCAGTTGAGAGCGTGGGAGACGAGGAGGCCGAGTACTTCTCAATCCCGGTTGACTGTCGGAGGAGGCTGAACCCCCCGTTGCCCGACACCTACTTCGGGAACTGCCTGGTAATCGTGGTGGCGGAGTCGAGGCATGGAAGACTGAAAGGGGAGGAGGGGTTCGTAGATGGCGTCCACACCATTTCGGAGGCCATCCGAAAGAGCCTTGATAATGTGAGGGAAATATTGGATGGTGGTGTTGATTTATTTGTGAAATATAAGAGAGCAATGAATGCAAAGAGGATGGTTGGAATAGCAGGATCACCGAGACTGGATGTTTATTCTTTGGATTATGGATGGGGAGAGCCCAAAACCTTTGAAATGCTTCATACCAATTTTACTCGATCGCTCTCTCTTGCAAAGACAAGTCAGGGACTCCAAATCGGCTTGTCCAAGACTAGGGCTGAACTCGATGCTTTTGCAGCTGTCTTCAACAAACGTTTAGGACATGATATCAACAGCACCTTATAATCATCCCTTTCTAATCTCTCCTGCCTCACATCACAAACACCCCATCCTATTTTTAATAAAACTAAATGTTAAAAATGTATGTTGAATTATTGTTGGATATATTTATTTCGTGCGTCATGAGTTTTAGATATTCAATGAATTGTTAAAATAAAATGGTCTATCAATGTGATAAGCCAAATAAAGGAAGTGTAAAATTTACATAAACATTTACAGATTTTGGAAGACTTCTTTGAATACTACATTTGTCGCTCCATTGCTTTGTCCACCCTCTTTATCATAGATCAAGATTTTTAATCCCCTACGATTGGTGACTCTGGAGATTGCGACATACAATTGGCCATGACTGAACACCGGTTTTTTAAGATACACTCCAACATGATTTAGAGACTGACCTTGACTCTTATTGATGGTCATTGCATATGATACAATGAGTGGAAATTGTCTTCTTTGAAATTTGAAGGGTATTCTGGAATCGGAAGGAGTAAGCGACATCATTGGTATTAGAACCGTCTTTCCTGCATTTTCTCCAGATATTATCTTTGCTTGCAAGACATGATCTCCCATTTTTGTGATAACCATCCTCGTACCATTACACAAACCAATAAAATGATCAATATTTCTCAACAACATAACTGGAGTTCCAACCTTCAGGTTAAGCTGATGATTAGGAACACCTGAACATCGTATTGTGTTGAGATATTTTGGTGTATGGATGTCCTGCAATAGATCAACTCCCCTATCGGACTGGCAAGGAGTGTCCGAACTCAGATACAACTTCCCTTGTCGAGTGTTCATTTCAGTCATGTATTCATTTATTGAATTCACAACATCGAGGGTTGGTGTTAAAATTGCTCGACCATGTAGATATGACGCATCATCGACAATCTTTTGAAAATCTGGGTAAGTACTTTGAACTATCGTACCTATGTGATCTCCTGAAGTCTGCAGCAGAATATCATCTGGAATCTCAATATCAACGACACCATCATTGGGGCCTCCGGTCGTTCCATCTCCTATGTTGGCTATCCACTCAGAGAATTTCTTCAACTCGTCTGAATCTTCATCTGAACCAAGTGCCTACAGTCTCATATTCTTAGTGAGTCTCAACACTTTGCATTGTCTCCATAAATACGAAGAAGTTATTGTTGCATTCACTACGTCTTGTCTGCTGCCTTTTGGTAGAACTGGTAATATCTGTCTGAAATCTCCTCCAAGAACAAATGTTTTACCACCAAAAGGAATATCTGAGCTATCAGATCTTGAAGAGGTCATTATATCTCTAAGACTTCTATCCAAAGTCTCGAAACAATGTTTATGCATCATTGGTGTTTTATCCCATATTATAAGCTTGCATCTGACCATAAGCTCGGCAAGATCACTTCCTTTCTTGATATTACATGTAGAGTTCTCATGAAGATTTATTGGAATTTTGAATCTGGAATGTCCTGTTCGTCCTCCGGGAAGGAGTAATGAAGCAATACCACTTGAAGCAACGTTCAAAACAATCTCTCCTTTTGACCTAAGAGCTGCAGATAATGTTTTCCAAATGTAGGTTTTTCCCGTTTCCCCATAACCGTACACAAAGAATAATCCTCCTCGATCACATTCAACAACATTCATTATTGTGGTGTAGACATTGAGCTGATCAACATTAAGATTTTGGACCAATTGTTCATGTTCCGCTAAAAGTGCAACTCTATCATATTGTAATTTATCATAAATGAACTTATTCTGATAAGTATTGCTTCCCTGAAAATCTGGCTGTGGCACTGGCGGAAAATCACTTAATCTCATTCCTTGATTGCGCAACAATTTGTCAATCTCCAATAAAGTCAGATTCTTTATTTCAGTGTCCTCTAAATTCAAATCTATACCAAAAAGAACAAAAAAATAGAATCAAAATGGTAGTCGTATTATTTGTTTCATGTAATTAAGGAGAGATAATAATTTGTAAGAATTTTGTGTTACCTTGATCTTTCATGAAATTTCTCTGTCTATATAAAATATGTTCTGACAAATAGGACCAGCATTGCTCTCAAACGTCCACGGGCCTACTCAAGCAATCCTTTGAAAGAAGGGTTACGAACAATCCTCGTAGCGAATGGGCTGATCCCCAATAACTTGCTTCAATAATACCATCAATGTATTACTTATCATCCTCCAATAATCCCAAGGCATAGCAAGCATCACAATATGTATCATACTGCACGCCATTGATCTTCTTTATGTCGTCATAACATTCACAACCACGAACCATATTGAGCAAGCATCTAATATAGTAAGAATCGTCTGATCCTGGAGGGACGTAATACATCATTTCTAAGGAGAAACCTCTTTGTCTTGGAACCCATTCTCTTGAATCACTTTTCCAAATGAATTTTTGAGGGAACTCAACATAGGTGAGAGATTTTGCGAGGGCTGGATACGTCTTGTTTGCCTTAGACCAACCAAGAAACATACTCTGGTGAACCGAGGGTCGATCAATCACTGACTGAAGAGAATCAGAGTCTTCAAAAATCACAGGTTGCTCATTTGGAAGGTGAAATGATAGTCTCTCGACAGGAGGATCCTTGTACTGAATTTCATACCCAAATATTCTCCAAGCTGCCTCACATGGAGAGATATACCTACAGTCGTAATACAACTGAATCTCGTCAATGTTTCTGACCACATCATCTTCATTAGATGTTTCATAAAAAGTTGTTGTGACACGATTCAACCCTTTGTTGACGTACTTGAATAGGTATTTGATAGACCGAGATTGGTTACACCACTCAACATTCATGTGTGCGCCGTATCTTAATAGAAGATATCGATTATGTGGGACAACATATCTATTATCTAGTGGAACTCCATTCTTCATAATTGTTCTTCCCAAATCTCGACGTCTATATATCGGATATCCTTCACTATCAACGTCCGTCGTGTCAACAAATTTTTTGGGAAAGTGTTTCACAAAATGATCAATTTCGGGCCATTTTGGATTACAAGTGAATGTTATGAAGAGATCCGGATAGTTGGCCCATCTGCAAATAGCCATGGTATCCTGATAGTTTTGTATCATAAAACAGGGTCCTCCAGTAAAACTCGGTGGTAGTACAATTCTAAGACCAATCCTAGAAGGATCGGTCTCACCCCTAGTCAAGGCATCCATCAGGCCACTGTACATCTCACACCTCAGTTGCTTCTGATGAGTTCGAATGTACAACAATCTTGAGGACTCAATCATGGTATATGTGTCAACCACGAATTGCTGTGTTAATCTTCTTGCATAAAGTATTAGAGAAACCTCTCCTATTCTCTCGTGCAATTTGAAGGTAAAATACTCTCTAAAACTTACGTTTTTTCTGCCTCTGGAGTTGTTACATCTCATATTCAAAAATGGAATGTCTTCTCTGAATCCGTCTTCTCCATAAGGGAATAGTAGTGGATACTGTAATCCTAGATACGACGCGTGCAATTCACTGATACGTTTCAGTGTCCTTGATCTGGTCTCCACTATTATGTCGCGTTCTCCTATTGATTGATCAAAATCACCCACAAGTAAGGTCGCCACTTCCGAAACGGTCGGTAGATTGTAATTCCTTGGATCACCCACCCTTTTTCTTATAAGTTTCAATCTAACTTCTTGACTTCTGTGTTCAACCATCTTTTCCTTTGTCATTCTGAAAGATTTAACTAACACGTTGTTTTCATCCAACATTGATTTTAATTGAGCGACAATTTCTTCATGAAGATTGTTAGCCTGTGCATCCTTTCTGAAAAAGAAATGTATTTACATAATTTATATTGATGCAACAAAGTTAGTAGCAAATAATATTAAATTTTTGACTTTGAAATAATTTTTGAACAATAACAGTGCTTACCGGACCGCCTTTATTCTGTTGTTCACCTCGTCCTCAGTGTTATGTATGTAAAGTTGTGCAAACTTAGGAGACGATCCCTCAGTTGGAAGCAAACTTCCGATCAGATGGTAGTTTTGTCCATGAAGAGTAAAAACTGGTGGGGAATTACCCGAATTCATACTTTTATCTATTCTTCCTCCCATAGACGTAAAACAGAACATATTGTTATACGTTTGAATATTATCCAAGAAGTGTTTTGATTTGTCATTATCCCCAAACACTAATCCATACAAATATTGCGGCGGCGTATTCATTAATGGAAGTTGAATTTTTTCATTTACACAACAACCTGAATATTTGGGATTATTGGTATTCTTTCTTGCATTTAATCGCTCTTCATACCAAAACATTGCATTACAATGTTGGCAATGGTACGTGGCGTCTCCGAGATCCAGGTGTTCTGAAGAAAAAGAAATTGATAGGAAACAAAAAATTGCAAATAGAATTATGTACTTAAAAATTAGACTATCCATTAATATATACAAATTACTACTTTGTAACGTAATCATACCATTTTGATGGATATGCATAATTTGATCGGCCGAAGATGTAGATACTCTGCTCTTGTGCCTTATTGTGGATCCTGCTTTCATAAAAGAGGTATTATTAGTATTGAAAAAAAAAATCATTCAGATATATTTTATATGATGTGTTAAATTAATTAATAATTTTGAAATGGTAAGACAAAGTAAAAAAAAGGTAATATATATAAAGTGTTTACTTATATACATTCTATAATACATATTTCATATTAATTTTTAATGTGTATCTATGCTTTATTTTTCCAACACTGATCGTTAATGCATATATATAAACTATAATATACATATATGAAATCTAAATCAAATATACATATATGTAACAAAAGAAAAAAAACTATATTTACTATATCTAATGCTTATTTGAATGCATTATGAGATTCCATAATAATATTTAATTTATATTCTTTCTCTATTTTTTCAACATATGTTTTCAATACATTATAGAAAATATAATATAGATATTTGGACATTGTAATTCTTTCCTTCATTTCACATCCCTTTTCATACTAATCTAAAATTGTTCCTCTATGCAGGGCCAATCTCTTTCTATTTGTGTTAAATATTTTTAGCTAAAACTACACTTTTCTAAATATGATTTGTTTTTGTATGACACTGAAAAGATATAAACCATATAGTGTGTAATATATGTTATTCATATAAATTTTATAATAGTCTAGTAGATATGTTTTTATAATACATAAAAATCTGGGAAGTTAGAGAGAGTAGTGAATTATAAATTATGTTTATAAATTTAAATTTTAGTTAACAATTAAGTATATACATTATTTATATGTCATGAATTATCTTTTATAAACCATTTTGAATATACTTGAGAATTACTTAATCAAATTCAGAATATAATTTATAATTTATGAATTATCTTCTAATTCGGAATATATAAGAATTACTTAAATGTCCTTGTACAAAATGGATAAATAAATCCATAATCAAATTGTCACCATCTCGTTTGAATAAAAAAGCCTAGATACAACAGAAAATTTAAATGATCATTGCAAGGGTGAAAATGTATTTTCAAAAATATGTAGTGGATTATTTCTATCAAAGGGTGTAGGGATGGATGAGTAATCATCCAAATTTTATCAAAAAACAAACCTCTGACGGGCCTAGGGATAAAATTAACTTTTTATTCCCACTCTGCAAATGTATGATTAGGTGTGATAATTAATCCTTATCTAACTTAATCTAATCATATTCCTTATAGTAAATAGGGTTCTAGAAAAGTCTTCACTTCCAGCCTCCACAGTGTCTTAGCAGAAAAGTAGATCTAGAGACTTCCTAATATGAGTATTAATTGCATTTAATTTTGGAAAATATATAAAATACAGTTATTTGGATAAGAAGTTTTTTGTGAAAACATTTGAAAGAATTAATGAAGCAGTTATTGAAATTATTAATTATTTTGTATTTAATTTAATAAGTATTTTCAAAAGGTACTTCTGTTATTAGATATATATAGATATAGATATAGATATAGATAACAATATTAAAACTTTAAAATACTAATTTTAGGGGGAAAATATATTGTTGTGTGTTCGGTCAGTATGATCAATATACTTCTATGCACTTGATTGACCAGGATTGAATGGAGCTGGTCGAATTTAATCAATTATTTACAATCTCTCGTACGATTTTCATACATTTAACTAGTTCGTGAAACTTCCGCACATGTTTTATTCCTCAAAGATTTAAGATAAATAATGCTAAAGAATAAGAAAGATGAAAAAAGAGAAATTGAAGAAAGAAAAGAGAAATTACATATATATATTTTTTCTTTTGGACTTGAGAATAAAATTAAATTTCCAAAGTTTCCAACTTTTTTAATTGAAAATGTGCTAATAAAATTGTAAATAGGGCGCGGCTATCCGCACCCCACCCTTTCCTAAACACACCCCAAATTCTAAACACACCCCACATTAAATAATTAATACAATTAAATTTCTAAACACACCCCTTATATTACCAATCTTACCCTTTATTTATAAAAAAATACAAAAAACCCACATATACTAAACCCACCCCAAAACTAACCCACCCCAAAACTACCCCACCCACCCCCCACTGTTCATCATCTTCTTCTTCACAGAATTGTGCGAAAATTTGTTCGAAAATTTGAGGCCAAGAATTGCAGAAAATTCGACCTCCATTGAGTCGAAGAATTCAACCAAAGTTCGACCACTTGTTTTCGAGAGATGGACGGGGAAGAACATGCTCAAAATCAACCAAATCCTCCAAGACAAATATTGTTTGGTAAGTTTCTAATTATTTTGTTGAGAAATCATAAAATTGTTGGCATTTTAGGTTTAAAACTTGAAATTTATGTACATTATAAGTTTATAAGTGTTTAGGGGTTGTATTTCGTATAGATTTGTGTTGAAATAGGCTGAAATTGGATGGAACGGGAATGGGCTTTCTCGAATTCAAACCTGGTTTTTCGAATCTGAAAAGTTACTTTCGACCATAATGTGTCGAATGTTTGCATATATTTCGACCACAAGTTGTCGAAAATTTTGATAACTTTCGACTGCAAGTGGTCGAAAATTTGATAAACTTTCGCAAAGTAGTGGCCGAAAGTTGGAGAAATTTTCGCAAAGTAGTAGCCGAAACTGGGAAAAATTTTCGGCCTTTAGTGGTCGAATTTGGATTTCAGTTTAAGTTGAATTTTTTCAAACTTTTACATATTATGTCTTCAATAACTTACTTGAATGTTCTTAATTGATTTGTTGATTATAGGAGGCCAGTGCTATACGAGGGTGAGACCGACTGCTTCGAATAGGAGGCGTCGATTCTTGGAGGAGGAGGCAACCACTGAGATGCCGGTTGTAGTTCCACCCCTGGAGTGGAATGTAGCATTGGAAGCTGGGCCATCAGCTGCTCCTGAAGTTGAAGAGCCCCTCGTGCCATCTTATGTTCGGCGTGGAAAAACAGGGGCAAAATACAAGGTGACGTGGGACGTAATGGGACAGTATTTCAGATACTGGAGGAGTCACGTGTTATCCCCAGAAGCACGTGGACGATTAGCAAGACCACCTTGGGAGACAGTGCCAGGTTACATGGAATGGTTTTTGAGGTACTCTCACCCTGTGGTCCAGAATCCCGCCCATAACTCGATGGCGTTCGGCAGTACGAGTGCACGATCTGGACCCCAACCTTGGGATATGATCAATACTGCCCTTGGTCATATGGAGCCGGTCTACCAGCGTTACGGAGCAGGTGACGAAGCTCCGGACATCACGGAGGTATGGCCGGCGTTTGTTGCCTCCTATCGTGCGCTCAAGATTGATGACGATCCACCCGAGCCATCTGCACGAGCCACGACTCGCCGTCCTCGTCGTCAGCGTAGAGAATAGATTCCTTTGACATGTCTTACGTTGTTCTTACTGATTGTCAATATTATTAGGTTAGCAAGTACAATTGTTATTGGATGTTTGTTCAAGCTCGTGTTTATGGATATTGAACTTTTATCGATATTACGTTAAATTATTGGAGTTGACGAAGTTGTATTCCTATCGTCTTAAGTTAAACATCTTAACGTTCAAGAACACTTAAATGTAAAAAAACCCATGAAATGTGTCTGTTCGACTGGAAGGGGCCGAAAATTGCATACATTTTCGACCACTAGTGGTCGAAAAATAGGTTAATTTTCGGCCACTAGTGGTCGAACAATAGGATCATTTTTCGAACCCTCGTGGTCGAAATATAGGTCAATTTTCGGCCACTAGTGGTCGAAAAATAGGTTAATTTTCAGCCACTAGTGGTCGAACAGTACACAATCGATTCCTTGGACATCAAAATTCCATAACCTAAAGCAGGTGAACACTTCCATTGATTCATTTTCACAGGTATTTACACAAAATATTCAAGTTCTCACCCAACGAGATACAAAATATGATCATTCTGAACGATATTTACACAAAATATGCACAGCTGCAACCAAATCTAATCATCTAATCATCCAAATAAATTGTCTTGTCACCAACTGAAGAGCTTCCACTCAGACTTTGAAGACGAGCATAATCCATGATGCGTTGTCTATACACTTCAGACCATCCAGCTGCAACCGCCAAGCGTTGACCAAACCACCCTTCAATTATTGGAGGTAACGATGCTCTCTCATCCAATTCCACCTGCCAAGTTAAGAAAATGAATAAGAAATTGAGCAACCGATGACAACCACTAGTTAGTACAATATTCCAAAAACTGACCACAATGTAATGATCATTTCCAACTAAGGCCATGCAAACAAGTTGGGGCTTGGGGGGGACTTGTGTCCTCATTGGTAGAACGGTGACACACAACTGGGGGGACAAGTGCACAAGTGCTATGTCATAAGCATTTGCCGCCAAGTACGTCATCTCTGGAAATGCCCACCAATGATGAACATCGTATGTACACTTGTCGAAGCAATTCAAATTGTCCATTATCTTATGAAGCCGATCTGACAGTCCATTTATTTGATTGTACAACCCATGAAATTCTTGGAGTTCTTCACGAAGGTCACAACGGACTTGAGGCCACGAGTTCTCACCCAATCCTATTGCATGAGCTATGCAACGGAAACCACAATGACCATCTCCGAGAGGATTTTTGATACCTACGACATGGGGTTGCACATGTTTTGGAAGTTGAACGAGGAAGACCTCATCACCTGCATTGCGTGCGGAACGACGTCTAACTGGTGCAAGCTTTTTCCTTTTCAAGGATGTAAAACAAGGTGTGGCCACTGTTGTCTCAGCCACTATCACATTTTCCTCCGTCGGGGTAGAACAACTATCGATCAATGATTCAACAATTTCAAACTTACTTGGATTGCGTTAGGTGGAGGTAGATGCCCTGACCTTTGTTTTGCTTGGTCTACCACGAGGACGTGTAACCACCAATGGTTCTTGCAACGAGCTTGTGGACGGAATTGATATTTCTTGAAGTCTTTTAAGCAACAACAATTTTTGAGCTTCGGAAGCTGATCCCAAGATCTCATTAATAGCATTTGAGGTCTCCACCCATCGATTCCTAACATCAACATTGGGAACACTTTCACCACCTGAAGGCTCACAATCCAATTTTCTCCAAAAGTTATCCACCATCTCTAGTTGGATGACTTGACGATCCCTTTTCAGAATTGCAAGCTCGTGTGCACAAGGCAATCCACATGTTTTCCTCAACACACAACCACAAAGCAAAGGGTCAACACCTGTACCATCTATTCGCCTCATCTCCTCAAAGAGCAACCCAAGTGCATGATGGGACACCAATCCTCGAATGAGCTTGAAAAGGGGCGAGGAAAAACGATGCGGGGTCATAGTCATACTCTGCTCAAATGAGGCCTTCACGTGAGTTATTGACGTGATATGTAGATGGTGTATGCGTGCCCAAGACGTCTCAAAGTTTGATTGAGATGAGCCCAATTGTCTTTTGAGCTTTGCGTGCATGGCTTCGGCCCTGAGAGTGGATACAGAGCGTAAGTATTCAATGATTGTTTGTCATAACTCTTTAAAATATAAAGGTTGAACGAGGTTTCAAGAATCATACCTCGAACTTGTTGTGTTATCATAATGCATAACATTGTTTGTCCAACATGAGACAAACCTCTTCTTGTATGGCTCGATCCACGTCCTCATAGCATACGCTACAGCTTCAGGATGATCGGCGTAGTCAGCTTCAAATCTCCTCACTAACTCATTGAATCGATGTTCATCCTGAGCCAACGCTAGCAAATTCCATGAGCTATTGAAGGACTCCCAAATCTCGGCTCTACCAATCAGTGGTTTACATTTGGCTAGGATGTTCTTGTTGATGTGCCACCGACAGAGCAAGTGAGTGGCATTCGGAAAGACTACACTTATCGCATTCATAAGTGCAAGCTCACGGTCGGTTACTATCACCTTAGGATAACATCCTTCGATCATCAAACCTTTCAACACAGTAAGAGCCCATCTGTAGTTCTCCTCCTTCTCAGCCAATAAGTACACACAAGCCACAGAAAACGTGATATTTGTTGACGTGACACCGACGATTTCCAAAAGTGGCATCCTATACCTATTCGTCTTGTAGGTACAATCCATCAAGACTACATTCGGAAACGCACGCAACAACTCAACGTTTGTGGGATGAGCATAAAACAGGTCAGTAACCCTTTCAGTTTGCTTGCATCTCCTGTCCAGGTAGTAGTAGTTCTCCAACGTCAACTTCTCCAGCAAGTATTGCATTTGGGTTCGACCACCATGCTCAACAACTCTGTGCTTCTGCCGAGCATTGTAGATGGTTTTCATAGTCGACTGATTCCCCACGGAAGAGAGCTTAAGTGTGCTCAAGATGTCTTTTGGCCTTGTGTTATTCATAGAAAGATCCCGCACAAGTGCATCTTCAGAAGGAGTCAATCTACCTGCAAATGAGTGTCCTACCAAATCGCGACCCATTGGGTGATTGTGCGATCCACACACTACCATTAAGGCCCATTGTCCTTGCTCATTGACTTGCAGTCCTTTCAACATAAAAGGACACTCACACTTCTTAGTGCTTGTACACCGTTCCTTAGTCTTTTTTCCGGATTCAATGGAAGGGACTTGAGCAAGTTTTTTCTTTGTCGGACGATACTTGCCACCTCGTTTACACCCCAAAAATACACGAGCTCGGCGGCCACTTTCACCACTGTCGGATCTCCTAACCAACACAACCATATTTAGACGAGTTCCAACTCTATAAGCCCAATTGACCATGCCTTCCCAAGTATCAAATAACTCATCAGTTTGAAACTCATGAGAAAAGTCTATATACTCGTACATGGGGCTGATGACATTTGAATTTCCCACCGCGTTGTAAGTGCTCAATTGAGTTTCCAGTGAATTGTCTTCCTATAGAAATAATAGAAGAATACTATTAAATTAAATAAATTCAAGCACAAGGAAATAAAAAAGGTACGTTTGTTCGACACTTATAGTCGAAAAAAGACTGTTCAAAAACAACTTTGTGAAAATTCACCCTAAAATCGACACCTAGTGGCCGAAAAAAGGGATGAATTTCGACAATTATAGGCCGAGAGTTTTGTGAAATTTCGACCACTAGTGGTCGAAAATACAGTTAAGTTTCGATCACTAGTGGTCGAAATTTCACACCATTATCGGTCTGTACTTTTCGATCGCGTTTTCGCGATTTTGCAGTCCAAACTTTTTTTTCTTCCCACCACAGAGAAACGAAACCGTTAACTAAGTATAGAAACTTACATTGTCAACCTCAGGTGCTTTATTATACTCCATAATGCCTTCTTTCTACAATGGAGACTTTTTTGAAGATTTTTGACAAGCAGATGAAGTTAGTATGGAGAGAAGAAGAGAAGGAGAGAGGAAGATGAGTGAAGAAGATGATGTATATATATATATATATGTTGTATGGAATGGGGTGTATAAAGTAATGTTTAAAAGTGGGGTGTTGCTAGTATTATGCAATATTTAATATTATTATATTTTTATTACTAAGGGTATAATTGTCTTTTGTTATATCATTTAATTGGTATTTATTTTTTTGGGGTGTGTTTAGGAAAGGGTGGGGTGCGGATAGCCGCGCCCCTGTAAATATCGAAGCTACTGAAACCAGAAAACTAAACCACTTCAAAATCTCATTTTTCTCTTTCTGCAACACCAACAATGGCGAGATCGCCGATCTGCTTGCTTTTCGCCGCTTTAACGTTGTTACTGGTAGCCGCGGCGGTTGCTGACGACGTCGTTGTTCTTACCGAGGACAATTTCGAGAAAGAGGTCGGCCAAGATCGTGGAGCTCTCGTCGAGTTTTATGCTCCTTGGTATGCAATATTGTTGATTTTCTATTTGTTTTTGATAGCTTTTGTTTGGAATTGATTGTTTCGTGGTTTCTTTGTTCTTTTTGTCGTTTATTTATGTTACGAAATGAGTGATATTTTTGTCATTTTATTTTTTATTTTCTTAAACTTTCTGTGGATCTTCGTTTTTTTTTTCTTTTCAAGTCGAGTTCATTGATCTAGATCTGGTTTTGATTCTGATGATCACCCTGAAATTTCTGTAAATGTTTTGTGTTCATTATGCATTTAAAGACTGCAAAGTTGAATATTTCCTTTTTCCTGTTCTTCAATTGGAAAATGGTAATTGAAGAATCAGTTGAGAGTTCTTTGAAGGTGAATCTCCAGCCTGTTACTTAGTCATTCTGTATAACTTTTCAGGACATATTCTGATTCTTTTTGTTACTGCAACTATGTATTTTAAGATATATAATGTAATTGTCTCGGGGCATAGTTGAATTGCAAAAATGGGGATGCTAGTCATGGTGAAGGTTAGCAGTGTGGGTTCAAATCCTAGGGGAGCAAAAATTGCTCTCACATGGGATAGGACATTGTTGGTAATACTAGTTGAATTTAAATTCAGGCATATGCTCTGATTTCTTTACATGGTAGTCATTTTGAGAACTCAGATCCCCAATTAATCAGACATAAGTAGAATTGGGTTGTATAATAAAAGATTATAATGTGACTTTCATCTTACACAGGTGTGGGCACTGTAAAAAGCTTGCTCCTGAGTATGAAAAGCTTGGTGCAAGTTTCAAGAAAGCAAAATCTGTTTTGATTGGCAAGGTTAGGATGTTCTAGTCTCTTCCGTCTTGACAAGTGTTCGATTCGTCTGATACATTTTACAAAATTAGTCAAATTCTGATACCACGATCTTCGCTCATTATGTTAAAGCTGGTTTTTAAGGTTATACATTTGTTTGATTCGGTAGAGAATTATATTAGATTTGATATGTTCTAGATATGTTACTAATAGTAGTTTCACACTCATTTGATGATCATTTCTCTTTGATGATTGAGTATTTGCCATCTTGCTTTCATGGAATGTGCAACAACAATTTGATGATCTACCTACTTTTATTCTTAGTTATTTATTTGAGGAAGTAACACAACATGTTAGATGTCAACATCTGCATTTCTGTTTTAGGTTGATTGTGATGAACATAAGAGCATTTGCAGCAAGTATGGGGTTTCTGGATATCCCACCATCAAGTGGTTCCCTAAAGGTTCCTTGGAGCCAAAAAAGTGAGTTAAACTCTCTCAAATTTTATTTCTAAATTTTTCCTCCTTTCCTCTTCTCTGTTACTACATTTTAAGTGCTTTGTTATTGCTACTATATTGTTTTCATTGTTAGCAATCATGCTAGTCTTTCTAAAGGTATATTTTTTCTGCTAATGGATAAAGTTTTCATTTATTAGGTATGAAAGTGCACGAACTGCTGAAGCCCTTGCTGATTTTGTGAATAAAGAAGCAGGTAAAACTGTTTTGATTTGTGTTATATTTTGACATACATGATTAACTATTTAGAATTATCTATTAAGAATTTGAAAAATTGTTTGCTGAGATTAGTGATTGACGTTTTTTATGATCTTCTAAAAAAAGGTTTTACCCAACATGAATGATTATGTTGTGTTGATGGTATCGTATAACTGACTGTTGTGGAAGATACATAATCATTATGTGCTTGGAATACATTTTTTTAGTTGATGAATATACACTTACGTTGTTTCTTGTCTGGCCATATTTTAGGTTGTATGGTGTTTCCATTGACTATGTTTTTACCTATATACTTATCTTAAAGACTAAAAACCATTGTAAGTGATGATTCTCAACCTTTGCCCTAATAGAAGCTGTTCTTCCTTCAGGAACCAATGTCAAAATTGCTTCGATCCCTTCAAGCGTTGTGGTTCTGACTTCTGATAACTTTGATGAGATTGTACTTAATGAGAAAAAAGATGTCCTTGTTGAGTTTTATGCACCTTGGTAAGTTTAAATGATAAACTGCTGTTACTCAGGCATTGTAATGAAATTTCTGGTGTGGTTTTCAGGCAATTTGATACACCACAATAAGGACGCCAGAGAGTCTCGGTTTTTTTCTGTGTTTTTTTTTTTGTGTGGGTTGGGGTGAAGTCTCAGTGAGTGCTAATTGTGCTTTTTATCTAATCCTTTTCTTTCCCAGGTGTGGTCATTGCAAGAGCCTTGCTCCTGTAAGTGCAATACTGGCTCAATGTTAGTTAAATTGGCAGGATTTTGGAGAGATTATTTCAATTATTTAAACTTTATATAATTTCAACATGTAGACCTATGAAAAAGTTGCAACGGCATTTAATCTGGAGGAAGATGTGGTCATTGCAAATGTTGATGCTGACAATTACAAGGATCTTGCAGAAAAGTAAGCGCCTAATAATAGCCATTTCTTTCTAGATTTTGATTCATGGGTTTTTTACTTCTCTTGAGGTCTCATCATCCAAATAGATTCCTCAAGAAATTTATGTAATTTTCTGAAAACAACCCTAAACCCTTTCTACCCCGAAGTTCTTATGCATATTCTGTAGGAATTTTCTTAAGCATTATTTCCAAAAAATAGTAACTTTTTATGCATATTTTTCGGGAATCAGGTATGGTGTTAGTGGTTATCCTACACTGAAGTTCTTCCCAAAGAACAACAAGGCTGGTGAAGATTATGATGGTGGCAGAGATTTAGATGATTTTGTTAATTTTATCAATGAGAAGTCTGGAACTAGCCGAGATGCAAAGGGACAACTGACTTCCAAGGTTTGCAGCAAAGTTACTGATGATACATCTCTCTCTCTCTCTCTCTCTCTCTCTCTCTCTCTCTCCCCTCCCCCTCCCCTTCTCTCTCTCACACACACTCACATATCTTAATTCAACTTTTTGCTTGTAGGCTGGTATTGTTGAGGTACTTGATAACTTGGTGAAGGAATTTGTAAGTGCATCAGATGATGAGAAAAAAGCTGTATACAATCGTTTAGAGGAGGAAGCTGAGAAGTTGCAGGGTTCCTCTGCAAGGTTCTCACAAATGCGTACTGTATTTTAATTAGTCATTATTATATAGCTTGATTCGGAGTATACATATATAGATTTGGTATAACTGGTATAAGTTGTCTTGATATTAACTTGTCTTTCCTGCAGATATGGGAAGATCTATGTGAAAGCTGCTAAAAGCTGCCTAGGGAAAGGTTCTGATTATGCCAAGAATGAAGTTCAACGCTTGGAACGCATTCTTTCGAAGGTAATCATTAGCTCTTCTGCTCTCTCTATTTAGAAAAACATTGGATCAAATTATCAGCATTCTCTCTCAATTCTGTCAATCATCTTAAAATTGAATTGGATAAAAGTAAAACAGTGAAACTGGATTTTATTCAAAATCTCAGCCTTATTTGTTTCCCCAAAATATTAAAATAATGTTTGGCTATAATATCTCCACTGCAATAGCATTCCATACCACAGTTCTGCATGTCTCACCATTTATTGACCCATGGCACATTCAAAGCTCATTTAGTTCATGGAGGTGTTTAATTTAATTCAGAAATTAAGACCTGAAAGTATTGCTAACGTCTTTCTAATAGAGATGTATATCATTTTCTTTCGAGAATTGCATCCTGTGAGAAAATAATAAGACACTTTTCATGACTATTGTTGATGCAGTCAATCAGCGCAGCAAAGGCTGATGAGTTTACATTGAAGAAGAATATCCTGTCAACCTTTGCTTCAGATCAGTGAAGAATCATGGCTATTTAATGCTTGTGAAATCTGCTTAAACTGCTAGGAATTGTCTTCCTCTCGGATTTTTCCCGTCTGGAATATACATGAGCCACTTCCTCGAATTTGCTTGGATCGAACATTCTTGCACTCCCTAGAGTTTGGCTAGAAGAGCAGGATAGTTTATATATCGTTTTTGCATTTTCCATAGGAAAAAGAAACGTACTGTTTATTATCTGATATAGGCAACTCTAATGCATGCGATTTAAATTTTACTTCTATTTTTGACAAGTGACGTGACAAAGTTGAGAGTTAATTCAGTTGTTTAACTACTATGTTATGTATTATTGTTTAGTTGTACTTTGAGATGTATGGCTAACCTAATTCTAAGTGGTAGTGCATTAGTTGTCTATAGCCCAATGTGTATGTGTTGTTCACGATAAGCATCAAGTTGCACTCTTCGTAATTTTAAAATGAATGATAGATTGACATATGACGAGGTACCGATGATGAACATGTGCGTGTCATTTATTTGATATTTTTTCTAATTTTATTTGTTTTAAAATTAATTTTATATTTATATATAATAAATTAGATTATATTAATGAATAAAATAATAAATAGTATATGAGTGACTACTAAAGTAAAAATTAGATAACAACGTGCTTGACATGTTGAGGTCAGTATTTTTTTATAAGGAAATCGGGTCTATATTAAATTAAAATTTTAATATAATAGGATCTAATTATAATAAAATTATATATTTTTTAAATTAAGATTTTTAATATAAATATATGAAAATCCGAAATAAATTTTATAACCTTAATGATGAAATTTTAAAAATATATAGATAATGGATAATAGATATGTGTGTTCGTGTGTGTTTGTGTGTCAGAATAGAACTAATCAAAAAATATATAATTTTTTAACATTATAATCGTCTTTATTGAAAATCTGTATAACATTTGGTGAGATGTGGTACATGAGTGGTATAGGGAATATGATTAATTGGTCGAGAAGAAGAAAAGAGACTTAACCACAAAAAGAAATGTCGGGCTTACGTCCAAATAATTTCGTTGTCATTCATATCCACATTTGTCTATTTTAATTTTTAGATAATGTGCATGACAAGTGGAGATCAATAATTTTTAATAAGGATATCAGATCTATATTAAGTTAAAGTCCTACGTACTAGGATTTTAATTATAATATTATATATACAATTTTGAATTAAGATTTTAATATAAAATTATTTAAATATGAAAATTATGAATTAATTTAATAATCTTCAGTGATGAAATTTTTAAGAATATATTAGACAATTCAAATTTTATAAGAAACAATCATACTTTTATATTAGTAATCGATAATGTGTGTGTGCACGCACGCGAGTGTGTGCGATTGTGTGTGTCAGATTAATACTAATTATAAAAATATACATACGGTATAATATATATTTGTGGTACAATCATGATAGAGATGACCATATTGGCATATCCATCAACACAACATCTAAACTCTTTTCAGAGAGGAAACAATCAATGTTTTTTTTTTCCCCCATTTTCTGGCGTGAATTTGCAATTCATGAGTTGCAACTAGCATCACATGGACACCCCGCACGAGAAGATCATCATTCACCACAAGAAAAATATCTTCCTTACCTCCTCTATTTGGTTTGTCACCACTTTCTTTGAATTTCCACCATCTTACCTTTTTTGTTTCCTGCAAAAACACTCATTGCATAATATGTGTGAAAAGAAAGAAAATGTATGAAAGTAAGAATTTAGGTGGTTGAATTAGGAAGAATCAACACCTCTTGAATACATTGTAATGATATTGCAGAGAAAAATGAATTTAATGATTTTCCTCTATTTACATTCGTGCTTATATAAGTTATAAATGTGATTTTTTGACAACTTTTATTAAATGAAACTTGTGGAGCTGTACAACTCTTCTGTGGCCCAGATCTCTGTCTTGCTTATGTATTAGTTTTGAAGTTTAAATAACCGCTTCTATTGAAATCAATATGACGTTTGGTGAGATCGATGTATTACATGAGCGATATAGAGAATTTAATTAATTGGTCGAGGAGGAAAAGAAACAAAGAACCACAACAAGAAATTAAAGGCTTACATTAACATAATTTGGTTGTCATTCATATCGACATTTGTCTATTTTAATTTTTAGATAACATGTCTGACATGTGAAGGTCAATAAGTTTTGATAAGAATTTCGGATTGAGTAATAAATTAAAGTTCAAATATATTAGGATTCTAATTATAATATTATTATATATAATTTTGAATTAAGATTTAATATAAAAAGTTTTAAATATGAAAATCCTAAATTAATTTCGTAACCTTAAATAATGAAACTATTAATGATATATTAGACAATTCATATTTTATAAGAAACGATCATAATTTTATATTAGTAATAGATAATAGATAAGTATGTGCGAGACGGTGTGCACGTGCATGTGCATGTGTGTTTGTTTGTGTCAGCATAGTACTAATCAAAAAATATATTATGTAAGATATAATATATATTTGTGATAAGAGATAATTAGACAATTTATATTTTATAAGAAACATTAATACTTTTATATTAGTAATGGATAATAGATATGTGTGTGGGGCGTGCGCACGTGCGTGTGCATGTGTGTCAGCTTAGTACTAATAAAAAAAATTATATATGATATAATATATATTTGTGGTCCAACCATGACAATTGAAAGACATGAGAATGTCTATCTACATGAAATCAAAACTATTTCCGGAGAGGAAACAATCAATGATTCTTTCCCATTTTCTGGTGCCTAAATTTGCAATTGATGAGTTGCAACTAACAGTACATGGACATATATCTTGCTCACCACTTCCACCTGGTTTGTCACCACTTTCTCCGAATTTCCACCTCTTATCTTTTCTTTTCCCTGCAAAAGCACGAATTGCATAATGTGTTTGAAATGAAGAAAATGTATGAAAGTAAGAATTTAGGAGGTTGAATTAGGAAGAATCAATACCACTTGAATACGTTGTATCAATATTGCAGAAAAAGAAATGAAGTTAATGATTTTATTATTCACACTCACGCTTAAATAGAAGTTATAAATGTGATTTTATTGGTAAATTTTATTAAATGGAACTCATGGAGTAGTACGGCTCCTCTTGTGGCCACAATCTCTCTGTCTTGCCTATGTATTAGTTTTGATGTTAAAATATTTTTTTTAGCATGGTAACCGCCTTTATTGAAAATCAATATAACGTTTGGTGAGATGTGGTACATGGGTGGTATATAGAAACTAGTTAATTAGTCGAGGAGAAAAAAAAAACTTAACCACAACTAGAAATCGCAAAAACTCATATGAGACGGTCTCATGGATAGTTTTCGTGAGACGGATCCTTATTACCCATGAATTGAATCCATATTCACAAACTTTCATATGAATTTCTAAGTGTGGGTTATGGGTTGACCCGTCTCACGAAAAAAGATCCGTGAGACGGTCTCACACAAGACTTACTCACTAGAAATTCCAGACATTTGTCTATTTTAATCTTTATATAACGTGCGTGACACGTGGAGGTCACTAATTTTAATAATAATATATGATCTGTAATAATTAAAGCTCAATTATACAAGGGGTTCTAATTATAATAATATTATTTATAATTTTGAATTAAAATTTAATATAAAATAATTAAATATGAAAATCCTGAATTAATTTCATGACCTTAAATAATGAAACTTATAATAATATATTAGACAATTCATATTATAAGAAACATTCATACTTGGCAAATGCTGCTGTGCACCAGGTGCACGGATCTTGATTGGTGCAACTGGGGCGACCCGACCCGGATCCGCGCACCTGGATTTTCTTTTTTTTTTCTTTTTTTTTTTCGCTTCAGGCTGTTACTTTTATGTTGTAAAGATGTGACCTTTACGTTATATAAGTGTGACCTTTATGTATAAATGTTATGACCTTTATGTTCAGTAACTTAGGAAAAAAATGAAGATTTTCAGGTTTTTTCGCTTCAGATTAAGACCTTTATGTTGTATTGTTGTAACCTTTATGTACAGTTCTTGTGACCTTTATGTACAAATATTATGACCTTTATAATCCATAACTTTGAAAAAAATTGAAATTTTCAAAATTCAGTGCATTTTAAGGATGGAAAAATGTGCAGCTAATATTTCATAAACGTAAATATATACAAATTTTGTTAAAATTCTTCATTTTTTTCTAAGTTAGAGTATATAAAGGTCATTACATTTATACATAAAGGTCACACTTATATAACATAAAGGTCACATGCATATAACATAAAGGTAACAACCTGAAGTGAAAAAATAAAATTCAAAAAAAATAAAATAAATAAAAGTGCGCGGATCCGGGTCGACCCGGACCCGACCCGAATTGTACATACACCAGTTGCACAGGAGACTAACTCTTCATACTTTTATATTAGTAGTGATAGATAATAGATAATAGATATGTGTGTGCGAGGTGGTGCGCACACGCGTGTGCGTGTGTGTTTATGTGTATCAGCTTAGTATAATCAAAAAACATTATATATATATATATATTTGTGGCCCAACCATGAACTGACATGGAATGTACATCTACACAAAATCAAAAATCTTTTTGGAGAGGAAACAATCAATTTTTTTCCCCATTTTCTGGTGCCTTAATTTTCAATTGATGAGTTGCAACTAACATCACATGTACATCTCGCACGAGATGTCATCACCACAAGACATATATCTTACTCACCCCTCTACCACCTGGTGTGTCACCACTTTCTCTGAATTTCCACCTCTTATATTTTTTTTTCCTTGCATAAGCACACATTGCATAATGTGTGTCAAAGGAAAGAAAAGTATGAAAACAAGAATTTGAATTAGGAAGAATCAACACCTTTTGAATACTTTGTAACAATATTGCAGAAAAAAAATGAATTTAATGATTTTCTTCTATTCACACTCACGCTTATATATAAGTTATAAATGTGATTTTATTGGCAACTTTATTAAATGAAACTCGTGGAGTAGTACGGCTCCTCTATGACCAGAATCTCTCTGTCGCGCTTATGTGTTAGTTTTGATGTTTAATTTTTTTAATATTGTAACCGCCTTTAATGTTGAACAAAATCTGTAAATTGTAAGGACTTTAATTTTTAAAATCAATATAATGTATTGTGAGATGTGGTACATGAGCCGTACATAAATTTTTTGGCCTAGAAAATCTAATTTGGTCGAGGAGAAGATAAAAGACTTAACCACAACCTACGTCCAAATAATTTAGTTGTCATTCATATCAATATTTATCTTTTTAAATATTTTACGTAGTGTGACTTTTAATAAAGATATTTGGTCTATATTAAATTAAAGTCCTAATATAACAATATTCTAATAATAATATGATTCTATACAATTTTGAATTAGGATTATAATATAAACTTAATTAATTATGAAAATTCTGAATCTTTTACAACCTTAATAATGGTTTTTTTTAAGGATATATATTGTGCAATTCATAATGTATAAGAAATATTTATATTTTTATATTAGTAAAAAAGATAATAGATAATAAATAAATAAAAGATATGTATATTCGCGTGCGTGTGTCAGATTAGTACTAATCATAAAAATGTATTACATATTATATAATATATATTTGTAGTCCATCCATGACAGACATGGTCATATCCATCAACATAAGATCAAAGCTCTTTTCGAAGGAAAATATTGATAGCTCCTTACCCATTTTCTGTTGTCCGAATTTACAATCTATAAGTTGCAACTAGCATTACATGGACACCTCGCACGAGATGATAGTCATCCACCACAAGACAAATATCTGTCTCACTCCCCTCACCTAGTTTGTCACCACTTTATTTGAACTTCCACCTCTTATCAATTCGCCCCTGCCCCGAGAAAATACACAATGCACATATGTATGTCAATGATGGAGTGACTTCAGAAAAAGAAAAGACATGAAAACAAGAATTTAGGAGGTTGATCTAGGATGAATCAACATCTCTTGAATACATTTAGCGATATTGCTGAAAAATAAATGAATTTAATTCTATATTTTCACTTGCGTTTAAATAGGTTATAAATGTGATTTTTTTGGCAAAGTTTATTAAATGAAAGTCGTGGAGTAGTCTAGAGCCTCTGTGCCATAATCTCAATCCTGCTTGTATAGTACATGAATTACTTTTATAACCTTAAATAATGATCTGTTTAAGAATAATGTATATTAGATTATTCATATTATATGAAACATTCATACTTTTATATTAATAAGAATAAATATAAATATAGATAATTGATGATAGATATGTGTGCACATTTCTCTTCATTTCTTAGTTTCATATGGATAATATAATAAGTAATTACGATCTATTTTCATTTTTATATCTTTTAGATTATAGAATAGACGAATTTATCTTGAGAAATTGCGTTGGAATCAAAGTGTTGAGCCATATATATAAACTCATTTTTTCTTAATTTCCAAAGTATTGTAGCTACTCTAAGTAGAAATGAAGAGACTTGTTCACAACATAGTTTAGTAATTAATTCTATCATTCAAATAGAACAAATAGATGAGAATATATCCATCTTGAATAAACAATCTCACTTAGGTGTGGTTTCCCTGGGTGTGATAGTCCCACATCGAGAAAAAAGGAATAGGTGACGATAAGAAGAGGCTATAAAAGGCAACCCAGTTATTGTAAGTAAATCACGCAGCCGCGCGTTAAGCACAAAGCGAACTATTCTTTCGCCTTTTACTAAAGAATACCGTGTGCTTGTCGCAATTCAAGCGGCATACGCCTGTTTTTGGAGGGTTATTTTCTTTGGAAATTACCACTAACAATTTTAGTTCAACTTGCTTCTTATTTTCAAAATTGATTTTAGTGTACAGACATTATTAAAAACACATTTATAACCAAAAAGTATGTCTTATAATTATAAAATATTTATATCTATAAAATACTTATTTAAATCTGTAGACAGTTTCATAAGAGTAATGTTGCAAATATTCAACATTTGCCTAGGCGCTAGATGTCGATTAAGGCTGAGACTAGTCGCTCTAATCACTTAACATTTAATCGACATTTCTTTTTTTCAACTTTATATATATTAATTTTATAATTATGTAAAAGGATATTTTAATGTCGATTAAGGACTTTTCTTTTTTTCAACTTTATATATATTAATTTTATAATTATGCAAAAGGATATTTTAATGAACATTTACAAGGTCGTTTTTGTCCAAAAATTTGGAGGGGTTATATTCAAAAATAAAAGGGTGTTAATAGTTGGCCTTAAAATATAATCAAAATTTTGAGTGAAAAATGCGTCCCTCTTAATTATTCTTCAGTGTGTATATATAGATATTAGTTGGTAGCGATTAATAATGGAGCACTAGGGAATAAATTAATAGGTACGCACTACCCAGAATTTGGTATGCATATCATAATAATGCTATAAATATGACGATAAAATTAATAGTAACATATGAAAATATGAAATAACTCATTTTAGTAAATGAAAACATCTATCAGAGAAAATTTTTTCAATGTCTGAAAAATAATTTTAACAATCAATGAAACTAAATAAGAAAAAAAAATATAAACCTCGTATCAATTTTAAAAAATGTAAAATTCAAAATCCATAAAACTGTTAAAAATTTTCAAAGTTACTTTAATAATTTAAAAAGCAATTAAATACATAAGGTTTTTTTTTTAGACCATAATAACAATAACTATAATAGGGTAGTTCGTACCTCTTTTTTTTTTTTAATGAATATAAATATCACAGTTTGTAGCTTTTAATATTGGAGGTATACATGAGTAGCCATAATTTGAAATGCATATATGTCAAAATAATGTTATAAATAGCAAGATAAAATTAAAAAGAAACGTGCATGTGAATTTATGAATTAAGGATGGAAGGTAATTGTGTGCAAGTAATTTCACATATATGTTTTTTGAATAGTAAATGTGGAAACAACATTGAAGCTTGGGTGACCGTGGAGCATCACACTCCTCAAATTCTTGAAAACAAAATTAACAATCTCAATCACCATTAAAGGGTATATAATTTCAAAGGCCATGTATTTGGATTTCATCTCAATATTAAGGAAAAAACGCTTTATAGATTTTATTCATGTTTTCGATACTTGTTGTTTTGCACAGAAAATTTAAATATATGCACAAGACCTAATCCTCCGTAGTACATAACCATGTCTCACTTGTATATCACATCAAAACTACGTAGTTTTGATGTTAAAAAAAGTTATAATATGTATCCGCTTTTATTTTCAATACCAATCTAATGTGTTTTTGGGATGTCGTACACACGTGGTACATAATAATTATGTGGTATATGAGATCTGATTTGCTCTATATATACGTCTGTCCTGAAACCCTAGATATATATGATCTTCAACTTTTTAAATTTGAGTAAGTTTTACACGAAACAGTCTCACGGATCATGTTTACCTCTTTGTGTTTGTTTGCTTTCTAATGTAAGATATTATATTGAACAAATAAAAAAAAAACGAGTGTGGAACACACACTTAATTGCTTTCTAAAACAAGGACTCGAAATGAAAGTTAAAAACGTGATTGGATGGTCTTTTCTCATTTGCCAGATATTGAAGGGTTTGTACCATAGAAGATAAATGCCAAAATTATGAAAAGATAAATAAATATTTCAACCGGATTTGAATAAGAAGGCGGTTGACCCGACCCGAACCGACGATCCGTCCACCACAACCAATCTCGTCTCAGACAGGCTAAACTCTAAACCCCAAGAAAAACCCTGCTATTTCTATTGCTATTTCGATCCTCAATCCCTTTTCAAGATTATCGAATTATGAAGGAAATCGTCACTCTTCAACTTGGAACCTATGCAAATTTTGTGGGTTCTCATTTCTGGAATTTTCAGGTACATATATGTTCCCACCTCTTTTCTTCTATGTATTAACTTCAGACGTTTTCAAGAAATCTTTTTGTCTGCTTCTTTGTGCTTGTATGTGTGTGTGACTGTGTGTGTGCCGCTCACCATCTTATGATTCAGAAACCTATACTGGTTGTCTTCGTGCCCCATGTGTTTGATGTATTGCTCCAACGGTTAATTGTTTCTTCTAGTGATTGGTCTTAATGTTTTTTCCTCAAATCTTGTTTTTTCTATTGGCAATAAGTTCTTGTGACATTGCCAATTCATTTGTAAAGATGACATTTTGTTTCATGTCGAAGGATGAGTTGCTTGGGTTGGCCAACAGCTCTGAGAGTGATCCAGTGTTTAGAAGCCATGGCCTTGATATGGATATCCTTTATCGTACTGGTGAAACTCAGCAGGTTAGCCTGTTCTGCAATCTAATTTCTTGTACAATTTGCTCTCTCCGTTTCTTTTATCTATTTCTGGTTTGACTTGCTTAGCCATTGTTGATGTAATTTTTAGTGCACTTGCTGAGCTGCAATGATCCCATACGTATCTTACGGGTATATCATGTGCAGGGCATACTTACTTACACACCTCGGTTGGTATCAGTGGGTTTTCAAGGTAATAATGTCACCATATATTACTACTAAACGCTAGGTATCTTATTTTGCTGTGTATTTCAAGAGGTGCCTGATAGTAGCATAAAGGAAATAAATGACTGACTTGGAGATATAGTACATGTACCCCAGTTGACACAAGTTCATGAACCCAGCCCATTCCTGATTTGCTCAGAATAGATCTACAAATTCTTTGCTTCTTTGGATACCCTATTTAACAAGCTTTACATGGCACCTTTTTTCTGTGCAATTTCTAGCCTTCTCTATGTATCGTTTATTTCCATCTTAATCTGTGTGTTTGTATACATATAATACTATATCATTATTCCATCTGTACAACATACGAACATATTCATATGTATATGTATGTATATATAGACACACACTAGAATTCAGGAATTGAATTGAGCTTGCAACTTGGAGTATGGAGGTTGCATAGAGTAGAAAGGCTGTCCAGGCCGTTGGAGGACCACATTTTGGTTAAAAGAAACGAAATATTTGTGCTACTTGTATAACTGTGTTGTTGTGGCGTCTACTTTTCATCTATTGAGCAATCTTGCTTGTCTCACTCCTGTTCACGAATTATTTAAATTTTTGGAAAATGGATAAATTAATTTTCTATGAGAGATACTGATCCCTGCCTTTGACTCAATAGGATCCTTAGGATCGATGAGCTCGCGTGGAACTTTGTACAACGAGGTCCCAGAAACATCTGTTGACACTTTAACATGGTGAGACTTCATATTGTTTTTTACATTTGACAAAAGTCTCTGACTTGAATCCAGACTGTTAAAGGCGTGCATGAGGTGATGTGCTCTGCGCCGTTACATAGGTGTGTCGGGCACTGTTAAGAAGGTGCACGCCTTCATTGCCTTTGGCACCTCTACCTGGGCATCTAAGGAGAGCCTATGCTGCTTTTTTTTTTTTTAAATTATTTCTGCAACACACATTCAGTATTCATATAGAAAAAAATACGTATTTGATTTCTGTTCTCTTCCAATGGTAATATTTTACAATATATATCAGTCAAACCATATTTAGACAACTAGGGTTAGGAGAACTTAAAGTATTAGGCAAAAAATATAAATAAAAAAGACAACACAAACAATGCACGAAGGGTTTGGAGAATGATTTCTTTCATGTTATTGGCTTTTGTGTTGTAGTTTAAACTTTATATTTGTTGTTATTGTGATGTTATTTGTATGTGTTATTTTTCTGTTTTTTTTGCACCTCAAGCTCCAAGCACCCCTTGTGCCTTTTTACACCTGTCCCTTAAAACCATGTTTGAATGAAAGAGTGACTGACATGCCAATATGCCATTCATACTAAACTTCCATTTATTGAATTATTTTGCCATGTTATAATGTTAGTTTAAGAATATTCTCCATACACTTGCTATCCTGATATGTAATTATAGTATCACTTGATTTTCCCTTTTATACTTGTTCTTTGTGTATTTTCTGCTGTTAAACCATAAGCATGTTGCATAAGCTCGTTAGTCTATGAGTTTTATATCACATCCATTTTCTCCCATTTTGAATTTTCAGATGCCTTGAAATAGCCATAGCTGCTAATTTTCTGAAGTACAGAAGATGATAGTTGTATACTCGTACTTTGTATTAAGTAGATGTTAAATGTGAATGATTTCTGCTGTGTAGCTTCACTTTACATAGACTTAATAGTTTCAGATAAATGTGTAGGACAGGTCCTGTAACAACTCAAGCATCTCAACCTCTAGTGAAGAACTTGTTCTTACAAAGTTTGTACCTGGAAGAGAATACAGATGTGAGCAGCTCAAAGGCTTGCGACAATGGGAACAACGACATTGATACTGAAGTTCAAGATAAGAACATTGTTGAGTGTCTGGAGAATGGAGTTCAGTATTGGACTGACTTCTCAAAAGTTCATTATCATCCTCAGAGTCTGTATGAATTATGTGGTTCGTGGACAGATATTAACCATTTTAATAATTATGGAACTGGAAGAGAGGTATTTTCTGGGGGTCTACATGCAGAAGAAATTAATGAGAGGCTTCGTTTTTTCGTTGAAGAATGTGACCTTCCTCAGGTACTTCTCATGTGTGATGCTTCTTTCTAACTCTTTTCGTTTGCTAGCTAAAATGTGTTCCCTAGGTGTAACTTTATGTGTTCTCTAGGCATTTGCTGATGATAGGATGATCTCTTTGCCTCTTAAGAAGTGGAGTCATGTATTTGATAATCTTTCCTCTCTAATTCCTTATGATTAGGGATAACCTCATCGTGTTTAATATATTTTCTGAGTTTCCCAAGTTCGTCAATCACTTCTAATACCTCTAGATAAAGTTAAATTGGACTTTTATAGAAGAGTTAGTTTCACACGTATACATTTGAGTAATATCTTTCTTAAGCAACTTCCACACATGGTATAGTTCTGAAATAGTTTCGAATCTCGTTAGGTGGTAGAAATTAAACCAAGTATTCTGTTTTGAGTGTTGGATTGCATGTATAATTCTATAATCATCTAAAAGGTTTCAAATGCCTCTTATTTTGTTTATTTGAGTCCATCTGACGGAGAATGCTGAATGTGTTCACCAGGAACTGACGTTATCAGTGTGTTTTAGCGTTTCTGAAAAAAACTGACACAAACTCATTTCTGATACATAACTATATGTAGAGTATGCACTATGCAGAAGACTCAGAACATTTGTAATTAGATAAAGTGTGTTGGGAAAGTAGAGTGTTGTTACGAGGATTTTTAATTGTAGCAGCGCCCAACAAGCCAATCAACCTTTTAATGCTCTTATATAAAATTTAAACTCAATCGAATTAATTTGCGGGAATTCATTATATATATATATATATATATATCTATTTGCTTCAGATTATGAGTTTCTTAAATTATATCTGGCTATGTAACTTACCATATTGAATTTTTTCTATGGCCTTTGTTTTCAAATATTGAAAATTTTGAATCAAAATCATGGGACGTTAATGATTCACTAAGACTTGCAGAAATGGTGCATGCTCATGATGAGGTGGTCTCGTTTTGTTAACTTGAAGACTTGGAGTAGCAACACTAGTGCACATATGTGGTTGTTTATTAGGTGGCAAGTATAGAGAGTCCGTAATTTGGACAATCCGAATTGGTATGTTTGAAAACATGGTTTTCCCTTGTAATGATGGTACAATAAGAAATATATTAATTTAAGGCACTATTGTAAATCTGTACTAGATTTATAGTACTTCAATTATTTTTGCTTCCGAGACAAATCATAAAGAATATAATTGGGGTAAAATATAATGAGGCTTATCAGTGACAAAAAAGTAATCCACCACCGATCTAAACATGTGAGACTCTCTTAGGTTAACTGGGAGTTCACATACTTGTATGGTACTACTAATTAAACATGTTTGAGAATTTACCCTTATGTAAGTCTTCATTGAGTCTTTAGACACTAACCATGACCTAAGAAAGAAAAAGGAAATAGGATAGCTGAATTGACTTTTATCTGGATAGTAAACTTGGAATATAATATAAATTTGAGCTCATGCTGTATACATCTCAGCATAGTATTAAATTTCTGGCACTCCACAGGATTTCCTCAAAAAACCCTTTTCTACTGGACATGAGATTTAAAATCGGATCATTTGCTGGAAGAGTTTCAGTTAAAATCGGATCATTTGCTCATTGCCTTTTTATGCTTATAGGCTGAGATGTGTGTACATTGTACATTGGTCTCGTCACTTGTCCTGCCTGCTTCATGGTTGGTGAAATTTCTATTTATTTGGGCAGGGAATTCAATTTATTGTTGACGATTCTGGAGGATTCTCTGGTGTAGCAGGGGAGTTTCTAGAAAATATTGCAGATGAGTACACAAACATTCCAGTGCTACTATACTCTGTTCATAGCCCTGACTCATACCTAGGTTCCAGGAACAACAAGCTGACAATATCCCGTAAACTGCATGATGCAGTTTCGTTTTCAAAGCTATCATCTTTCTGTAAATTGATAGTCCCTGTTGGTTTACCATCTCTGAGTACAAGTAAGTTTGCAATTGTGAGTTTGCAGGCTTGTAATTTATTATATAGCCAACACTTCTGCTATTATATGTAATATGATTGGCACACATCACACAGAGATACATACGACGAAACAGGAAGAAGAAGAAAAAAGGAAGAACCATTTCTTATAATAATCTATTGAAGTTTTTTTGTGTTCCTTGACATAGTGGTTAATTCTGTAGGAGTCATGAGATTGGATGTATAGAACTCACACTGAACATATAGAGATTCAACACAGTATTGTGAAGGAAAAAAAAAAAAAAAGACGCTGGGATAAAGTGAATAGACTTTATAGTATGTCCTTATATTTGTGGGGTTGTGTTGCATATTATTATTCATATCAATTTCTTGATTCTTGATAAATTAACTTATTGAATAATGGAAATATGGTTGCTTTAACCATTTGCTTCAATGAGATAATAGTGTTTTCTGTAATTGTCTTGTGACTCTTGTTACTAGCTCAATTAAGGAATCTTGCCTTACCTATCCCCGAGTCCCTGACACATTGAATCGTAGCTTCTTGACTTCTTACTAGAAAAGAATTAAGATAGATGACTTAGTAATTTTATCATGCCCTAAAGATGAACATAAACTTATTTGAGATAACAAACTATATGCATCATAAAAAAGTTTTGGTCTTGGTTGTTTGTTTGAGCAATTGATGATGCAAGACTTGTATCAGTGAACTGTTGAAATTCCACGATGAATATTTCTTTATCTTTGTGAACCAATATATAGTTGATTATTAAATTTGTTTGTTTCAGACATGTTCTATTCTCATCCTTTTTCCTTTTTTTTTTTTTTTGTATCAAATTTTTGTGAGGAAAAATACAAAAAAATTTAAGCACAGATCTATATCATATTATGTACATATTGAGTTTTCTCCTTTCTTTTTGTGCATGTATGTGTGTATTTGTTGAACATCTCTTCTGCGAAGCATGTCTCATACTCAGTCCTCTGAACTATATCTGTAGCAGTCTGCTAATTACAACTTGTGTTTTCCAACTACAAAGGTAAAATGTCCAAGTATCTCTATTTGGAAGATGGAAAACCTTATCACACTAGTGCAGTTTATGCATCGGCAATACACTCCATCAGTCTCCCTTTCAGAATGGAACCACTCGGGCCCACTGCACCACTGAGCTACACGTCTGGTGCTCAGACTCTAAATGATCTTGTACAAATTTTAGCAGGCCAGGCTCGCCAGAACATGGTTTCCATTTTGGATGTTTCTATGCCAGCTCCTGCTGTGACAGGTATAGCCTGGGTTCTACATCTTCCCTACCTTTCGGTTGTGTTTGGATTGAGGGATTTGAAATTAAAGATTTTCAATGAGTGGATACCCAAATTAGAGCATATTTCAAATTACTCCAAATAATAGTTCACAGTGAGAGATGGATTGTAAATCCTCCCATCCAAGCCTCAGCAATGGATTTGCTAGTATGGATTTGAATACCATCATAAAATCCTTTAATCCAAACACTTCAGAATTAATTAGGTGTGCTTTCTGTAATATCAATCATGTAAACCAGGTACCCAGTTCCAGCAATCTTTGTTGGAGATGTTGCAGCCACTTACCCCAGAAACAGCAGAAGATGTTGAAGACAGGCAAGCATTGGAGTCCATGACCATTCACGGAGCCTTTGCATCTGGTAACGTTGAGAAATTATGCCCATCTTACCCTGATCTATAGTATTTGCAAGTTCCTACATCAAGCTAAAACCATGGCTTAATTTTTTGTGAAATCAACTACTCCCTTCATCCCAATATAAATGTCATTTTAGCATTTGAGATTTGCCCCAAAGTTCTGTCATTATAGGAACCAAGAAACATTTTCCCTGATTATTCCAAAATTGCCCCCATTTATTATTTTAAAGTAGGTATTAGAAATATAAAAAGGAAGAAGAGAATGCATGGCTAGATTGGTCATTTTATAGATACAGAATAGAGGGAGTGGAAGGGAGGGAATAAAGACTAGAAAAACTTGCGTGATCAAGGAACTTTACACAATCTGCATCTTTATCAGGGTGTGACACCACTTGAGCTACAAGCTCGTGGTTACAATAATGGATGCTGTTAGAAATGAGACTATGAAAAATGAGACTGAGAAATGTGATGATGCAGCTTTCCATCCTATAGCCAAAAAAACGATAGCCCAAAATTACTTCTTGCAGAGAGTGCAAACTATATTATCCTTAGATTTCCCTTGCTGATATGATCCATTTCCTTACTAATGCTACTAGTTCTGTGTATTCACAAAAAGGGTATTGTCTTCTTTGTCTATATATCTATCAGGATGCAAAAGGGCCTCAGTGTCGGAAGTTAAAGAAGCAGTGGAGGCTGCATATGCAAATGCAGCTGAAAGACCCAAATTCTCTCATCTCTCAGTAGCTCAATGCCCACTTGCTATACCATTGCCTTTCCCTTCTATATTTGGAACCCTCATTGGCCAACATGGTGAGATTTTAGATGCTACCGTTTCCAGTTCAGCATCGAGAGGCTCACTTGAAGTCCACTCTGTCCCAATGGCAGCAAGACTACGCTCTAGCAATGCTGTCTTGCCGTTTTTGGAGAGTAGACTGGGAAACCTTCGTAAATTGGGTATTGCTAGAGGAGCACTGGGGTTTGAGTTGCTCAGCAGTTGGGGTTTTGGAAAAGATGATGTCGAAGACATGGGAGAGACACTGTCTAACATGATAACAATACTCAATCCTTTCTCTCAAGATTCATCTGATTCTGATTAACACTGTATTGGCTGAAATTCAGGTTGTACCTTGAATGGTGAAACTGGAAATTGGGATATGTTGTAATTTTTATAAGTGTATTATTATATATGTCAGGGAACATGTTTGTTCTATCTAAAGCCTTATTTGCCAATGATAGCTGTCTTATGGGTTCCCTTTTCTTTTTCCTTTTGTTTACTAAATAGTGGATATTCTTTGTCCTACTTCTAAAAATGTTCAAACTAGAAACTGCGATTGATCTTGAATACAATTTCCCATCTTCAATCTCGGGTGTCGTTTTTTTTTTTTTAAATGGATGTTGTAGTTTAAATGATATATGAGGGACACTTTAAGGTATTACTTACATACAGAACAAAAAATCAATACCTTTAGAGTAATACCTTAAGGCTCCATTTGGATAAAGTGATTTGAAATTCAGGATTTGAAATGAGTGGATTTCAAATCCTCTCAAGTTTGAGTGGATTTGAGAGGATTTGAAATCCACCAAAATGACTCTAAAATTAACTCAAAATGAAAACCATGGATTTCAAATCCACATCCATCCAAACACTACCAGTAGATTTGCTACCATGGATTTCAAATCCCTCCTCAAATCCACCCATCCAAATGGATTCTAAGAGTATGCATATAATATCTCTAATACTTATTTCTAAATAGAAAGTAATACCTTAACAGCATGCACGTGATAATTGTAAAATAATAAATTGAAAGCTTACATATAATACTTGAAGAATATATATCTGACATCACGCACTGCGAGCACAGATCCGTACTTCGAAGGTATATAAGTTTTGTCATATCTTTATAACGAGTGCAAATTACATGATGGTCAATTTGAACTTTTTTTTTTCCTCTAAATTTTATCACCTCCCTTCCCTTCCACACTACCCACTCGTTATTAAAAAGGATTTACTATCAATAAATGCTTAAAATAAAATAATTAAGAAAATTCCAAAAGTCATGCGTGATTTTGAAATTAACAATAACACAATAAGTATTATTAAAGTAAACATAAATATATAATAAAATTAGAAATGTCTATTTATAATATAAGAAAATGATTTTGGGATTATATTATGTTTAATTTTAGATATTTAATATAATTTCAGTTTTTGCAAAAAAAAAAAAAAATTATATTATATATTATGTTTACTTAAAAAATACATGTTATAGGATTAAAAAGAACTGAAAAACTGATTTTGGGATTCCACATATGTAAATGAGTATTTGGACAACCAACATTAAAATAACGAGCGTCTTAAAAGAACTCAAGTAAATAAAGAGCAACACTATTTAGGGGTATTAATATTCGGTGTATGTTAAAATATTTCCAACGTAGCCTTCTTCTTGTGAGAATTAGTAACTTAGGGAATATTGATTTATATTGTTTGCTTTGAATGCTAAAATGTTATGCCTATATGCTATTATTTTATTTTATTGTTCTCCAAGTGCACGTGCTCCTTTAGTATATGATATACACAAAAAAACATGCGTAACTTGTGTAGCTTGCACGTGCTTAAAATGGTTTTGAGGAATTATAGGCCGATAATTCATAGGTTCAATTTTTATTTTATTTTCAATTTAATTTGATCCTTTAATTGTTAATTATTTTTCAGTTTGAGTCTTCTTTGGTTGGGATAACCAAAATTGCAGACTTGGCTGTCATGTTTGATTTTCCGACTGCCACATTATTCGACAAAAAATGACTGAAATTGGAGAAAATCTACATTTAAACTGGGACGAAAATTGAAAAATACAAAGTTAATGCACCATAGTTGGACCTGAGTTACCAGACTAAAATTGATATTTTTCCACAGATTTTTATGAACCTCATTACACTATTGAAATATGGATTTAATGTATACATGAATCTCTTAGATATTGAATTCCTCGTACAAAAGGGAACCCTTGAAGTTCTTTGATCACCACTGATGTGGTCGAACTGACCACATTCAAACTACCTCGAAAACCCGACCCGGAGTTGAAGGACGATCGACGCGAACAAATTAGGAAATAATGAGTTCGTTCAAGCGAACAAATATATCTGGCATGTCAATCGAACTGATCCAACTCGTAACCCGTAATGTCGAACTGAGATGTGGGACGCCAAGCTGAGATGAGCGAACTAATTCAAATTTGAGATAACTCCCACGATTGCGAGAATCTCGCCATTTCCCAGGTTTTTAGGAGAAAATCTCAACTGCCACATCCCACTCCTAGGAAATCACGTTTCTCTCAGGGAGTATATATATATCTTTTGTTTTTCTAATTTGCACACACAATCACAATCCTAATTTCTATACTAAGCATTCAAAATCGAGAGCAACACTTTTGTGAGATTACTGACTTGAGCGTCGGAGTCCCTTCACCGGGAAAAACCCCCGGTGTTCTTTGTTTTGCAGGTTTTTCTTAATCGGAGAATTCCAATCATCGTCAGAGAATTCCAGTTGGGCGTCGGAGAATTTCGAACGGCATCGGAAAAGTGAAGGATCGGAGTCGAGACCAATCAATTGGCGCCGTCTGTGGGAAAGATTTTTTGAACTTTGAGCATTTAAGACGTAGAAGATTACAAAAATGGTGAATACCAGAGGATCAAGAAGAAGGTTGGATGAAGGAGCACCGTCCGTGCAACAAAACGAGGATCGGAATTTCGCGCCGGCAAATCCTCCCGGCACTGTCACATTGACGCCGGAGGAACTCTCGGCTTTAATAGAGACTGCTGTTCAAAAAGCCTTGGGCAAGCAGAAGGTGGATTCACAACAGGATAACACTGACATACCTGTTGGAAGGGAACAAGAGGGCGACAGATCTCGGATGGATAAACAGGAAAGCCAATCTGGTCACCCTCGTGGCCAAAAAAGAGGACATGACGAACTATCCGAGAGAGTAGATGGTTTACGAAAGGAGCTACGGGAAGTTCAGCGAACTGTTCGACGTATTCCTCGGAGTTCCAGAGGTAATCCTTTCTCTGAGGAGGTGATGGAAGACGAGTTGCCCGCCTCTTTTCGGCCGGTGAATTTTGAATATGATGGTGCTACAGATCCGTGGGATCATATATGTAGATTCGACAATACTGCTCTGCTGCATCGGTATTCAGATGACATTAAGTGTAGGGTGTTCGCCACTACCCTCACTAAGGCTGCTCAGACATGGTTCAGTCAGCTGAATGATGGGACAATTCATAATTTCGAACAACTGTCGGAGCTGTTTTTACATCAGTTCGCCAGTTCCAGAAAGCAGAGACGATCTACCCAGACATTGTTCGGTGTGAGGCAGAAAGGGGATGAAACCCTACGGAACTATGTTAAAAGGTTTACTGCTGCTACCTTAGAAGCTCCTGAGGCTTCGGACGATCTGGTTGTAAGTGCGTTCATCCAGGGGTTGAAAGAAGGGGATCTCCATACTTCGTTGGTTAAGAAGACCCCCAACAATTTTGACGAACTGTTGCAAAGGTCTACCAAATATATTAACTTGGAGGAAGCAGTTCGAATGAAGAAAGGAGAAACTTCAAGTCGTCTGAGCCGAACGCAACATGATAATGAAGCAGCCAGGAGGAGAGATGGGGGCGAGCAGCGAGCAAGATTTGCTCCACCCCCTTTAAGGGAAAATAAGACAGGGCGGAGGTACGAACAGTATACGCCCATGACTATGCCCCCTGGACAGGTATTGATGGAGATATGGAACTTGCCCCAGTTGAAGTGGCCGTCGACCTGGAGTCCTAATCCGAAGAAACCAGCCACCTTCGGCAACGGTAAATTGTGTCGATTTCATAATGAATATGGGCATGGAACTGATGAATGTTTACATTTGCGAGATGAACTGGAAAGGCTGATCAGGGAGAACAAGTTAGCCCGTTTTGTTCGTCAGAACCGATCAAACCGCGAGCATCGGAATGATCGAAGAGAGCCCAGACAAGATAGAAGGCAGGAACAACAGGAATTACCTCCACCACCACTACCCCCGGCGCGAGCTAGACCCGAACAAGAAGAAAGGCCTACTATTCACATGATCATGGGTGGGCCGACAGATGGAGATTCTAATAGAGCTCGTAAGGCGAGACTCAACTCTGTTAAGCGCGAACAGAATACAGTTCATTCTATTTTCGAAGAGGTTGCAATTGAGTTCGGAGTTCGCGATCGAGTTGCTATTCAGAGCCCTCAGTTCGATGCTATGGTGATCGTTGCGGAGATAGGGGGTTTTAACGTTGAACGGGTGTTTGTGGATACTGGCAGTTCGGTGGACATCATGTTCATGGACTGTTTCAGAAAGATGAGATCTACGGTAGAGGTAAAGCCTGTAGAAACTTCACTTTATGGTTTTGCAGGGGAGTCTGTAACGGTGTATGGCAAAATTCAATTGCCTATGGTCTTAGGAGACGAAGAGTGGAGGCAGAACAAAACGACGACCTTCCTTATAGTGGATGCGCCTTCTCAATATAACGTGATTTTGGGTCGACCTTCCTTGAGTTCATATGCTGCCGTTATCTCACCTGCCCATTTGATGATGAAGTTTCCAGTTGAGAATGAGGAAGGGAGAATAGTTGGAGTTGGAGTTGTTCATGGCGATCAACAAACTGCTCGGCGTTGTTATGTCGCTGCAGTTCGACAATCCGAATCTCGCAAGCGCCATAGCGAACAGAGAGATGATAGCGATCGCGGAAGGGATAAAAGTCTGAAAAAAGATGGTAATACAAGCACAGTGGAGTTCGCAGAAGGTGAACTAATGAGTGTGGAGTTAATCCCGGAGCTACCTGGACATTCAGTTCGTCTCGGAAGTCAATTGTCAGAACGAACCAGAGGGGAAATTGTGGCTGCTCTTAAAGACAATGTGGATTTGTTCGCCTGGAAACCGGAAGATATGAAGGGTATAAACCCGGAAGTAGTTATTCATAAGCTGAATATCAAGCCTGATGTTCGACCAGTTAAGCAGAAGCTAAGGCATTTCGGGGAACAACAGAATAAAATCATCAAGGAAGAGATTGAGAAGTTGCTCGAAATTGGACACATTGAGGAGATCCAGTATCCTCGATGGTTGGCAAACGTTGTGTTAGTCCCGAAGCCAGGAAATAAGTGGCGGATGTGTATCGACTTCCGAGATTTGAATAAAGCATGCCCCAAAGACCATTATTCTCTTCCGCGGATCGACAAACTGGTGGATTCTACTGCCGGATGCGAACTATTGAGCATGATGGATGCAGCCCAAGGATACCATCAAATCATGTTGCACCCAGAGGATAAACCCAATGTGGCCTTTATCACATCATCAGGTACATATTGCTATACTGTTATGCCATTCGGACTGAAAAATGCAGGAGCTACCTACCAACGAATGGTGAACGAAGTGTTTAAACACCAATTGGGCCGCAATATGGAAGCATATGTTGATGATATGCTAGTAAAAAGCATACAGGCGAACACCCATGCAGATGACTTGAGGGAAACGATGGCCACAATCCGAAAACATGGGATGCGATTGAATCCAGCCAAGTGTTCGTTCGGTGTGCGAGCAGGGAAATTTTTGGGGTATATGGTGACGAACAGGGGGATCGAGGTAAACCCCAGCAAAGTTCGAGCTATACAAGAAATGACGCCTCCTCGAACCATTAAAGAAGTGCAGACACTAACAGGCCGCATTGTTGCCTTAAGTAGGTTTATATCCAGGTTGGCGGACAGGGTTTGCCTTTCTTCAAAATTCTAAGGAAGAGTGGTCGGTTTAGTTGGGATGACGAATGCCAGAAAGCGTTCGAAGAATTGAAGGCATTTCTCCTCACACTCCCTTTATTAAAACAGCCTGTGAAGGGAAGTATGATGGTCGTTTACTTGGCAGTTGGAGAAGAATCAGTCAGTTCGGTTCTTGTTCGAGAGGAAAGAAGGGATCAATTCCCCGTGTACTTTGTTAGTAAAGTTCTGCATGGGGCAGAAGTTCGCTATACTGAAGTAGAAAAGGTTGCTTATGCCTTAGTCACCACGGCCAGGAGACTGAGGCCATATTTTTTGGGTTATGAGATCACGGTGCGAATGAACCATCCGCTGAGTATAGTGTTGGGCAAACCGGATGCATCCGGGAGATTAGTCAAGTGGGCGATCGAGCTGGGACAGTTCGATTTGAAGTATGAACCACGAACTGCTATAAAAGGTCAAGCCTTGGCTGATTTCATTCAGGAAACAACCAGGCTACAGGATAAGAAAGAATGAGAAGTTTTTGTCGATGGGTCCTCGTCCCGCCAGGGCGCAGGAGCAGGGATATTGCTGATTAGCCCCGAGAAAGATGAGTTAGAGTTCGCCATAAAATTTCAATTTAAAGCATCTAACAATGAAGCAGAATATGAAGCTTTTTTGCAGGGTTTGAAAATAGCCGAGCAGGCTGGAGCTCGCGATCTGACAGTTAAGTCGGATTCACAATTGGTCACACAACAACTCAAAAACCAATGTGAAATTAAAGAAGATCGTATGATTTCTTATGTACAACAAATACGAGAGATGGAGAAACGATTTGAAAAACTACAGATCGAGCAAATACCTCGGAGTGAAAATCAGAGGGCAGATTATCTGGCTAAAATAGGGAGTTCGCTGCAGGACTGTTCGAAGAGAAGTATTACAGTCATGGGGGTAGGAAAGGAAAATGAAGTGCTGAATATTGACTTGGCCGAACAAGACTGGAGAACTCCTTTCTTGAAATTTCTAGGAGGAATCAGAGATGGATTAGCAAAAGATCTCGAGAAATTGGAAAAACAAGCTCGGTTCTACTACATGTTAGATGGGGCGTTGTATCGAAAAACTTTCCTACCAACAGATGCTAGATGTTTATCCAAAGAGGAGGGGCTTAAGGTTTTAAAGGAAGCGCACGAAGGAGGATGTGCCGAACATGCGGGGGCTCGAGCATTGGCTCGCAAGGTCGCACGAGCTGGTTTCTACTGGCCAACGATGAAGAATGACGCCGAAGAACTAGTTCGGAAATGCAATGCCTGTCAGAAACATGGTTGGCGAATTCGCACGCCAGCAACAGATATGCTTACGGTATGTTCACCTTGCCCTTTTGCCAGATGGGGAATTGATATAGTTGGTCCACTTGTTAAAACCAGAGGAAATAAGCAATTCTTGGTAGTAGCTGTGGATTACTTCACTAAGTGGGTTGAAGCCGAACCTTTGGTTAAGATCGCCGAACCAGATATGATCCACTTTATATGGAAGAGTATTTGTTGCAGATTCGGCTTACCCAGAATTTTAGTGTCAGATAACGGAGCCCAATTCAGAGGCAAAAAGATTACAGGATGGTGTAAAGAGATGAAAATTTTACAGGTGTTTACCCCAGTAGCTCATCCTCAAGCGAATGGACAAGTCGAAGTGGTTAATCGAATAATTCTGGATGGAATCAAAAAACGGCTGGAATTTGAGAAGTCGAACTGGGTGGACGAACTGCCATCCGTTTTATGGGCATATCGAACTTCACCTAGATCGACTACGGGAGAAACTCCTTTCAGTTTGGCATTTGGCATGGAAGCGGTAGTCCCAGCTGAAATTCAGGGAGAAGCTCTACGAATCACTAATTTTGATCCACAGCAGAATGAAGAATTAATTCGAACAGATTTGTTATTTCTGGAGGAAATTCGAGATGAAGCCAGAGTTCGCCATGAGTTATACAAGAGGCGTATTCAAGCAGCTTTCAACAGAAAAGTTCGAAAAAGAGAGTTTCAAGTAGGGGATTTGGTTCTAAGGCAATCGGATGCCTTGTTGGAGATCGGAAAGCTTGATGCCATTTGGGAAGGACCATACACTGTTACAAAAGTCTTACCAGGTGGATCATACGAGCTCGCCGATGAACATGGAAAGGAACTGCCAAGACCTTGGCACATCAACCACTTGAAGAAATTTTACACTTGAAATCTCAAACCCCAGTATGTTGCTTTTTATTTTTTCAAGTTGTTGTTTTTATGAATAATAGATATTTTTCTGCTCCGTGGACGTAGGTCGATTTGACCGAACCACGTTACATCTTCGAGTCTTTTTGTTGATTTTGCTTAACTCTTACAAAAACACGATCATATTGTGGAACGAACTCACAGTTCCCTCGGAACTCAACGATTACGAACTCACAGTTCCCTCGGAACTCAACGATTACGAACTCACAGTTCCCTCGGAACTCAACGATTAAGCACGAAGCAGTTCCCTCGGAACTCAACGATTAAGCACGAAGCAGTTCCATCGGAACTCAACGATCAAGAACAAAGCAGTTCCCTCGGAACTCAACGATGAAGCGCGAAGTAGTTCCCTCGGAACTTAATGATTAAGCATGTTAAAGTTCCCTCGGAACTCATGAATCGAGCATACTGAAGAAGTTCCCTCGGAACTTACTGATTAAGCGAACTCAATGTTTATCGCAAATGGAAGAAGTTCCATTGAACTTGATGACTAGACAAAGTAAAGCGAGGAAGTTCTACCGAACTCAATGATTAACGCAAATTAAAGAGTTCTATCGAACTTAAGGGTTGAGCGAAGTAAAGGGAACTCTTTCACGATTCACTAAGTAAGTATTTGATTAAGTACTTGATTCATTACTTAGTAGATATTCATTCGAATGTTAGTAATTGCATAAACTAAGAAAACGTGAAGATAGGCGAACTATATTCGATAAGCAAAAAAGTTGATTCATTACAAAACGATTACAAAGTTTTTTAAAAGCAAAAAGTACAAGTATGGAAAAATCTATGTACGATCGGGAGAAGGAGTAAGTTGGACATCGACTGGCTCGAGGGTTTCGAACATGTCTTCGGGAAGAGGAGGAGTTGGACTTCGAGGAGTTGCGGCTGGAGCAGGAAGTGACGAACTTGGACCAGGAAGATCGAGCTGGTCGTCTGGAAGGACTTCCTTTATAGCCTCTTCTAAGCAGCCCGACCACCACTTAGCGTCGACATCGTCTTCCGGGTTTCCCCGCCATCCAGGCGGAATGGAGTGAGTCTGCATCACCTGCTGCGCTAGTTCGTTCACGTTGAACTGAACCGCCTCTCCAACTCGCTCCTGGCACAGCCGAACTCCTTCTTTGAAGTAAGTTATTGCCATAGGAGCCGCCTTGGACAAAAAGAGGACGGAGTCCCAAAGACGAGCTACGAGCCTCTCTCAGAAGGACTCCGATATCAGCTCCATCTCAGGGCTCCGAGCGAACTGGTAAAAGCCATTTCGATACATGACTTCACCGAATTCAGCTCGAGAGCTCTCTGCCTCTTTGAGTTTCTCTTGCAAACTTCGAATCTCAGCTCGCGCATCTGAAAGCGCAGTTTGTTGCTCCACGGCGAACTGCTCCTTAGCCAATAACAGCTCCTCCTTTTTGGCCACTTCGGAGCGAGCAACCGCTAACTCCACTTCCCTCTCTTCCAACTGAGCAGACAGATTTTCGGCTTTGCCGGCATGTTCACTCAAATCACTCTCCAAGGTCTGCTTTTCCTGGAGAGTGTTCCTCAACCTATCTCGGCGGCGGAAGGCCTTTACGCCCATGGCCTCGAAGTACTTGACCGCGCTCGACATCTTAGAGATGTTCGCCTTGAACTCTTTTAGTTCGTGGTCTTCCTCCTTTGTTGCAGCCCCCTTGCTTGGAACTATTGCCCCCGCTTGTTCGGGCACGGCCTCAGCTCGCCGAACCTCGGATGAGGTGCCTTCCTCCGTTCGCTGTTTCTTGGAGGGTGCCTTTTTCTGTGAGCTGGAGCTGGAGGGCGCCTTTTTCTTTCGCCGAAGAGGAATCTCTTCGGTCGTTTGAGCACGAACTGCTGGTGGTGAACTGGAGGGGCGAATACAGGCATCCTCGGCCACGTCCAGATTGACCTGCGGCACCAGCTCGCTCAAGCGTTTTTCTTCCTTCTCCCGGAAGGCCGCCGCCTGCCGGCTGTTCACCGCATCATCCGCCGCCGAAAAAGTAGGCTTCTGGGGAACAGCCGAGTCTACGATGAAGAATTTGTTCATCTCTTTATCTGTAACAGCAAAACAGTCAGTTAATATTCACAGTTCGATACATTTGGAAAAAGACAACAGGATACGAAAGAAAGATTAAGCAACCTAAGTTGAATTTATGAGGAACTGGTGTGTTCGGGTAAAATCCCCAGAACGCCAACAATTGTTCGCATGAACTCATGCGAACTATGTCGAACATTCCCTCCCGAAATAGCCTTGCTAAGGCCCCAAGTTCGAAGTCCCTCGGAGGAGCAGGCTCATTTCGGTTTGAACTCTCAACCCAGGGGAGAGATCCAAAGGTTCTATTATTTGGAGCACGGACGAAAAAATAATATTTTTCCCAGGAGCTGATTTTTTCATCTCCTGGGGACAAAAATTGGGCACGCTTTTGTCTGCTTCGGGGGCTTAAATAGAAGCGGAATGGATTGGTGTGCTTGAGTACGAAGCAAGAACGAAATTGTTCGGAGGTCGGTTCAACCCCCATCCATTTGCACACCATATAAAATGCTACGATGTAGCTTATGGAGTTCGGGTGCAACTGGTTAGGGCATACTCCGAAGGCCGAACCAACCTCCAGGAGAAAAGGATGGATGGGAGGAATTAAACCTACGCTCACGTGTCGCAAAAACCACGTGTAGCACCCGGAGGGAGCCCGATGTGGTCGATCATCGGGGCCGGGAATTACTATAGAATAGCCCGCCGCTGTAATAAGCGAGCTAAGGAGTATGGTGTGTGTAGGAGTGGCTTTTGTGGCAGAGAAAACATCTTGAACAGATTTTTTACGAGATCGCTTAGGAGGGGAAGAGGAGGAAAGGATTTGACGACCAGAACAGGAAGCCGTCGGGACTGGCGAATCTGAGGCAGTTCGCAAGGGAAATCCCTCAAAACCTTCCTCAGATTCACTCTCATCCCTCAAATGGATCAAGAAAGGGGAAGACATTTTGAAGAGGAATATGAAATGAGAAAGAAGGAAGAGTACCTGGGTTTTTTGTGTTTGAAACTTGGAAAATCTCAAAGAGGAGTATTCTTGCTTAAGGAAAGAGAAGTGAGTTTTTGCAGAAGAGGTTTTGCGAAAATGAGAAAGGGGTATATATAGGCGAAAATCCTTGATTTTGGGGGGAAAACTGAAAAGTCACAAGATCTCAGCCGTCTGGAGCAGTTCGATCCAACGGTGAAGGCGAAACGTCGCATATCCGACCGTTGGATACGGTTCGATCCAACGGTAGATACGAAAAGACGCGTTTAAAAGGACGGAGATGATCTCGCCCGTTGGATGCAGTTCGATCCAACGGAGATAACAACTTTTATCTTATCCGTAGGATTCAGTTCGATCTGACGGTGAAAATCAATCGGCGCCTAGGGATTAACGTACTGACAAATGCGATCTTAGCCGTCAGATATAGTTCGATCGAACGGCAACGACGAAAGGGCGCCTCGGGATGGAGGAAACGTCGCAGACGAATGATGGATGGGACGTGATGCTTCTTGAAGAAGCTTCATAGATTGACAACAGCTCGAACTGTGCGATTACAGTTCGCACTCTGAAAGGGGGGAGTACTGATGTGGTCGAACTGACCACATTCAAACTACCTCGAAAACCCGACCCGGAGTTGAAGGACGATCGACGCGAACAAATTAGGAAATAATGAGTTCGTTCAAGCGAACAAATATATCTGGCATGTCAATCGAACTGATCCAACTCGTAACCCGTAATGTCAAACTGAGATGTGGGACGCCAAGCTGAGATGAGCGAACTAATTCAAATTTGAGATAACTCCCACGATTGCGAGAATCTCGCCATTTCCCAGGTTTTTAGGAGAAAATCTCAACTGCCACATCCCACTCCTAGGAAATCACGTTTCTCTCAGGGAGTATATATATATCTTTTGTTTTTCTAATTTGCACACACAATCACAATCCTAATTTCTATACTAAGCATTCAAAATCGAGAGCAACACTTTTGTGAGATTACTGACTTGAGCGTCGGAGTCCCTTCACCGGGAAAAACCCCCGGTGTTCTTTGTTTTGCAGGTTTTTCTTAATCGGAGAATTCCAATCATCGTCGGAGAATTCCAGTTGGGCGTCGGAGAATTTCGAACGGCATCGGAAAAGTGAAGGATCGGAGTCGAGACCAATCAACCACTTTCTTCATTCTTACAGATTTTGTGAAAGAGATTGACTCTACATGAAGATGAATGCCCTGATAATATTGATGTGGTGATGGGATCATATATACTCTAAACCCTAGAAAATTTGGTACATTTATATTTCAAAATTTTCAGGTTTCCCACATTGAAAAGGTGGATTTTATTAAACAATAACAAGATGGTAAAATCTTGTTCCATAAATGTACTATATATCTATATATCTTGACATCATTGACACTCAATTTTCTAACTAATTAAGTGTAACAACAAGATGCTAGTTTTACAATCTTGAGATTATTTGTAAACAGAAAATTGATATTTGATAATATAATTTGTAATATTACTATTTAGCAAGAGTACTGATGATCGGAATTAAAAGATTGAATTAGTATACAATTGGATATAGTGCAAAGAGGCCATTTGATGTGTGTATGCAGATCTTGTGAAATATAATAGTTGTCAATGGTTGTGTAAGTTATGTGCATGCAAGGTTTGAGCAATTATAAATTCCCAAAAACATCTCGTAAAGGAAAATTTGCAAATTTAGACCTGCATTTTTAGGCAATTTATCAAGGACACTACTTTTTAGGTCCCAACTAGCATTGGGACACTAACTTTTCAATTTGGATGATTTAAGGACAAAAAACTCTAAATCACGAATTTCATGAGGTCCAATCACATGAGATTTGAGTTTTTTTGACCCGAAATTCAACTTTAGGCGACCAAAAGTTGAATGAGATCCAGAAAATAATTTTTTATCTAATCATTTATCTTATATAATTAATTATTAACTCAATCAAAATGTTAGAGGAGATATCTACTTTAGTCTAGTAAGTTAGATCATTCCCAATTTTGATGCATCAAATTTAAGTTTTCCAAATTTAGTTATTAACTATCGATTTTTTCCAAATTTATTCTTTTTTTTGTCTGAACAACCAAAATTGCTAACGTGGACATTGAAAAATCTGACGTGACAGTCGGAAAATCTGATGTGAAAGAACTAAAATTGGAAAAAATCGACGGTCAAAGAACTAAAATTGGAAAGCATAAACTTGATGCACCAAAACTGTAAATGACCTAACTTACATGACTAAAATTGATATTTACCCAAAATGTTATCCAAAATATGTAATTACACAAAAACTTGTGTGAAACGGTCTCACGGATAGTTTCCGTGAGACGAATACTTTTTATCCACTAGCTCAACCTATTTCCACAAACTTATATGTGAATTGTGAAATTTAGATTATAAATTGACCCGTCTCACACAAAATATTCCATGAGACGGTCACACATAAAACCAATTGATGTAATTATATGTTGGTCTTCTACTTTTTTTTTAAGTTTTAATTTTTTTTTAAATTAACTTTATAAAGAAAATCTTTGGGCTGCGAAAGGAAAATTTTAAAAGGAAAAAAGAAAAAAAAAAAAAAAAAACTTAATACCACCTTCCAACTCTTGGGCCTAGTTTAGTTAGGTGGTTGGGACAATAGGCCATCCAAAAACCCACCAAAAAGTGCATTTGGATTGTGGGTTAGGTCCGGTTTTGATATAGGGCCCGGAAAAAAAAAGTGTGTGCGTGGCAGGATGTGGCCAGGTTGGTGAAGGGTTTAGTACACCCATCCCAATTAGTGGGTTTAAAATCCCATGAATTAGCCCAATAGTGATAGGTTAGGAAATTACACTAATGTCCTCACTCCTTAAAGATATAAAACCACTTTGATTGTAATTCAGTCAAAACCAATTAAATCACCAATGAACCAATTGACTCTCAATTCTTTTTCACAATTTTTTCTTACTTCAAAAAATTGTGGGATACCAATACTGGAGTGTATAGCACCATTATTATACAAGTTCTCAATTTTATTAGTTATTCTCAATGTGAGATAAATTCTCACTGGAGATAAATTACTTAGATACCAATAACATTATGGTTCATAGCCTTCATAGTAATATTTTTAATCCCTAATTAATGAGGGATAAGTTTGGACACTAAAATCATTTATCATTTATAATGCATATAATCCCTTTTTTAAAGAGGAAGTGCATAGTATATTATTATGAGTTAGTTTTGTGTAGATTCATGAAGGGCATTTTAGGTATTTTAGGGACATATGATAATAATCAAACAATCCAAACATAAAGTTAAAAATTAAACCTACCTAAAAAAAGTTACAATACTTCAATCCAAACAAAAACTTCAACTAATCATACTAGACTACACATACAATCCAAACAAAAAAATATGTCACATCAAGAGTTAAAATAAACCTACTATATCTCACCCAAACAATCCAAACACTCAACCAACAAATCATAACTACTACAACAATTATTAATCAAACAAAACATGAATCTAGTCGAAGACAACATAGGTTGCGTTTACTTGGGATGTTTAGGATTGACAAGGATATGATAATTATTAGGATTGGGATGGGATGCAGATAAATGTGAAAAAGTTATCAATGGTTTACTTTACATGATTAAAAGTGAGAAGTGGATAACATCTATTATTATAAATTCTTTAGTTCAATTATTAGACTATATAAAAGGATTCAATTATTGAAAAATTAGGCACTATTTGGAAAATCCATATATATACAAATAAAATTAAATAAATATATATAATATAATTAAAATTGAAAACATTTATTTAAATAAGACTAAAATTACAATTTATATTATTTGGACAATATTTTCAAGTCAACAAATTAAGTTATAAAATTTTAAAAATATACAATTAAACAATAATAATATCTTAAATATCTACTAATTAAGATAAATTTTTAATTTGCGCTTTATTTAACAAAAATAATAATTATATATTTATTTTATTTAGGATATTATTTTAAAACTTATTATATATTAATTACTTTAAATATAATTTTCAAATATCATAAATTATATATTTATTTAAATATTTGTAAAAAGATATTTGAAGGATAAAATTTATCTTGGGTGTGGAGGGAGATCAGTATTCCTCAATTTATCCTAATTATCATCATTATCCCCGACCCAAGAGATGTGCATCATTTTTGCATACAACAAAGTAAACATGAGATAAGTGAGATAATTTAGTGGGATAATACCCCAAATAACCCTTTTGTTAAATTATGGGTCAAAAATGACCCAAATTATATCTAAAAGACAAATCTAACCCTTTTGTTATAATATGTCCCAAATTCATTTATATTCTTACACATGATTTGATGGTTTTGGCCCACATGTTCCTATACTTTAGCAAACTTCCGTGTGAGTGTTAGTTGACCTTATTAATGTGATGTATTAAAATCCTTTCTTAGTCAAGGAGGCTTGCTGGATTTCGTGTAACCCTAATATTAGAAGTCGTGTAACCCCTAATTTTCGTGTAACCCTCAAAATGATTTTTTTTTTTAACGAAAATCATAGTTGATGCATTACATTTTCGTGTAACCCTAAAAACCTAAAGTTTTCGTGTAAATCGCCGTCAATTTAGTCAAAAGGTCTGCTATTTACTGTCAAAATTCCCTGCCATTTTACTGCATTTGACTGTCATTTACTTTATGTCTACTCAATGATTATATTTGGGTTTTCAATTTAGTAGTGGGTATTTTAGTCCCACATTATAGCAATTGGGTTATAAATGACCCTTCACCCTAATTTAGTCATATCTCACTTTATCCCACCAAATAAACGCACCATAAGTACTTAAAATACTGGTGTTTTAAGATTTTTGTGTCATAAGATCAAAATGCAAATGGGATCTGTTCCGTTAATAAAGCACTAAATCAATAGTGCAGCTATACTTATAGCAGGCAAGAGGATTTGCAATTATTGAACTAAAAATATCATTACTTATCTAGATGAAAAGAAATAGATGAGTTCAAGAGCTCATTAGACAATAAGTAAACAAACAATGCAGTCCCTCTATTCTTCGGACAAGTTAGAGTCGATCGCATCAAGTTTGTTCAATATGGACCCGGAACCCTAAAATGTAAAAGAAAGTTAGATTCACAGTATCATAAAAATGAGAAACAACATCATCTTAGAGCATCTCCAGCAGTCTGCACTAAAGTAGTGTAGAAACGGTATTTCATCTCCAGCAGTCTGCACTAAATTTTACACTAAAAAGGAATATTTCATAATATTTCTAATTATTAATTTGGTTAATCATATTTTTCAAATTTATTATAATTGATCAACATATTTAACACACATAAACATATTTAATATAATTTTTGTTGTTATATTTTTTAACTTTAATAAATAAAAAATTCAAATTTAATGAAACTTAACTTAAAGTGAAAACAAAAGCAATAACATTGTTTTTATTGAAATGAAAATAGATGTTACATAATGATAATTTTTAATTTTCTGAATTAGAATATTCTTCCCACAAATAATCAATTAAAGCATTTCGGAGTGCGAGCATCTGCATCTCTAATTTGTCTAAATCGACCAAGAAAATCTTGAAAGCGAGTGAATTCATTCTCAGCAAAGTAGGAAAGCACAATCTTTGTGCTTTTAACTACAACCGTTGATATTTTTACTATGTTTTTAAATCTTATCCGTTAGGTTCTTCTAATATTTTTACCAAGATCTTCTATAAATATCATGACAAACCACACATTCTAAAGCACACATATCTCTAATCCTTTCATTTACTCTATATTCATCATCTCTCTATAATGTCGAAGTCTCGCAGTACCAATTATTCAAAGAGTAAGTCTCCTGTGAATCAGGTGCATGGATCTTAGTCGGATCCAGGTCAGGGGATCCGCTCCTCTTTTGTTTTATTTTTTCGCGCATGGTTTTTGATTTTGCACCTACCAATATGTTATGTTAGGCCTACCTTGACGTTATGTTAGACATACCTTTAAGCTATATATGTTAAACCTACCTTTCTGCCTAGATTTCATACCTTTTATTTTTTGCGCTTGATTTTTGAATTTTGACACCTACCAATACGTTATGTTAGACTTAAATTTACGTTATGTTAGACCTACCTTTATGTTATGTTAAGCCTACCATTTTTCCCAAATTTCATATTTTTTTTAAAAACTCTAGGTTTGACACATGTACCATTACGTTATATTAGACATACCTTTATGTAAAGTTAGACATACATTTGTGTTGTGTTAGACCTACCTTACATAAGGTAGGTCTAACACAACACAAATGTATGTCTAACTTTACATAAATGTAGGTCTATTTGAGTGAATTTGGGGGAGCTTCAGCGCGAGTATCAGGCGCGATGGGGCGCGTGAAATGCGCGTGGGAGCTTTTTTTTTGGCATTTTGACCAAGTTAACCCTGGTGCGTGGATCTAGTTTTATGCAACCGACTTATATAAGTTTTTACCTTATTCAAATGTTGAAGATCGACATCTTTGTGGTGTCTTTCTTGAAGTTTCACAAGATCCAATAGTTGGTATAAACCAATCAAGAGATCAATTTTGGAAATGTGTTACAAATAAGTTCAATTCTGAAATGTCAAGCTCTAACATAAAAGTGTGTAATCAAAGATCACTACAAAGTACAATGGTTGTTTGCGTCAGATTGAGTACATGCATCCAAGTGGTGCAAATGAACTCAATATTGTAAGTATTTATTTATATGTTTTACTATTTTATGTGTCACAAATATTCTCTCAATAAATTCAATATCCTTTATAGATACGACAAGCAAACGAGTTATTGATGCAACAAAAATGATACAAAGATGGGTTCAAGTTCGACCATGTGTGGTCTGTTTTGAAAGATTATGTGCGGACTGAAAACACAATTGGAGTCTCACCATCATTTCCACACCTTCATTTTCAATCGATTTAAGCGATGAAAACATAAGTGGTGGTTCTTCATCTCAGCAGCCACAAGGGTTAAAAAATTCCAAATCTAAAAGGAAACAAAGTGAAGAAATGTCTGCTTTTCTAAACACTATGAAAGAGGAAAATGAAAAATTAAGAGAATTATTTTCAACTTCGGTTGCAAATAGGGAGAAGGATATTGAAGTGCAAAGGTAAAAAGTTGAAGCACGAAAGTAAAGAACTGAAGCACAGATGCACCAATATGAAATGACTAGACAAGATAACACATTACAAATCGATTTGAACACGATTGTTGATCCTGTAAAACGTGAGTACTATCAAGAACAACAACAAATGATTATGCAAACAAGGAGACAATCTCAAGTACAAAAACCTACCAATGCATTTGATATGTTTGGACAATTTCCAAATCTTGGAGGGTCTGGTTCTGGTCTCTCGGATTATTAGGTTTTATTGTTATTTTCAGTAATTTTATGTTTTCTTGTCATGTGTTTTAATCTTATTTTCACTTCTTTTAATTTTTATTTTCATCTATTTAATTTTTTGTAGTAATTTTATGTGTTACTAGTTTTGTACCCGTGCGATGCACGGGATAAAATTTTATAAAATACAATTATAATATTTTTATTTGAGATTTGGAAAAAAAAGTATATACAAATGTAATATAATGAAATTAAGTCATTTATATATTATATATTTTAAATATTTAATTGTTGGAGATAATTTCTAGGTACGGTAATAAAATAAGATATTGTAATTTTAAACTTAGTTTATATATAAATAAGATGGATATGAATTCTATAGAAATTATCATATTTCAAGTACACTATTTAAGATAAAAGAATAATGTTTACGTAAACAAATCACAACATGAAAGCTATGTTCTATATAAGATAGAAGGAATAATTCAACTAACTACTTTTAAGCATGTTATCTTTAAAACAAATAAATTCTATGATAAAAATCTCAAAAACATAAAAGAAATATAAAAACAAAATATATGATTAATTTCCAATTATTTCTAACCAAAAAAAAAAAAACAAAAACAAAAAACAATCTACCTTGTAATGTAATTTATAGTCTTCTTTATCACTTTTCCATAAGTTTTCATTCAGGTCCATATGCAATACCAATAAATAAAACATTCATCTCCAAATATGAATAACGATAGGAACTTTAATCGTTAAGAAATGATTTATAAAGTCAAAAAATTATTAACCGTTCATCCAAACTATATGATGTAGATCAAATAAAAATCATAACCAAATAAAATAAAAACCAAAAAAGAAAAAAAGAACACAATCCCATGAGCACCATGAAAACAAAAGATTTGTATTGCAGAATTTGAGAAACTAAAGAGAAAGTGTGAGTCAATTCTAAGTTTTTTCTCTCATATTTATAGTGCATAATTTGTTCATTCGATATGGAATTAGTGCATTTTGTATATCATAAATTTAGCTGCTTCCTAATTTATAGATTTTTTCCCAATTATAATAATTGCAAATAAATGTTCAGTTTCTACTTAATTCCTATACATGAAATCAAATCACATCATTCACAATTAATGTGTTTATTGATAAAATCAAAGTGTTTTATTATATTACATTATGTTATACATTAATTATTATTTTTATTGAATTTTATTATTTATAGATAGAAAATCATGTTCAATATATATAGTATATAAAATCAAGATCAAGATAATATCACAATCTTATTTGTTTGCTCATATTATTGTATATTCAATTTTAATAGTGAAATTTAGTGGTGACTTATTTGTATCTTATTTAATGGATGAAAATGATAGCATCAACATCTATTATATTTTTAAAATGACATTTCAAATTATATTAATTTTAAAACAAACCAATATTTCTATGTAATCGATGTCAAATAACTTGATGTATAAGTCATTAAGAATTTTTTATATAAAATCATATGGAATGCTTAGATGAAGAATCATTTAGTTTGCATCTATAAAATAATTTACATTTTTTTTAAATTGAAACATATTAAATTAGGCAAAAACTTTTATGAGTCAGGTGCATGGATCTAAGATCCATGCACCTGACCCGACCCGTTCACGCGCGCAAAACGCGCCCAAAACGCGCATGTACGCTCTCCCACGCGCTGGAGACTTGGCCTGAAGCTCATCCAGAATTCGCTCAAATAGACCAACCTTTGTATATAGTTAAACCAACCTTTGTGTATAGTTAGACCAACCATGTGTAGGTAGGTCTAACTATATACAAAGGTATGTCTAACATATATAAAGGTATGTTTAACTATATATAAAGGTATGTCTAACATATACAAAGGTATGTTTAAGTATACATAAAGGTATGTCTAACACAACGTAAAGGTATGCTTAACATAACGTAGTGGTATGTACCAAAATTCAAAAATCAAGCCAAAAAAAGACAAGGCATGGAATCTGGGCAGAACTGGTATGTTTAACATAGCTTAAAGGTATGTCTAACATAACGTAAATGTATGTCTAACATATACTATTGGTATGTGATTTTTTTCAAAAATCATGAGCGAAAAAAAAAAAAAAAAAGAGGGTGCGGTCCCCCCGACCCGGATCCGACCCGTGTGCATGGATCTAAGATCCATGCACCTGATTCACAAGAGACTTACTCATTAAATTAACATTTTTATTAAATTGAAACGTATTAAATAGAAGAAGGATAGCTAATGGCAATAATTTCTTTTTTTCCCTAATTTGTAATAATATTCATCCTTATATATAGAAGATTAATGAGGCAATTGACTTTTTTATTTAATGGATAAACATTATATCTTTTCCATAAATATCAAAACAACTTTGAGCTGGACTCCTGTGAGACCGTCTCATGTGCGACGGCACTGGTGCACGGTCGTGTCCCAGGACATGGTCGACCGTGCGCCGAAACACATACTTATAGCACTAAAAGACATACTTATAGACAAAAATCACATACTTATCTCGACCGTACCCTGAGACTTGACCGTGCGCCACAGATTGCTCACGCGAGGCACGGTCTGTCCCAGGGCACGGTCGTGGGCGAGAAAATAAATCGCATACTTATAGTGAAAAATCACATACTTATTATTGAAAAAGATATACTTATACACTACACTCGCACACGGTCGTGTCCTGGGATACGGTCGACCATGCGCGAGTGCCGTCACATGTGAGACAGTTGCATATGAGTATTTGTGAACAACTTTTGGGTGGAAAAATTATTTAAGGAAATAATCTTCTTCATATATATATATATATATATATATAAAGATAATGTCACATTATAGAATATTAATATCATAATTAATTAAATATGATATTCATTTTATTATTACATATGATTTATTATCAAATCAAGTGAAGTTCTTTAATTTCTTTCTATATGATATATTATTACAATATATCTTTTAATTTTTATATTTAGAATTATTTAATTGTTGACTTTATGTTTTTATCTTGATTTGGTTATCAAGTGGCGAATTAATTTTTATATATCTACTCCTTTATATAAAAATTATGTTTTATACGTTAACAAAATTACATAAAATTGTATCTATATTTTGGTTATCTTTTTATATATTTTATTATTTTGTAATGATAAGAATTATATAATAAATATATTTTATGTATATATTTACATGCATATTAAATTATATATAAGTATATATTAACATCGAATGAATAATTGTTTTATTGTTTATATGATATTATGATTATGATATTATATGATGTAAATCATATATATATATATATATATATACACACATTGCTAAATGATATCATAAATATATGAATAGAAATTGATAATTAAAGTTGACTTACCATATTGACAAATATGGTAATTTTATTATATCATATCACTTCCTTAAATATATATACATATATATATATATATATATATATCATCAATCATGATTTATTATTTATCATTTAACATTTATTTTAATAAAAAGTTCATTTCCAATTTTGGCAGGGTGTTTTTGGCGGGAAAATTTTAACATTACTATTTGAGGAAATGTTTGTGTTTTTATATATCTAAAGATTTCCATGTATTTGAATCCATTTTTAGTAATTTTATGTAATTGTTTTCATCTATTGTACTTTTACTATTCATGTTGAGAATTTACCACTCATGTTTATTTAAAAAAATTATATTATCATCCACATCATTAAAATTATCACTCGTGTTAATTAATGTCACTTTTATATTACAAATTAAAAAATTAATACATATATATATTCTCAAATATCATAAAACTAATATATATATATAAACAATTAAATGAAAAGAAAAAAAAAAAGTAATGTATCCATAGTGTGGCGCAGAATGTAGCACCCAACTATTCTTCTCTCTACGTAGCGACGTGAATACCTTGCTGCTGGGGGATTGATTTGGCAGCAGGCGCTATCCTAGCGCCCGGCTGCAGGTGGCCTAATAGTATGGGACAATGTTTCCAAAGACGTACAAAAGTGGTCATATGTGAATTGATGTGAAATTATATCGCAACTTATACTAAAAATGTACAAGAAATTAGATAGAGAAAAAGACGTAGAATAGTAGTATATGATGACTAATTGCCTCTTATAAGGTAACTTGTTTCTATTTTGAACAGAACATGCAAATTAGATAAATGTGTTAATTTCATTGATCTCTAAAGCAAATGTGCCTACATATATATAGAAATATGACAGCTAATTAATCCTCCTAATTAACTAATCGGCTGACAAACTGATAGCTACCTAACATACCAGTTATGCATGAAAAAATATATTAAAACAATAGACTACTTTGACCATTTCTACTCATAAATATTCTTTTTTTTCAAATCATTAAAAAAAAAATTCGGTCAAGAGATGATTTTTACCTCTATTGAACCCTTCTAACATTGGAAGATACTCTAATAAAATGGTACGAGAATGATGATACAAAAGGTGTAATATTATAGTACGAGTTGCATTAATAATGATATGAATGTGTAATATGATGGTAAATACCACATTCGTTATGGTATATGGGTGTATTGTGTTGATACAAGGTGAAATAAGATGTTGTATTCTGATGTCAATTTCATTAAATATAATGGTCCAAAAAAAATTGTTTCTTAGTAAGAGAAATATGGTGTAAGAAAAAGTGAAAAAAATAAAATATAGCAAAATATAGCGTAGTTGTTGTACACCCTCACTCTCCTCTCACTTATTCTCTCATCCAAATATGTATTCTTCTACCATAACCATGTTGTTCTTAAAAATTAAAAGTCAAAATAAAATAATTGAAAAAATATTCTAAAAAATAGTTGATGCGGGTGGCCATATAAACAATTCTATAAGCATTTGATATAAATTTGATATATAATTTGTAATAAGAGTGATGATTGAAGTTAATAGAAAATTGGATATAGAGCAATTAATTTGATTTTCTTTCCAAATTATAATTAAAAATATATTATATTTAAATTTATTTTATATGATTAATGTTAAATTAAATAAATTATTAACAATCTTTTTTAATTGTCAATCAATATCTAATCTATATTAACTCACTTTCCTAATGTTCAAATAGAAAAAGAAATATTATAATTATTCTATTCATCAATATTATTTCATTTACTTCATATAAGATAGAATTGACATAATGCAACAAATAAAATCAAAGAAAATCAAATTTTACGTGCATTCAAGATGTTAACTCAAGTGCAAAAAACAATATCGATTATTTTTAATGCATACAGTAAAATTTATATATATATATATAATCATTAAATATTGGAAAAAATATATTTAATATATAACATGAGTAAAAAGCTTATGTGTATAAATTAAGAATATATACAAATAATTTTTAGGTTATGTGATTATCATGAAAATATTTTCGTAAGAGAGATCATTAACCTAAGTATATTTAAGAAGTTGAATTGTTCTAATATTAATATATAAAATAAAAATATACTATTTAAAAATGATGTTAGAATTACGTTAATAATACATATTTATAAAAATACTTTAAATATATTGCATTTTATGTCTTATTATTATATAGATTTCAATTCCAAATTAATTTAAATATAACAAATAGTTAATAAATGTATATGTGTGTGAATTTGTATATATATTCTTACAAACTTCACTAAAAAATCATAAAATCTTTAAAAAATGTAAAATATTATTTATTATTATATTCTTCCATGTATGATATTTCTTACTCAAAATATATTATATTTTATATTAATTTCTTAAAATATTTATTTTGATAACACCCGTGTATGACACGGGCTTTATACTAAGTTTATATATATTAGAGACTGTGCAATTATAAAATCTCCAAAAACATCTTAGCAAATGGAAAATTGCAAATTTAATGTATTATAAGGCAATTCACCTACTACGGACACTATTTTTAGGTTCACACTAACTTTTAATTTTGGTGGTTCAAAATTCAACTTTTGTTTCAAATCTCAATATTATGGAAATAGATTTTTTGTGACAAAACGTTAAAAGAGATTGACAAAAATAGTTTTTTATAATTAATTATTAACTCAAAAAGAGTTTTACTTCTCTATATATGTTTATTTTAAGAGTAACATTTGTGTGTCCCTGGGCACCGTACCCCCAAATTAATTATCATATGATATTAAATATATACTTTACAGGTAATATATATATATATATATATAATCTTCAGATATCACATGTATATTTTTATATACACATGATACATGTAGGTATATTTATAACACTAAGAAACATGACACGTATAGAGTATATTTATAACACCTGAAGAGCATATATATAACACCTAGATTCGTGTCCTTATGCCCCAAAGACATATAAGTTTTTACCTTATTTTAATCTATGAATATTCGAGTTGAAATTATGGAAAACATTAAATATTAAAAATGAATAGGTTTTACGTGAAACTTTATACATAATTTTTTTTACATCATGTCTTGCACTTGTATAATAGGAAAACTTCTCTTTTACATTCAGAGTCGGGTTGACCCAATTTGAATCGGATTCGAATACATGGATCTAAGATCCATACACTTATTTCACACGAGAGTTTCTCATCTTTATACAAGATAAAAATCATATAGATAAAAAAAGGGATCAACTTATTCAATGTGATCAATATTAATCTCTCACATAGTTATAAAAGATCGATCATATTTAAGTGAAGGCAAAATATTTTACCGGGTCGACCCGCCCCACGCGCCTCTGACGCGCGTTTTTACGCGCTTCAACGCGCTCTCAAGCGCCCCCACGCGCCTGGTGGGTGCGCTAAAACCTACCAAGATTCGCTCAGGCAGTCATACCCTCATATTATGTTAGGGTTACCCTCATGTTATGTTAGGGTTACTCTCATGTTATGTTAGGGTTACCCGTGTTACCCTGGTGGGCGCTCAAACCCACCAAGATTCGCTCAGGCAGTCATACCCTCATGTTATCTTAGGGTTACCCTCATGGTATGTTAGGGTTACCCTCATGTTATGTTAGTGTTACCCGTGTTACTCTCACGAGGGTAACACTAACATAACATGAGGGTAATACTAACATAACATGAAGGTAACTCTAATATAACATGAGGGTATGATTAACATTTTAGTTAAGTGGTTTTAAACTAAGGGTATGAAATTTGGATATGGGGTCACATTAACATAACGCTAAGGTAACCCTAACATAACACGAAAGTAACCCTAACATAACGTGAGGGTAACGACCAAAACATGCGAAATAAGTAAAGAGGCATGGGCTGGGCGGGCCAGCCCAGCCCGCGCGCGGTCCAGTTGCACGGATCCGTGCAACTGGTGCACAGGAGAGTTACTCTTAAGTGAATGGACGTGGATGCTCACATGCCCGTAGTTAATTACTTTTTCGATCAACAAGAAATCGAAATTTTGACTGAAAATTCGTGACCGACAATAATCTTGAAGTCAACGACCAAAAGGTCAATGTGCTTCCCGACAAATCAGAATGTAATCTGCCACGTTTAAAATGCAACGTAATCTCTTATTAAAAATGATTGGTCCACATAGCACGAGGTAGTAGGAGCACAATGATTGGGTACGTAGAATAGCAGGAGACCACTACTCGTCTTTGTTCGTTGCGATCATATATATATATATATATATATATCAGTGACTTTTGTTTGCTGCTCTGCTTTCTAGTGTCGACCATTATTGCGTTTATTTCGTTGCCATGAATTCGGAATCAGGTTAGGGTTTATAATCCACAGTTCCAAAATTCATCGTTTACTTTGCGTAATTTTCAGCTCTTTTGTATTTTTCTTTAATTTCTTTTTCAAATGGCTTTGGATTTTTTACATTATTATTTGAAATGGCAGTGATAGAGTTTTTGGGGTGTGTGCCGTTGCTCCAGAGGCTTCCCAGTTCATCTCTCAAGAAGATCGCTCAACTCGTCTCCGTCAAACACTACGGTAATTTATTCAGTTGGTGTGTTTTTGGTTTGTGTTCTTGTGTTTGAATCGTAGTTTTGTGGAGCTGTTTGAATCTGGTGGCGATTGGAATTGCGATTGTTAGTTTGGATTGAGTTGATTGTTGATGGGATTGTTAGTTTAGATTGAGTTGATTGTTGATGGGTTCATCAGGGATTGAATATGAATTGGGTTGAGATACTAGCTTGATGGATATGATTGTGTGTTTGTATTTCGAGCTAAGTGAATCAAACCATAAAAGCATTTGAGAATTGTAGTTGATTGATTGATAAAGCAAGATGAAACAAACTGTTTCAACATTTGTTTTTGAGTTTTCCAGTGTTGAATTGCAAGTTTAAGATAAAGAGAAGTTTTCTTTTGCATTTTTTTGTTTGTGCTTCTGGTGCACATCTACATGCTTGTATGCATTGCTGTGGCTGAGAAGCAAAAGAAAAGAACAAGGACAAATTTTGGGTTAAAACTGGCTTAGAGATCTAAAGGGAATCATTTTTATTATTTCAATCTTGAAACTGCAAATTTCATGTTAGAAAGTGCCTGACCAGCTTTGTGGTATTGTTTTATTCATGATGCTGTATGTTGTATAATATAGATCTCTGCTGTTGTACTGGTCTTTCTATGGAGCTACTTCTTGATACATTAGCAGTTTCTACTTTCACTATCTAATAGTTTTTTGTGTTCAATGATCAAGATCAAGGAGATTATGTAGTCCGTGAAGGAGAAGTTGCAGATGGGATTTATTTCATATGGGAGGGAGAAGTAAGTTTGATTTTCATTTATTGGTTACTAAGTAATGGTTTATGTTTGTATGGCCTGTTCTTTATTATAGCCTTACACCTTTGCAGGCTGAAGTCCGTGGGTCTTTTCATGCTGATGATGAAAATTGCCTAGAATTTCATTTGAAGCAATATGATTTTTTTGGTCATGGTTAGATACCGATTCTTAAAGTTTCTATTTCCTTATTTACTTTTTTTTAATTTTATTTGAAGCAATACTGTATGAGAGTATACTGTAAGGCTCAAGTGTTCTTGCAGGATTGTCATTACCTAGTCAGCCTGCTGATGTGATAGCAACATCTAAGGTTTTGCTTCTGTTCTTTCTTATGGAAGATATATATTCTGATTATTTTAGATAGTCTAATCAACAAATGCAATATGGTATCTACTGACACATCTGCTGTGGTGGCAGTTGACATGCTTATTCCTTCCTAACGAGCACACAGATATGTTGAAAACCAAATCAATTTGGAGTGCAGATGAGACGCAGGAGAAACTTCCGCTTGTGGAGCGAATTCTGCACCTGGATCTTATAGATGTATGAACCAAGAAATTATTTTTCTTTGGTTTGTGGTGCTTTACTTTGAAATTTTATCCGGGGCAATTCTGGACATTCATTCATATGCCGATTGTTGCTAAAGCATCTTTTTGGTACTGTTTTCTCACGTAAGTTTGGCATTTTCTTTGTCTGAAATGTGAATAGAGCCGATATCAATCAGAGATAATAACCAATTAATAATACGGTAAAAACCCTTGCAACCTCTAGTCTCCAAATGTTTTTCGAGTGAGTGTGGGAAGCTGTTTTTAACTCGGATATGGAAGAAAAGTTAGCTGATGAAATTTTGAATTTGACTTGAGGAAAGGAACCTCAAGGGCACGATGCAAACAACCTTTCATTGTTTCAGAGGTATGGTTTTATACCGTCTAAACAAAGAAGCTCCTGTATGCAGTTTACGTACTGGCTTCAGTCAAGTGATTTATATTATTAAATAGGTAATCACTTGTTCTTTTATCCTCATAAGATGTTTCCTTGAGGAAGTAATACCCTGAAGAAATCCTTGTCTCTGCTGCATTTTCTGGTTCCCTAGAATTTGACCTTCTTTAATTTGATGTCAACTTTCTTAGTCTTGTGTCGACTGTTTTGTGGCTTTTAAAATATTATTCTCTTAGGAGTGCTTATTGTCCATCTTAGGTTAACATTTTTGAAGGTATTACGTTGCCTGAGGCTCCAAAATTTGGAAAAGTGTTTGGAGGGCAGTTTCTTGGACAGGTATGCTTGAGCTTGTATATGGATTTTACGTTATTTTTAAATCATCCTGTGGGGGATTGGCATGGCCAATCCATGATGTCCTTCATTTTTTACTATTTATCCCCTTTAAACATTGCTATCATTGAAGCTCTTATACTAATTTTCCACAATGGATAATAAGTGCAGGGGCTTGCTGCTGCATCTAAAACTGTTGATTCTCTTAAGATTGTCCATAGTTTGCATGCCTACTTCCTTCTTATCGGAGATTTTGAAAGTAAGTATCCTCAAATATCAGAACTTTTCTTGGTTTTTTGACCACTAGCATTGGTGTACATGTTTTATGTAACTCTTTCCTATTCAATCAAATTGTCTAGTCCGTTAAGTATCTTGTCCGTATTGATAACCGATTAACATTTACATGTTTTGTTGAAGACAACTCTTATTCATTACGATGTGACATGATTATGATGCCTAAGAATATATTGCTCAAATTTACTGTAACTTCCTAATTTTTTAGTTGTCATTGTTCTAACAATACTTTATATTGTAAGCTGATCTGAAGTAAATTTGAGATCTGAAATGAATGATGGATTTTAATGGTTTCAGTACCTATTATATATCAAGTACATCGTGTACGTGATGGGAAAAGCTTTGCAACCCGAAAGGTAGATGCCATACAGAGAGGGAATGTTGTGTTTACACTAATGGCTTCTTTTCAGGTAATTTCATCAATTTACTATGTAATGCACTAATGCTCTTATTTGATTAACCATCTTATATGCCACGTACATTTAACATTTAACACTACCAATTAAAGGTAGTCCTAAACATTAAGGTAATGATTAATAATCAGTGGTTTATTCTTTGGTCCATCTGTTATATGATTTTGCTCTTAACTGAACAAGTGGAGCTCAGGGAATAAGAAACAAGTTATCCCTTACTAGAGAAATTTCTCTATGCCTTCTGCAATTGGAACCTTAGTTTATTGATTTTTTATCAGAAATCAGCTGTAAAAATTATGAGTTCCTCGATATGTGGATTCATTAAGATTGAAGGAATTCCTTGTGGGTTTGCTCTTATTTAAATTATATTAGGGACTGTTTTATGTATGAATTGAAACGGTGTGCTGAACGTGGTAATGGTAGTTAAAGCATGAGTTATTGCAGAATTGGAGATTGCAGGATTACTGAATCTAAAGAAGCCATAGATAGCTCATTTTGGAATTATTTCCTTGAGCTGTGATTGAAACTTTTTCTAAATGCTATCCCCATAATTTACAGAAAGAGGAAGAAGGATTTGTACACCAGGTGGCATCAATGCCTTCCGTGCCTGATCCTGAAGAGGTTCAAAAATGTGGTTTCAACAGTTTGTTTGAGTAACCTGTTTCTTCTTTAGTATTTAAAATTATTATCTCTTTCAGCTTTTATCCATGGAAGAGTTGCGGGAAATACGTATTGTTGATCCTCGCCTTCCGAGGTTAGACTTGTTATTTTGACCGTCGATATATATGTGGTAATTACATTCATTTCAATTGCTTACTTTCATATCAGATGTTTGAATTAGTTATTGGGGATCTTTCTAGTTAGCAACTTGGTGGTCACTGGATTTATTGTATTCTGCTAACAACTTTACAAGCATGAATAATCAAATTTAAACATGCTTGCATCCATGTTAGATAGTAGTTGTCAGAGCCAAAATCCAGGCGTTGATATCATGGCTATGATTTTAAAAGAAGAGTGAAAATATATTTAACACAATATGGACTAGTGACTATCAGGAAATCTCCTTTTCTGAGGGAAATAAAGACATAAATATTGGCTTCCCCACACTCACAATTTTGCTTCTTTGTCATCAAGAACATGGAGAGAAATAAAGCCTTAGATATGGATTAGATTATACCTTATCAACCTTCGAAATGGAAGAGATTCTATCCCATAAACCCTTGTCCTTTCTATTTATATAGACGAATTCATTCCCATTCCAGTCATGTTACTGAATGCTGCTTACTTGGAATTTGTGTATTGTCATTCACATAATGAGAAATACTTGCTAAAAGATTGAAACTTCCATTTTATGATTTGTTGACTGTAAGCTTTACTTGTCACAGGACATATAGGAACAAGGTTGCTAGTGCTAATTTCGTGCCCTGGCCCCTAGAGATTAGGTTCTGTGAGCCTAATACTTCTACCAATTACACAAAGTCTCCTCCGAGGTTTGTAAATTTCTCCTTCTGTTAAGTTCATTTATGATGTACTGATAGTGTAAGATTTGAAAGAATTGTGGTTCTCATTCGTTTCTCTGTATTGTGAATGCTCTGCAGTTTAAGGTACTGGTTTAGAGCGAAAGGAACACTTTCTGATGAACAAGCTTTGCATAGGTGAGAAAATCTCCTTTATCAGAGTCTTACTTGATGACATGTTTGCTTGATGGATATTCTGAATTTAAGTTTTTTATCTAAGAAACTTGTATGAAAAGATTTGACAGTTATGCAATCAGATTTTCTTACACACTTACATCCCATCTTGGCAGTTTGAAGTGATTAAACTTTCCTTCAATACCTTGGAGACCCTTATTTTTGGAATGATATATGTTATAAACTGGGATTTATTTGTTTGTAATACTTTCGCGGATTTTCACTCCACAAAGCTGAGTATTCAATTTCTAATGTGAACTGGAATTAGATTATGTTTTCATTTTCTGCGTAAGTGAGATTTGCCACCATGTGTCATTTCGCTCCCTATATACGTTGAAGATGATATAATTTTTGAACCATCATGTACAGCACAATCACTCAAAACACTATGCATCCTAACTTTTGGTTCAAATCAGTATTAAGGAAACAAATTATTTCCTACTGTATATATTTATACAAGTATACACCCATTGTTTGACTTCTCTGGTTACAGTAGTGCAGCTAGTGATAAAAAGCATCAAATTAATGTTGTATCTTTGATTGGAATCTTTCATTTCAAACTTATTTTTCCCCAAATTTATCAGCATTTATATGTGGTGTCACTTGGCTTTCCTGCAGATGTGTTGTGGCTTATGCTTCTGATCTAATTTTTCTCCAAGTCAGTTTGAATCCTCATCGTGAAAAGGGTTTGAAGTCATCTTCTGTCAGCCTAGATCACTCGTGAGTGGAACTTTCTCAGTGTAGTAAATTATCTTCAATATAATTGACTAACAAATTTTTCTGCGTACACTAATTAACCATATAAAGTGATACTGCTAATGACCAAAGATCAATTCTTGTGCCTCTGTAAATGATCATCATTATCATTACATTGAATTTTGCCTTCAATGTTTGGCTCATTTGCTTTGATATCGATTGGATGAGTTATTTGCAATCTGTTCTGGTTGTATCTGATCAGAAGGTCCCCTCACAATGAGACTGAGTACTTGATCATGTAAGATAAACCAGCTGAATATGTAATGTTTATTATTGTAGTTGGAAAGAAAATGACTACCAACTATATGTGTGGTGTAGATTGGGCTTGCCAATTCTTTTGCATAGGCTGAACACTCGAATATTTGCGTAATCTCCAATTTTCTCTCAGGATCTGGTTTCACAGACCATTCAGAGCTGATGATTGGCTGCTATATGTGGTGAGTTACTATATTTGATTCCCAAGTGCAAAGTTGAATGAGCTTTATTGATGATCAAGTGCCTTCCTTCTGCTAGATTGATAGTCCAAATGCTCATAGCGCTCGTGGTTTTGTTACTGGACGAATGTTTACCCGAAAAGGAGAGGTGAAATATTTATAAATTCTCGATATCATGTGTGTGTGAGTGTGTGTTTGTGTTAAATTAGAGTATAAGTGTCTGATGAATATACTACTACCAGCTTGTTGTTTCATTGATTCAAGAAGGCTTATTAAGGAGGGCCAAAACACCAGTTTCAGCTGTCCAATCCAAATTGTGAAATTTCCAGTTGCTGCAAAGAGAGGCATCAAAATGCAAATATAGTAATGTATTTTGATACTTAACTTCGAAATAAGAGGCCAATATGTGGCTAGTTTATGTGCAATCTCTCTCTCTCTCTCTCTCTCTCTCTCTCTCTCTCTCTCACACACACACACAAGCATGACACTAAAACAGGATTTCATGTTCATGTAACCAAAGGATCCTTTGTATCCAACTACCAACAGGCATTTGTATCTTATTTCAATACCTACATTTGACCACCAACTCTTGTTTGCATTACATTATCTTACCATACCACAGATCTATTCTGAATTGCCATAAATAGTTTATCTTCAATAAATCAATGTGCTTTCTGAGGAACTACTCAAATTGTAACAAACCAATTGAATGATACAATGGAATGGTATGGATAAGTGAAGGGGTAAAATTCCCAGTTCATATCCTGCTATTCCTCTGAACATAGCAATCTCACACCCATGAATAATAATTATATTCTTTGAAATGCTATACCCGATCATAGTACAATGAGTCTAAATTCATCCTTGATTTGCACACGACCATGCAGGTGCATGAGTGTGTGTGATCTAGACTCGACATACCAAAATCGAGTGAAGCATAACAATAAGTAGACACTCATTCAGATGAGCCAGAAAAAACATACAATAGACTTAATAATCATTTATAAACAAATGAACTTCATTCATGTTACATCTGCTGCTTAACTTGATCATCAACTAAACCTAAACACCTTTTCTATTAATGCTTCCAGCTAGTTACAGAATATGATGACTACATCCACAGGTTTTGGAAATGTTACATAGCTATATCATCCCATCTATCTCAAAATCAATGCATTTCAACACATCCATCACAAAACAGAATACAATTCACAATCAACTAGTTCGTGTCCTTTTAAAGACCGGACGGATAATTCCAGTGGTGGAGTCTAATTTATCGATTCTGGCCATATATTCTTTCATCCTATTCAAGACAACAGGCAGCGCAGACGTGTTACTCAAAATTTTCTGTTTGAGGAGTTGCACTTTCTCATCCTTCTCCGAATCATCTGGGGCTGGCAAGGCCAGTGTCCCTCTCTCCACAACTATAAAAAGGAAGACAACAAAGCAACATTAAACGATGATGCCAGATTTTGATAACCTTCAAAAAGTCATTAAAGGTAGAAATCACAACCATACATCTGAGTTATATATATATATATATATATATATATTAGCAATACTCATGCATCAGAGTCCCCTAAAAAAAAAGTACTCTTTCAATTAAACAGAACCAATAAATCAAAGAAACATATGATCTCATTTACAAACCAAGAAAAGGGGAAAATCTTCAAATATAGAACTATTGTTGGCGAAAAGGATCAAATACATCCAACATAATCTTATAACCAACATATAATTGGAGAGTAACTGATAAAACAATAATCTTGTATCAACTGTACTAACATGCATTCAGTTAACGGAACTCTTGATATAATCCAAGAAAAATCCAGAAATTTATTTAATTTTAAATATAATAAGCAAAAGAGAATCTTTGGTTTATATGGTATTTCTGTCTGCATATTTTAATTTTTACATGTAAATATCTGACATCTGAGATGATAATTAAGAAAAAAAAAAAAAGGGGGATAATTAAATAACATAAAAATTAGATAATTGCATTGAAATCGATTTCTAAAACAGGAAGAACTAACGAACATTGGCTGACGCCAGCATCAGAGTCTGGCCCGGGAAGCAAGAGGATCTCCGGATCCGCTCCGTCGACTAAATGGGTCGGTAAAACGGGTCTTTGAGAGGCGAGTAGAGATGAAATGGCGGAGCTAAGCTGATCAGGAAGAGTGGTACGGTATTCAAGAATTTTCTCACCCATTTTTTCTACTTCTTCTTCTAGCTTTAGCAGCTCTTCTTCTTCCGCAGCTTCTTGAAGGTTTGAAGCGTCGTCGTTTTGAAATTGGGATGACATTGGAGTTCCGAGGTCAAGTTGATGCGTTCTGTGGGTGAATGTGTTCGTTTCTGGGGGAGAGAGAAGGAGAATTTGGGGATTAGGGTTTGGAGAATTTCGAAATTTTTAATGAAAAGGGTTGTACGGTTTGGTGGTGGGTTTGGAAATAAAGGGCGGGAAATGAAAATAATAGAAATTTAAAGGGCTTGATAATAAAGAAAGAAAATAATTGAAAACTGTGGTGGGCCCAATATTGGTAGGTTTCCAAATATCTTGAACTTGAAATAAGAAATCATTTGCTGTTTATATTTAGGTATTCTAAATAATTATTCAAGTAAATTCCATCCCATAATCTCCAACAATTTGTACTAAAATAATGTAAATTGATGTTATGGTTATTTCCAACTAATTTCTTCTGGTAAAATTCATTGTTTTTTTAACTAAATTTTTTATTTAATTTTATGTATAATCCATATATTTTAGCTAATAATAATAATTTAAAGTAATATATATATATATATATGAATATCAGCACATGCGTTTCACATGAATGATGAATTTTTTAAATCAAAAATATTATATTACTATTAACCTTAAATAATAACCATAATCTATATTACTATTATTATATTATATTATTTATATTTGTAAGAAATATTCACACTTTTATATAGGTAATAGATATATATGGAGAGATTAATGGAATCACCACATATATACATATAAGCATGGTGAAGAAGTATAGGTGAAAAGATGCTCATTTTCACTGCTATGATTTACATTTATCCCAACACCAAAACTATGCAACATTCTTCCAAGATTATCTTTTCAACCAGGTTGTCGATCTTCCAAAGAAATTGGCCATCCATTCGAAGATTGCTTCTTACTACAACGGCTCTTTATATTCGTTTTAACACGAGACTGAACCAACTTTTCGTTTCTTACAACATCCTCTATGTTGCTCTGAAGCCTATGGCACAGCTCATCAAGAGCAAGCATTGGGAAGGGCTCTTCAATCAGAACACCAACCTGAAACAACTCTTCAAGTTAAACGACAATGTTTTTTTTTTTTTTTTTTTTGAAACGTGTCAGTTTTTTTTATTTCCGAGCAGATGATGATACAGAAAAAGGCGAAGAAAAAATACCTCCTCGATACAAAATAAAGAAGCAGCACTGATGAAAGTAGCAGGAACGACAATCCAGTGACAATCATCCCAAAGTATGATTGGAAGAGTAAAATGCCAAAGGACTAGAAATCTTGAGGTTAATCGAGTGTATGAGAGAGGGATTGGTATGCCCATGAGCTGTTCACACACCCCGATTCCTTCATGAAAATAACCAAGTTTTGAATCCTGAAAAACATCAAATGTAAATTCAAATTTTATTCTAGAGATAATGAACAAGAAAACAGTTACACTTGCAAATCTCGAAATTTACCAGCATTTGGCATTTTCCGGCATCCATATCAAGCAATTGCAGGCTTTGAGAAATGAACTCAATAATGCAACGAGGACGGTGTTTTGAGCTAAGAACTACCGCTAGATCTTCCACCACCAGTAAATTCTTAAGATCTTGTGCAATATCCGAGCCATAAGTGATGTGACACTGCATTTTAGAGGCATATTTAAGTTCTTAAATCCAAAAATCAAGTTCCTACTATCAGCTTTCCATTTTATTCTACATGCAAGAATACATCTAACCCCTAAAAAGAATCAAGTATTTGGAAGAAGGATTTCAAATCCATCCAACTAGTTCAAAATGAAAAATGATGGATTTTCAAATCCAAACAACTACTTTTCCATTTTCTATTATTAATTTCAAATCCACCCTTCCCCCAAGTCCAAATCACAAATTAGGGCATTAAAATTCTCCACTACTTGATAAACTTTACATCACCAAAGAATTTATATCAAATTTCAAAATCAATACTAAACTTCATCAACACTAACAAATTGGTAATGCCATGACATACTAAAGAAATCAGCTTTCCAAGAAGCGTGAAAGAACGCAAATTCTAACCCCTATAGAAATCAAACATTCAAACTAAGCTCAATAAGGCTGTGTTTGCAAATATTTGGAACGAAGGATTCAAATCCGCCCAATTAGTTCAAAATGAGAATGATAGATTTCCGAATCGAAACACAGTACAATGTATTAATATTCTCCATAACTCGATCAACTACACATATCATTAAAGAACATATATCAAATTCCAAAGTCAATACCAAACTGCAACAAAACTAACAAAATGGTAAGCAATAGAACCTTGAGAGCAACAGCAAACGCCATGATATACTGCAAAATCACCCGTTTCAGAATCGCATCATCGGGGCTCTGCACATTGGCAATCACTTGCCTAGCAAAATCCTCAGACCCTGCAACAAGCTTAGTCCACGCCCGCTTCCCTTCCTCGAACCTCGAATAGGAAGCCTCCGTCCTAAACACCAACAGCAGCGCCAGAGCCGGGGCAGTGAGCTGATAAGGCAGAGTAGAGGCTCTCAAAATAGGGAAGAACTCCGGCAACAAATCCATCGTAACCGCCGTATTATAACTAGCGACGACCACCGCCACGGAAGTGAAGGCGATCACCGGCGGAACCAAGGACAGAATCACGCGCGAACTCAAGCTCGAGAACAGGTGCCTCACATGCCTCAAAGAGCTTCTATGCTGCACCCAATTCTCGTGCCCGTACAGAGACCTCTTCTTCCTCACACCTTTTTCCTTGATCTCATCAGCCCAATTGGGTATGGCGAGGAGGATCGAGAGGAGGATGGGGTCTTGATTTGGGGTGGAATTCGAGGGTTTTGAGGACTGGCATGAGCAGCGGAACTTGAAGCATGAAGTCCTGGAGGGGTTTGGGATGGGAGCGAGGTGGAATTTGCTCAGGGTTCCAGGGCTGAATTGGGAAGAAGGAGATGGAGAGAGATTAACAGAGTGATGAATGGAATTTGTCATTTCGGGAATTGGGGATTTTAGGGTTTGGAGGATTTGGACATGGCACTCTGTGTGTGTGTGTGTGTGAAGGGGTTTAGGACAATGAATTTGTTTGGATGGGTAGTTGGAAACGGTTAACATGTGATTGAGGTTTCTACACATGCTTCTATGTGAAAGGACAATTATGCCCCCCTGCCCACTCTAATTACTTACATTTCCCACTTGGTGAGACTATGCATACCCATCATTTTCTAAACACATCCCATTTACTAAATACACCTAAATTAAAATAATTATCATTTTAGAATTTCTATTCACACCCCAACATATCCCAATTTTACCTTTTAATTAAAAACATTAAAATAAAAGAAAAGGAAAAAAAATCACAACCGGTACGCCATCTTCTTTCTCCACCATCTCTTCCCTTATCTCTTCTCCAAATCTCCTCTGCGTACCATCTTTTTTTCTACCCATTATCTTTTTCTATTTTTTCTTCCACAATCCACCCCATGGTTCAGAAAAGAACACTCGCAAGATCTTTCGATCAAAAATTTAGGAAAAAGAATCTTTAAGTTGGGCTCAGATTTGTCGATCTCAATATCTCGAACTTAATCGAAAGACATCAACAGCCGAACTGGGAGGAAGCTTTTCGGTTGGAAGGTGTTGATTTGGCTTTGGTTTGAGTGAGGTCGAACACAATAATGATTGAAATCTTTATCTTTTCAAATCTTGTTTTTTGGTAAAGAAGAAGGTATGGAAGGATGGATGTATGCGCGACGAATTCAGATTTTGTTTCAAGTGGTCGGAAATCTTCATTTTGCAGTATTATTCAAAAAATCTTCCCAATTTAAAGTTAGTAAATATATAATACTAAAATATATTATTATTGAAAAGAAGTAACTCAATAGATATTCATAATTTGATAAAATATTTTTCTTCTGTAATATATCATAAAGTTTATACAAAAGATAAATCATCATTCTATTTTTCTAAGTTCGACATTTTGAATTGTACTCTACGATATTTCAAGAGATCAAAATCATCGGTGATAGAATTTATTGAAAATTATTATTCATCATCATGAATTCATCTAAATTAAAATAACATGTTTGTAAGTGATATAAAATATGAATTCAAAATTCTAACTCACATTTTGACTTGAAATTCTGAAAATATTTTGAATTTTACGTGAATGATAGATCATGTGCACCCAAAATAATTATTGAATTGAGAATTGAGATAGAAAATTTTAATTTGACAAGTTGTCCTAATCTATTCTCTTCTCCCTTTATCCCCTTTTAATAGATGGGCTTCAAAATTATAAGTTATGAGGTATTATAAATAAATTGGGCTTATAGTTTGAGTCTTTGAGCTAAAATTGTGTCTCATAAGTTGTAAATATATTTAACTTATTAATTTACTACAATCAAATTAAATATGATTCAACAAATTGTGGACTAGTTATTCACAAATTATTCCGATTTTATCACAGTTTTATTTTACTATCATTGATTCACTGTTAAATCATATTTTTAATTACAACTTAAGGGGATGAAATTTTAAAAATCAAGGGAGGCGAACTCTTAAAAATTAAATATCTAAATAACAAAGTCTATATATAAATTGAAATTTTATAAAAATCCAAGGGCGCCCTAAATCCGTCCCTGGATGTATGGATAATTGAGGTTTGAAGCTACCTCTTTAATTGAGGTTTGAAGGTACCTCTTCAATGGAGATTTGTAGTTGAAGAAGATGGAATAGTTAGGGAAAAAAAATTATTTAGTAAGGATAATTTGATCTTTTAATAAATATTCAATTTTCATATAATTTAAATGGGGTGTGTTTAGGAATAGATGAGGTGTTTATTGTCCCACCCTTCCCACTATTTTCTTTCATTCCCACCAATTTATTGAAAATCATTAATTAATTATGTATGAAAATGACTATATTACCCAGTACTTACTAGATATAATCAATGGATAACCAATAATAGCCTGTTACAAAGGGAAAAAGAAAAACAACAAAATTGGAATAAAAACAAAAGAAATTCATTAACTCTTACTGGTAATCATAAATTGAAGGCGTAATTACAAAAAAAATCACCACTTTTAAAAAAATTGATTTTTAAATCTTTTTTGTTGGAGATGACGTGACATCCCATGTGGCATGTGATGTGGCATGTTAGCCGGACATGTGGACTCCGGTTGCTGGAAAATATGAAAGTGGTCAAAATTGCAACAGTGAACAAAAGTTATGATTTATTTTGCAATTATTAAAAAGTAGGGATAAATTTGCAATTTTTAAAAAAGTGGTGATTTTTTTTTGCAATTACGCCTAAATTGAAATAAATTCAATCACTAAAATGATGATTATTTTAAAAGAGAGAGAGTATCAAATGCAATAAAATAAATTTGATTATTATTTTTTTTTGTTTTTTGTGTCATCTATCTATCTATATATATATATATAAGCAGAATATTCTGCCAAAAATAACTGCAATAAATGTCTCATTTATTAAATATTTCTATTTTAGAAAATCATTAATAACTTTTATTTTACATTTATTAATAAAAGAAATAAAAAATATTAATATTTAAGACATTTAATTTTATATTTATTGTATAGAAACTCTATATATATATATATATATATAAATCTTTCTATATATTTGTATACTATGATAATAGAGGAAAAATCTGAAATATTTACAGAAATATCATTTTCCCAACAAAAAGTGTCACATCAACAATTTTTTTTATTTTGTATTTTTATTATTTAATCCATCCAATTTATAATATAAATTTTGTATCAGTTTATTATAATTTTATTAATATTAATTAATTTATTTTTTATTGAATAATTTCTTAAATATCAACAATAGATATTGTCCAAACTATAATTTCAATAATAGATGTTAATTTGTTTAGGGATAATTGATATCATAATTAATATAAATATAATTAATAGATAAGTGTAACACTATTAAAGATGCGTGTATGTACATATATGTATATATATAATATGTATTTTGTGTGAAAGTATATATGTATATGTCATCATAAGTATTTTTTAAATTAATATTTGTAAGTGTCTCATCAACAAAATTTTTTATTTTGCATTTTTTACTATTTAATCCATTTGATTTAATAATATAAATATTGTATTAGTTTATTCTCATTTTGTTGATCTTAATTAAATTAAAATTTTACTGAATAATTTCTTAAATACCAATAATAGATATCCAAACAATAATTTCAATAATAAATATTAATTTTCATGGGGATAATTTATATCATATTTAATATCGATTAATAAATAAATATTATCACATTGTTAAAGATGTGTGTATATACACATATTTATATATGATATGTATGTAGTCTAAATTATATGTCATCCTAAATATTTAAAAAAATCTCATAATTAAATAAATTTTCACCTTTTATTTTACACTTAGGACTTCGTATATTTTTATATGAGAGTGCACGTTTTGAATTTAGATGGCTTAACTGATTATTTAAATTATATGTTTAGTTTCTAATTGTATTGTCATCATCATGATCACTACTATTACATTTCGATTTTGTGTTGAGCTTAAATTGTAATGATCAATGTCGTGCTTTATCAATTAATTTATGTGATACTTACAACGAAATAATTATCTATCATCTTTGATGTTAAGCGATATTAATTTTTTTTCTAATTCACTTTATTTTGAAATAAAAGGTTTAAAATACATAATTGACAGTGCTTGCAACAAATTCCTATGTAAATTTCAAATTTTATTGTGTATTATTTCTATATATACATACTCACACACACATGCATTTAATTTAAGTAAATGAATTTGATTTTTAATTCATATTTTTTAAGTTTTTTTAGTATATTTAATTTAAGTGACTAACGATATTAGTTTGTAACACAGATGATAAAAAAATAAATTCAACTATAAATGTTGTGTATAAAGAAATTATTAGAAAAACTTGCAAACTCAGTATAATAAATTCAATTTTGATTTGAAGATTATGATTGATCATACTTTTGTTTTTAATATTAATCATAGATGAGTGAATTGGATGTGTATAATATCGATATATTGTTGTGAATTGAATTATTTTAAGTAAATTTAGATTTTCTTAGTTATTTAAATATTATATTGACTTCTATATACTAAAATTACTTATACTATATTATCAAGTAATTAATATTTACCAACATTATATCACAGACCGCGCATCGCGCAGGTGCGAGTACTAGTGTAGTATAAAAGTTGGATATCCTACCAAAAATAATTGTAATAGATTTCTCATTTATAAAATATTTCAATTTTTAGAAATTACTAATAACATTCATTTTGCATTTTAATGAAAAAATAAATAAATATTTAATGTAAGAAACATATTTAAGATATTTAATAGTTGTATTTATTGTATATAAACTTAAAACAAAAAATAAATAGATAAATGAGATATAATAAGATGATATATATATTATCTTTCATCATTTCTTTTCAGTATGATAAATATTTTATTTTAAATTAATTTTAAATATATATATATATATATTACTAATAATCTGTAATATTCTTATTAAATATATCAAATTAAAAATTGGAAATGCATGTTTGAGGGTTTTAATGATTTTTTTAAACGTCTTTATGATAAAGTACAAGTGTTGATTTGTTATAAATTAATATTAAATGTAGAAATAAGAAAAAATACAAATGAAAATGTATTATAGGTATAATTAATCTTTTACATATACAAAACAAAACCAAGTAATATTTATGAAAAATATTAGATAAAATTGTTATTACAAATTAAACAAATTCTTCATTTGAAATATACATATATTTTATTTTATCCTTCTTATTTGTTTTATTTGTATACGCATGTAGTTGTAGTTTTATTAATTTTGGCGTATTTATATTTTCAATGGAGATCGATCGACTAATGGTTTGAACAAGAGTGATTTTTTGATTTTTTACAAATCATACATGATATATTGATTTATAACCATATCATTATTATTTATAATATTTTTATTTTTATTGAAAATGTTACATCAAGTTCAATTATGTGTATTTGATAAGCTGATATAAATTTTTATTCGATTCAATGTGTTATATGTGTCATTGAATGAATATTTCATTACATTAAAAGTTAATATATCTATGTGTGTGTTGGGGCGTGGGGGTGAGTGGGTGTGTTATACTTTCTTTAAAAATATATGTATATAACATACCTTTTTATTTTTTCCCCTTGTGCCACTAAATTTAATTTATTGAATTTTGTACTTAATGGTTGCACAAGTTTGGTCAAATTAATTATTTTTATTTATTTTATATTTTGAATATAGATTTTCCAATTTGTTTGTTTGATCCCATCCATTAATATATTAATTTATGTATTTCACATTTCTAATATTTTCGAATATAATTATTTATATGACATAAATTTAAGTTTAAAATACATCGCTTTGTACCATTACAAATATTAAAAGTATAATATATTTATATTAAAATATTAATAATAATCACATTATATATGATATTATAATATTAAATTAAAATACATATACATCACATACCGTGGAATATACTACCAGATCATATACAAATGCACAATACATACTCCGCCTAATAAGATCCACCAAATGTAGCATCTTCAAGAACAGAAATAGGCCTTTTCATGCCTTCCAATTCGAGCATACAATGGTTAATTTGAATGAGCTCAACTCGAGTGAGTGATTGAACCACGCTCGAGTTTCTACTTCAATAGACCCAAATCAAACGGATAACATGATCGATCCAATGCCACTACAATTACAATAACGGGCAATTTCGGCTATGAGCATATAGTAATTAGTACAAGTGGAGACCAGATGCAACGATCATATACACCGTAAGGGTAAAGGACTATGCTGCAGATACAAGAAACTTTGAACATACAAAGAGTTTAGCCCATGGTAATCAAGAAAGCATTGCTTGATGTCCACCAGATTATGGATGTTTATCTGAAGCAGGTGGAGGCAGTTTGCTTATCTCACTTTCAGCATTTTCCTTCTTCGAGCCAAAGATGAACTCTTTCACCGACTTTTCAGCTGAAAGTATGACGTTTTTAATCTGTCATGAGGGAGGTCAATATAAACGTATTAGGCTATGAAACATCTAAAGAATTGAGCATAAATGTATGCAAAATTTGATCTGAGTTTCAGTGACCATCTGAACCAAAAGTTACAAGGATTCTTCTTCCTTTTTTGTGAAAATTGTCCCAAGTAAAATATGTTTGTAGATTAATAAAACCAAGTGTACACATTTGTAGTTCCCTAGTAACATGAGGTGATGATACATTGATACTGATAACTTCAATGCTCATGAATAGATGGTGATCTGAAGTCATAAACGACGTAAAAACAACAAATACAAGCTGCATATATGAATTGAGAGGCTTCGATTTAGTACCATATATCATTACTTTCTAGAAACCAACATTGAGAATGGCAAGCCCATTATTGAACCATCAAAATGGTGAGACTCGGAACCATCTTACACATTCTTACTTACCATACATTATATGGGCAGAGTGAGTGAAGATTGGTGCATATACGTGTGAGGTAAGTTACGTTCAAATTGTTCAATCTGTAATGAAGAGATACATAATACCACACAGCCTCATAGAAAGTTAGCCACTAGAATAAAGTGGGCTAACATTTCAGAAAGTTTACCACTCATCAGATGATCATATTTTTCAGCCAAGAATTATACGACTCTATGCTGCATTTCCAGGAACTCCATTTAGAAAACTCACCCTATTTCGTACAGGCCTCAGCAACACAACACCAAGTTCTATAAGGTCGTGCTTGGATGGCAGGATTCGAAATTCAAAGTAGTAAAATCATTGGTGGTGTTTGGATTGACATAAACTTGAAAGCCATCGCTTTCATTCTGCACTATGAAACATTTTAGCAATATGGGAGGATCCAATGAGTGGACTCGAAATTCATTCATTTCAAATCTCGTAATTCAAATCTCTCAATCCAAGCACGGCCCAAGTCTACCATCTCTCAACTAGCTTGTCAAAAGCAAAGATTTTCTTTCCCATTTCACAATCCAGTAAACAAAGCTAAACCCTAATTCAGTTCACATTTCACAAACTCCAAATCACCTCTATTATACATGAATACCATTAGCAAGAAATTTCCCGAAAAACATATTAATCAAAATAATCAAACTCCAAATTCAATTTCAGTAGCAAGAAATCAACCTCCTCTTCCAATCAGACCCTTCAAATCCCATTTATAATTTATTCAACTACAAAATTGACATTCAACAACAAATTCACCAAAACCATTCAAGCAAAAAAACCCAAGAAACAATATCAAAACAAAGACGGTAAAATTCCCAGAGATGAACTTACAGGATCAAGAAAGTTGGGTTGAGGACCATAGTCAGCAGTTAGCAGAAAATAAGAAGCAGTGGCAGTGGCCACCATTGTTGTCCTCCTCACGAGCTTGTCAGTTTTGGGGTCCATTTTTTTCAATTTAAAATTGAATTTATTGGAGATTGATAGGTAAAAAAAGGGGCTGTTGTAAAACAGAATATGGAAGAGTGTAGAAAACGTTTGTTCTTCAAGATGAATATCAAAATTGATATCTAGTCCCTCTATTTTCTCATAATAAGATTTTAACCTTCTATCTTAGTCCTACAATTAAGGTCAGTATCGGACCCCCTTATAAGATGAAAATTGCATACTAAACACGTGAGATACTGAAAAATCGACACACGCCCCATAACACCTAACAGTTAGTAATGGTGTTAAATTTTACCACATCAATTCCCATTATATCCTTAATATAAATTAGAAAAGAAAGACATAAGAAATTAGTTTCCTTCCTCCCTCCTCCCCTGTCTCTCCCTTCCTCCTCCTCTCTCACTCCCTCCCTCCCTCTAAATGAGGGAAAACCTCCGCCACCTCATCAGCCTCGCCGCCGTAGCCTCAATCTCGCCGCACTCACCGCCGCCTCATCTTCCTCTCTCTCTCCCTCCCTCTCTAAGCGATGAAACCGCCGCCGCCTCTACCGCTTCTGCGCCGCCGCCTCTGCCGCTGGGAAAATCGCCGCCGTATCTATCTTCATCTCCCTGCCTCCCGCCTCTCTTCCTCCCTCTCCCTCTCTAAGCGGATCTGCTTCTGCTTAATGGGTACGAAGATGGGTTCTGAATTTTTTGTGAGTGCGAAAAAGCTGGGAATGAATTTGGAAAGAGAAGGTTTGGTGCCAACATATTCCAATGTTGCAATTTCAAGATAAAATACAAATTAAAACACAATTAGGCATGATATTTATGAAAGGCGCTGGCTATTGAATTGCAAAATATATCTGTGATTCGTACACTTGCTGAAAAATTATTTCAAATTTTTTGTTAATTTTAACACTAGATGACCCTTAAATTTGATTAGAGAGTAGTATTGCTTGTTTCTTCTAGTATTTGATGAGTAATGGATTGCTTGTTAAAATCAATTAGTATTGCTTGTTAAAATCATTTGATGTTTTATGTTGCAGACCAAGCCTTATTGCAGACCAAGCCTTATTGCTTGTAGTATTGATGTTTTATGTTTTATGTTGCAGACCAAGCCTTATGTTAAAAGATTCGATGTGGTACTTAATGATTCAAAGATTTAATTGCAGTGTTTTATGCTTAACTGCTATTGATTTAGATACACATCTTTTTCTTAATGACCTGAAATATGACTTGTCTTGTGCATTTAGCTTCTTGTCCTCTAGATTGGTGTTTTAAGGTCTGGGAAGTATTCATAGTTGCAGATTTGAGGTGGGATTTGGTGACGGAGCAGATATAGATTGGAGGTGGGATTTGATGGTGGAACAGATTTCTGGAATTTGGTGGTGGAGCAGATCTTATCGGAGGAGTCGGAGCAGATCTCATCGGAGGAAACAAATTCACTGCAACTGAGACACTAGGATTCAATTATTTTTTTCTTCTTCTTAACAATGATGAGGTTGAAAATAATTGAATATAGAATTGTTAAAATCATTATAATTTTTTTATATTTGTCTTTTTCTCAATTATTAAAACTAGTATTTCACCCGCTTGATGCGTGATTTATTATTTATTTTGATTGTTATATTAAAAAGTTATTTATAAATCATTTATTATTCTAAATTTTGTATAATATAGAAATATAATTTTCATCTCTTTTATTGATTTTTAAAGTTATATTTTATTATTAAAAAAATTATTGAGTAATGTAGAGTTTTAATTGAAGAAAGTGGAATTTGGTTGACCCCTATCTCGCGTGTGTTATTCGAACTTTCTTGTGCATTCGTTTTATTGTGACATGTCATTCTACATTATATTTGACAATATTAAAATGTTGGAATACAAATTTTGTAAATAAGCTAAACAACGAAATTGAAAGCTTATATTATATTTCTCTTTTGAATAAAAATATATTTATGGTCGTTGGCTTGATAAATATTTTGATTAGTATCATTTAACAATATAAGTTTTGAAATATTTATTTAAGTACAAAATTTCTCATAATTACAAAAAATATATTATAATTTTTTTTAACTTTAAAATTGATAATATGAATAATTATAAATATTAAGTAATTTTAGTAACAAAAAAGGAAAAAGATAATGAATTAACAACTTGAAAACTTACATTTTATTTGTTTTTATTTTTCGTTGAACTTTTTTCACGGCTTGTAAGATAATTTAATAAACTAATGGTTTTTAGAATTAATTAAATGTGACCAAGTAACAATATAAGTCTTGAAATATTTATTCATATACAATTACATTTCTCATAATTACAAAAAATATCTTAAAATTTGTTTAACTTTAAAATTGATAATAAGAATAATTATAAGCATTAAGTAATATAATTAAAGTTAGCAAAAACAATTAAATTCAGAAAAATTGAAAACTTACATCTATTTGTTTCTATCTTTTGTTGAATTTTTTTTATTGGATCAATAAATAATTTAAGCTAATGATTATTGGAGTTGGTCAAAAAATTTCAATCAACAATATAAATTTTGTGATCAACTTTGAAATATTTACTTGCACACAATATTTTGCAAAATTATAAAAAAAATATCCTAACATCTATTTAACTTTAATTTGAGAATGAGAATAATTTTAGACATTAAATAATGATAGTTAATACATAAAAATTAAATTATTGCTCACTATTGTACAACGTTATCAACAACACCAACAAATAATAATACATAATAGTAGTGGTAATAATAATGATGATGATGATAATAATAATTCTAAGTATAAATAGTAAAATGTACCATATTGAAAAGAATGCTAAATGATATGATTAATTTTATTGAAAAACTATTATTTATATAAATATTTTATTGCTCATTGATGTGACATTTTTAGGAGGGAAAATGACATTCTTGTAAATTCTTTCACAGGTCTTCTTTATATATATATATATATATATATAGATTATAAGAAATTTATCCTTTTTACTCAATTATTAAAATTAAAATAAACAATTATAGCTATAAATTATTCATAACATTTATATAAAATGTATAAATTTCATTTTATCAAATTTAAATTGTGAAATATTATTAAATAAAATTCTAAAATTTGACAAAAAAATAATAAAAAAGAGTAAATGAAAGAATATTAAATTACACTTAATTTTATAATAATGAGATTTGTTCAGTAATTCACAAATAAAGTTAGAGATAAAATAGTCAATTTATATTAAAAAAAATGCAAAACATATTTTTGCATACATATATACTCAACAGCAAGGATAATTGTGTAATTTTACCCACAAATAACAGTAAAAAAAGACCAAAAATCGCACCTCGAGCGCGTCTGCTACACATCCGTCAAGTATGACGGATTTGGGTGATACGCGCTAAATTTATGAAAACTCAGATGTTTTTCGTGCAATTTCTTTAACACAAGGGGGTTTCGTGCGAATTACGATAACACGAGGGGGTGTGTAGGATTTTACCCCTTATTTCACTTATAATTCAACAGCAAAAACGAAATTAAATCAGTAACTACATATGTTTATTACATATAGTCAATATAATTTATTCTATGGGTTCCAAATTTAGACCAAATCAAATTATTATATTTGAGAATTGAGAGAGTATTAAAATAATTGAGATCAATGCAGGAAGGTAATCTGAATTTGTTCATTTAAAATTTCTTCTATAAATTGTCATCAAAGGGTCCATAGCTCAGTGGTAGAGCAATTGACTGCAGATCAATAGGTCACCGGTTCGAACCCGGTTGGGCCCTAACATGATTATTATTTTAATTCCTTTTTTTTTGGGTACAAAAAAAAATCACCCATTTATTTAATACTACCTCCGTCCCAAAATAAATGACGTTTTAGCAACTAAAATTTGTCTCAAAATAATTGTCGTTTTCGTATTCCAAAGCATACTTACATGCAATATACCAAATATGCCCCTATTTACTCATCTGAAATTAAATGTGTTAAAAAGATAAAAGTTCATCATTAATTAAAAATAGTATCAATAAGTTGCAATTTGGAGCCAATAAATCCATTATTTGACCTATTTGGGGATCAGGTCATCAGATTTAATACGTCTTCGAATCATCAATATATTTCACTGCTAGTACTTTTATTATATTTATATCCGACTTTTAAGATTGACTCATTATGTTCTTGCTAAAATTGTTACATTCTATTTCCAATTGTGTAATTATCCATCTAAATATAATTAATACACCTAATTAAGAGGGTGTTTGACTAAGGTTATAAGCTCCTTAAAAGAGCTTATAAGATGTTAAGCGCCTATAATCTCCTCAAAAGTGTTTGGCTAACTTTTAAAAATAAGATTTTATTTTATGTGCTTATAAGATGTAAGAAGCTTATAAGCTATTTTTTGAAAAGTTGGGAAATCCCAACTTATTTCTAAAATAAAAGCTTATTTTTCAAAACACCTTTCAATTTAATTATTGAAATTACACAAATGCCCTTACTAACAACTTATAAGCTACACCATCTTATTTACCCAAACACTTCAACAACTTATATTAAATTTAAATTAAACATCTTATAAGCTCTAAAAATATCTTATAAGATATGATAGCTTATAAACTTTAAAAATAAGCTTAGCCAAACACCCCCTAAATCCCCAACAAAAAGCAAAAAGATTTTGACTGAATTTTCGATTGGATTTGGTTGGTTACAACTTGCTTAACAAATTGAGCGAAGGAGAAATCTGATGCCGATTCTTTGTCTGAGGCCCACGCGCCGAGTGTGCGAGTGGGTGGGTCAAGGTTTGACAATCGCAATCCGACTTGTCAATGAAGATGAGAATTATCCACCAAGCGCCTTCTGCTTTTCTTCTGTTCCTATCTATCTCTCTCTCTCTCTCTCTCTCACTCACAAACAACCGCGTACCCATATTAAAGCGAATCACCTCCTCACTCTATCACCTCATCATCACACACTACACACAGTGACACAACACAGCTGCACCGACCCCCCAAAATTGAAGAACAAAAAACAAAGAGGGTTGTGAGAGAATGCATTACGTTTCGGATAAGAATTCTTTCACTGTTATGTTGAGTTCATCTATGGCTGCTTCCTCAGGGCGGTGTGTTTGAGCTTTAGCTTTCTTTGCAAGTGAATAATCACGAAAAGAAGCCTTTTTTCTGTGTGGCCTTTTGCTGATTCTTCATATGCACTCTGTTTTCTTGGATTTTTGCCTGAAACCGTTTGCATGGTTGGTTTAGACATGGGTTTGTCACACAATGATGTTTTCTTGATGTGGGTTTGTGTTGTTTGATTTTGGTTGGGAATTGGAGGATTGTTTTGTGTTTTGTTGCTCTGATTATTCGCATCAAGACTTCTTTTTCATATTGGTTTTAAATTTTTCTTGAATTTAAACCCTGTGAATCTTGATTTGCTCTGTGAAACTTTGCTGGTTAAACTTGCATTATATAGCTATTGGGTTTCTCCTTATCTTAATGTTCTAGCTTAGTTCTTAAGTAGTTCTATTTGTAGGTGGGAATAATTGGCTTTAAAGTGTCTAGTGCATTCTAGCAATTGGGTTCATTTTTTGTTACATTGGTAGAGTTGTTTTAATCACGGGTCTTAAGCGTTGTAAAATAAGAAACGAACTGAGTATTCGAGCCGGGGCGTACAAATTTTGCTCGAGGAAGTGTTGCAAGATCATATAGTGTGATGCTCTTTTGAATTGTGTTTTTGTCAATTTGGAGTGGTCTCAATTCTATAAGGTTTCTAAGTAAAATACATGGATGATGGATCAAAGGGAGGCTATGCGATTACCAGGCTCGTCTCCCTATTATGTTCATCAAGGAACAGCCGATTCTGTGATGGGGTTACAAGGCTCCCCTCACATGAATTTCTTATCTAATTCTGGTGTACACTTTCAATCTAATGCTGGGGGAAATCTGATGGGATCATCGTTGCCTTTGGATTCTTCATCGACAATGTCGCCCCATGGAATTAGCGTAGGCCCGCCTCCTGGGGTTAGTGTGGGTCCACCTCCTGCCATGATGCAGGGTGAGCCTGTGAGGAGGAAACGAGGAAGACCACGGAAATATGGACGAGATGGTGGAGTCTCCTTGGCTTTGTCTAACTCCACATCTAGTCCTGTGCCATTTGTTAGACCAGCTCAGAAACGGAGAGGAAGGCCGCCTGGGACGGGTCGAAAGCAACAACAAGTTTCTCTAGGTAATGTTTGAATGTCGACTATTGATCTTGTTCCTTTCTCTGTCATGGTGTTCTAGGATTTAGCTGCTGTTTTTTAGTTGAAGAATGAATTCTTGATGGAAACTATGTGCTATTGATTGAGTTCAGTTCATATCATCCGTTTTCGTGCTTGACTCATAGCTTAAAATGCCCAATAATCCTTAGCAAATTCATCTTGTAAAATGAAACATCTGATGCTACTTGAATTGTATGATTTTATCAGTTTTACTCATCATATGTGTTTTATTATAATTTATGGAGACGATCCATAATATAAAAAAGATACTTTTCATTAAAAGAGCAAATTTTTATATTTTTTGTTTTGTTAAATTCCTGGTAATCAAATAGGATGAGCTTAAAAACATCACAGAGGGATTCATGGCATGATCAAATAAGAATAATCTATTGATGAATTCTGTGAGCATTCACACTGTGATTATGTCATGTTAAATCATTCATGTTACTTATTTTTGTAATATTCGAGTGCAATTTTCCTATTAAATATGGATGTTTTCTTGGTCCATAAGGCATTATCCTGTTTGAGAGACTCCAATATACCAAATTGAAAAGGCAAAATCTAAATCCAGCTAACTAAGCCTTACATATGGTGACATCTCTATAACTTAGTAGCTGAAGTCATACCTTGAAAAACCACATAACTTTAGACCATCATTTACCTTAACCTAGCCTGATACGATAATTTAGTCCATTTCTTTTCGTACTATATACACATTTTTTAAGGCAAATCTTTTTACTCTAAATGCTTTTATTTATTTATTTATAAATTTGGTTGGATGATCGATCTTCTTAGCAGGTGGATCTTTCTTTAACGGGCCTGGAAAAATTGTTCCACATATCATCAATGTTGCTGTTGGAGAAGTAAGTTGCAACCCCAACTTTCTTGAACATTAATGAATTGTCAACTAGTGAAAAACCTACATCTTTGAATTAATATTCGGAGAATATGAAAATATTTGTCTTGATGGTTTTTCGTGCAGGATATCAAAAGAAAAATCTTGTCGTTTGCACAAGCATGTAAGAGCACAGTTATTTTATCAGGGAATGGTATCATATCTTCTGTGAATATTAGAATATCAAGTTCTGGTGGGAGTGTCACATACGAGGTATATTCTCCATACTTATTACTATCACGATGAAAAGAGATGTTTTTATAATGTAGAAGTAAATAGACATCCAAAGTGAAGTTTAGCTTATTGAATAGTTCACGAGTTATTTTTCCTTTCGATTTAATTTCAGTTAATTTCTTGATGCGGAATCTTCTGAAAAGTCGGTCTTGTCTATTGAGAGCTTATTTGCCTTCTATATAGACGTTAGTTATATTAACTTTTCTTAGTTGATTAACTATAATCGAATAATGCAAATATCTTTTTTTTTTTGTCAATTTTTTGTAGGGCCACTTTGATATTTTGAGCTTGTCCGGTTCTTATGCACAAAACGATGGTAATGCGCCACAAGGCCCAATTGGTTGTCTAAATGTTACTCTTGCGGGTTCCGATGGCCGTGTCCTAGGTGGTGCAGTCGAGGGCATCATGCTTGCTGGCACCCCTGTTCAGGTAACTTTTAGGTTGTGTTTGGGTTGACTGATTTCAAATCCAAGGTTCTAAATGAATGAATTTCATATCCACAATAATTACTCAAAAATTAGTTTAAAATGAAAGTGATGAATTTCAATTTCTTATTAATCCAAACATCACGAGATAACTTAGTACGTTGAATTTCAAATCCTTCATCAAATCCCTCCATCCAAACAAACTTTGCAAAATCAACTTGTTTATTTCATCTGTAGACTGCTTACATACGATGAATGACTGCAGATCATTGTGGCAAGCTTGTTACCTCGCACCTCAAAGACGAAGAACAACGCTGGGGAAACTTCAGCAATTCATCCAGCTGGCAACGTAGTCTCGCCAGCTAATGTCTAGCCTAGTCAGAATCTTACTACAACGGGTCCCAGCCATCTCGATCTAATGGTAGATAGAATTTCGTATGTTCAAATTTCCATTTAACTTTTCGACAATAATTGCCAGTGATCATATCTGGACGAAACTACATCGGTTTTAGTCTCCAATCGCTTCTTGACCTGACATAGGTTGCTCCAATTCGGACATCGATTAGCTATTCATTTCTGCACTCTTTGATTAGCTATTATAAATAATTGCTGTTTTCCCAATTCAGGTTTATATGTTCTGCAAAAAAATGATTCCTAGACAAGCATTTTACACGTAATTAATTTCTGTCGAGGCCTCATCATGCATATCATTGTGCTCCATTTCCAAATTAGTTTGCTCGAGTTTATGTTTGAAATAATTTGGTTGAACTAGAGATCTAGCTCGAGACAGACTGATTAGATCTAGAGTCGAAAGAGAGCTCTAGATAAGACCTACGAGCTCGAATTCGAGTCGACCTTTATGCCTTATGATAGATTTATTGCTAGAAACTTATACTATAATCTCATGTGAATTTTATCAGATTATTTTTGGGTATATCAATTTTGTTTTCAAATCATAAGTATCCGCTTTTTACGTTTATATAAATAATTATGAGTTACGGTGCCCCCAACTTAACATATTATAGAGTATATATATAACACCTAAAGAGCATGTGTATAACACCTAAATCTGTGCTCCTATGTGTCCCGAAGGTATATAAGTTTTGTCCAATAATTATTAATTTCATTTCACAAATGTTTGATTTATTTAAATGGTTTCTAAATTTAATCTTCAACTCTAAGTTACTTTTACATTTCTATTTTAAATTTGGATTCTTGTATATATTATGATTCTTTGGTAATGTTCATGTTTATTGTACAATTATGTGTAATTAGATTGTTATTTTATATTTATCTAACTAATTTCATATTTCATTCACAAACCTTTTAATATTGTAAATAGTGCTTAGAATTCTAATTATTAAAAACTTGTTTCAAAAAATGAGAATAAATTATAATTATTAAACACTTGTTAGACAATGCGAGATTAAATTCTAATCACAAAAATTTATGTAAAACGGTTTCACAGATAATTTTCGTAAGATAAATCTTTTTTACCTATGAATCAATTTTCACTAATTTATATGTGACTAGTGAATTGTGGGTTATAAGTTTACCCTTCTCACATAACATGACCGGTGAGACGGTTTCATATATAAAACTACTCATTCTATATTGATCATATAGTGCATAAATACATTGTTTGGTGGATAGTATAGTGTTAGTGACAACTATTGAGTAATCACATACATATTATTTTTCTACTGATTATTGTATATTTTCGATTGCTACTTAATTACAAAGAAAACTATTTATATAATAAAACAAGAAATATCACCTTTATAGTTTATACCGTGTAGAAATAGTTTTTTTTACATGCATTAACTATAAAAATAAAAAAAACGCAATTAAATTTAATATTTTAATGTATATCAACAATTAATCTTGACCCTCTAATTAATAGGTTTGATATTTATTTTGTGACCATGTATAAGTTATTAAGTTACATCATCTATATATATATATATATATATATATATATATAAAAGCAGGATATTCCGCCAAAAATAACTGCAATAAATTATCTACCTATTAAATAATAATTATTTTAAGAAACCTATTAATTGTTTTCATATTGTATTTATTGTAAGAAACTCAATACAAATAAACCTATTTATTGTATTTTAAGAAACTCAATACAAATAAAAATAAATAAACATATTTATTGTATTTTAAGAAATTCAATACAAATAAATAAATATTTAATTTAAGAAATCAGTTATGATTCTCAATACAGTATTTATTGTATAGAAATTTCAAATAAAATAAATAAATAAATAAGAGATTATATATTTATTATCTCTCATCTTATTTTTAAGTACTTATTTTAAAGGGTAAATTACAAAAAACAACTCCACCTATCAACTTTTTTCAAATTGCAACCTAATCTTTTTTTTTTTTTTTAGATTGTCATCCAGTCTTTTTGTGGTTTTGTCGATTGCAAATTAATTTTCCGACGAAATGGAGATTAATTTGTTTACTTTGCAACCTAAACTTTTTTTTTTTTTATCTAATTGCAACCTGAACTTTGTGTTTTTATCATATTGCAACTAAGAATGAAAAATTCGATTCTGGTGGAAATATAGGTAACTTAAATTCATGGAAATATCGTGAAAATATCGATATCGATAGAAATATGAGTACATATATTTATTGTTATTTTTCTTATATTTACCAATATATTCCGATATTTTCTCGACATTTATTGATATTCCATTGAATTTTTTACCGATGTTACATATATTTCACCAATTTTGACCAATATTACATTGATATTTATTTTATGAATATCGATCACACTTATATAATATAAATGTCACACTCATATATATAACATAAAGGTATCAGTGTGAAGCGAAAAAAAATCATGATTTGCAATTGGACAAAAAAAATTAAAGTTTGGGTTGCAAAGTGAAAAAAATTAATTCATTTGCCGGAAAAATGACCGGAAATTTTGCAATTGGCAAAACCACAGAAAGATTGGGTGGCTATCTTAAAAAAAAAAAAACAGATTAGGTTGCAATTTTAAAAAAGTCAATAGCTGGGGTTGTTTTTTGTAATTTACTCTATTTTAAATCAATTTTAAATATATAATATATAAATTCAATCATAATTTAATGATCTTAAATTTAATATTCATATAAAATTTATCAAACTGAAATATGGAAATGTATGTGTGTGGGCTTCAATGATTTTTCATTTTTAAACGTTTTTATGATATTAAAATGTAGAAAAAAAATATTATAGGTGTACCTAATAGATTACACATATAAAACATATCAAATAGAAAAAATTAGATTAAAATTATTATTGCAAGTTAACCAACTTATTCATTTGAAATATACAAATATTTTATTTTATATTTCTTATTTTATATTTATTTGTTGTCAAATTTTATTTATATTATATTCTGATTAATTGAGGTGGTATAAGAGATTGGACAGAGATAATTTTTCTGTGTTTCACAAATTAAAATTTCATCATTCTTAGTCCCTGATATATTGACTTATCAATCTTATGATTATTATCCATAATTTTTTTTATTCAAAATGTGTAGATTAAGTCCAATTTTGAATTGTTTCTTAAATAGATAGCAAGAGAGATTTTAATGTATTTGATAAGCTGATATATTTTTTATTTAATTTAAAATAAATGAGTTATATGTGGCGTTGAACCAAAAAAATATATTAAAATACGTGTGTATTTATAGTTATAAATATCAATAAAATATAAATTTATTTATCTCAATACTTAGATCATAACGTTTCTAATACATATAACTTATTTTTAGATATTAAATTTATTTTTTAAAATTTCACTACTCATGTAATGTTCTGACACAAATTTGTTTTATTTGTTTGTTTAATCCATATATTAATATATAACTTTATATATTTCAAATTTCTAATATTTTCGAATATAATTATTTATAATGATATAAATTTAAAGTTAAAATACCTAGCTTTATACTAATACAAATTAAAAAAGTATCAATATATTTTTGTTAAAATAATAATCATTACATTTTATATATTATTATATTTTTTAATAATTATATATATATATATATATATATATATAACACATTGTGCAACACATGGGTACACTACTAGTAATATATAAGTTGAAATTCTCTAACACACATTATTATTATTATCAACAAACACACATTAAATTTACATTATATAGTATATATGTGCAAGACAACATCGTACACATTTCACCAAATATAGCATCTAAAAATAGGAAAATTGATAATAATATAATTTCCCCAAAATAGGGGTGGCTATAAACACCCTGAAAAATCTCTCATCCTTTGAATTTTTTTTTAACTTCCATACCAAAATTCAAGGATCCCTTTTGAATTATTTTTCTCCTTTCTCTTCCCTTTGATTATTTCTCCATTTTTCACAATCTCTCAAGGCTTTGGTTTTCACAGAGAGCAAAATGGTATGTAATTTTCAATCCATTTAAAATCTTATGGTTTTGAAATAATGTGTGAGATTTGCTCAATTTTGTTATTTGGTGTATGAAAAGATAAAAATCTTGATAATCACACTAAGATTAAGCAATGTGGTTATGTTTCTTTCTTGATTATTGCTTCAAAGTGTTGAATTTTCTTGATTATGAAAAATGTTCCTTTTTAGGGAAAGAAAACTTAGGTCCCCACATTTGAATTAAGCAATTTGATTGTGTTATTCTTGTTTATTTGCATCACCATTTCTACATGAATGAATCCATCTACAGGCATTATTTCTGTCTCGAAATAAGTGTCATTTTATAACATTTCAGGAGCTTTAAAAAATGAGGATCTAATTCTTGTTTAAGTTATGCACATTTTTAGATACTGAAACATTGATTAAGCTCAAGTACATGTTGGTAGGAAGCAAGTGATTGTTTCGCGATTTCACATATTGTGATTCTAAGGATCGTCGAGGTGAAATGATGACTTACATGAACAAGATCATAAATAATAGTTTATGGAATTGGATGTGTGAAACAGGCGAATTCTGCATCTGGAATTGCTGTGCATGATGAATGCAAGCTGAAATTTTTGGAGCTGAAATCGAAAAGGAGCTATAGATACATTGTGTTCAAAATCGACGGTGGACTCCAACAAGTTACGGTGGAGAAGGTCGGAGGCAGCGACGAGGCTCACGTCGACTTCAACAATAGCTTACCTCCAGATGATTGTCGATATGCTGTCTTCGACTATGACTTCATAACTGACGAAAACTGTCGTAAGAGCAAGATTTTCTTCATTGCATGGTGAGATTACCAACCCCTCCAAAAATTATTTGAATTAGAGCAAGGCCCGAAAGATAGGTTAATTATTAATTTTGGATCGGGAGGGAGGGAAAAATATTGTCAATTTAAACGAGGTGTATAATAGGGGTAGCTTGAAAACTTTTAAGTTGGCTATTATTTTAGTTGTAAATGTTTATCAAGAATCGATGGATAACTTGCATCCCGAATTTTTTAGGTCACCGGACATGGCGAAGGTGAGAACCAAGATTTTGTATGCAAGTTTTGAATTAGAGAAAGGCCCGGAAAATAAGTTAATTTGGGAGGGAAAAATATTGTCAATTTAAAAGGAGTGATATAATAGGGGAGTAACTTGAAAACTTTTAAGTTGGCTATTGATTTTAGTCGTAATGTTGATCAAGAATCGATGGATAAATCGTGTCTCAATTTTTTTAGGTCACCGGAGACGGCGAGGGTGAGAACCAAGATGTTGTATGCAAGTTCAAAGGACAGATTCAAGAGGGAATTGGATGGGATTCAAGTTGAGTTGCAAGCAACTGATGCAAGTGAGATGAGTTTGGATATCTTCAAAGAAAGGGCCTATTGAAGTTCTCTTCATTTCCAGTTTTTATGTTTTGTTTTATTTTATTTTTTTAAGTTTTAATTTTATTTTTTAATTTCTTGTTGGGGCTACAATTTTGGGTTTTAGTTGATTGTTTTGAATTCATAATTTATGTTAAATTTGGGATGTTTTGACAGGATATTCTTGTATTTAGGTGCATTCTTTCTAGTTTTATTGCTTATTGTTTAGCCAACCAAAATTCTTCAATTTGGTGTTATGTTTTTCCTCTATATATTCTCGTAAAAATTTATATAAGATCGTCAGATGTCATGAACGTATACATTTTATTAGATTTGTGAACGATTTCATATGAATTCTGCCTTTATATTTTTATTTGATTCCGAAAGAAATTTAAGAATCCATGTTATAGAATTATAGAAATTCTTCTTCAAGAACATAATCAAACACATTACTAGACTGGAAATAGAATAGTAATGTAATAAATTCAGATTCGTTTGAGGAAATTCAGATGATTTTCTTGATAAACCAATCCTCAAGACAAAATTACTACAAAAATTTATATTTATCCAGCTAACGAGTAGAAAACATCAAGAAATTAAGATGCACAATGTGTGCAATTCTTTCTTATATTTCCCTGATTTTTTACAAATTTGCTTCAAGAAATATCAAGTCTAGACTAGCAGCTAAACTTCTTCTATCCCTACCATAGTATCGACGAAAGGATGATTAGACGAATGCTACAATCAACAACTGAGGCGGGCAGATCTCTTACCCCGTATTCTGGAACTGAAGCAACGACTAATCAAGAATACGTGACTGCTTATTTCTTCTTGTTTTGTCTGTCCCAAAACTCGTCTTCCCATGCTTCAACTTCTTTGGTTGCCTTCATCTTTTCATTGACAAAAGCCTCAACTCTTGAGGCTCGTAAGGTGGAGGCATCGTGCATGGAAGTGAATGGCTCGGGGACTTCTCCAACGATTCTTCCATGAACTTCCTCCAGTTCCCATCTGCAGAGCATGCCAGTGATTCCGGCAGAGTTCTATGGCGTTTGGAGGAATCTTGGGCTTGTAATTCAAGAGTTTTGCATAATTATTTAGCAGATGGAACATGTAGTCGTATACATATTTCATCTTCAAATCTTCGTGGATAAACCGGCTCCCGGCTTCCCCAATGGCCTTTGCCTGATAACCACAGCGTTCAAGAAGTTTTATAGATCATTAGTTCTTGATCATATATCCTTAAACTTGTCAAAAGAAGAGTGAACATAATGATTTGGGTGAACGATCAAGACAAGAAACGAGGAGCTGGTATCTTGGCAGTGTGATTGTTGCCCCATTCAACAGCAAATTTCAGGGACCTGCATTTATCATTCTTTCTAACTGGCCAATAATGGTGTTGAGGGATCATGCCTCTTATGAAGAAATTGTACCAACGCAATGTCATTAGCAAGGTTGGTGAGTCGCAGGCCAGATTGTACTTTTCACTCACAGACCATGCCCATCCTTCTATGTAAATCTTGTAACTGAAATTTAGACAAAAGCCGAGAACACAGATAATCAATGTAAGAAAATTTTGTTTCTCATATACACTGCATGAAAGCTTCTATAAAACTAGTTTAAGTTACTTACCTGTAAGTGCACTGGTCTTCAAGATTCGATTGCTTGAACCCTTTTTCCGACACTGCTTCCCAGTCCTGAGAAATTTATAATGAGAAACAGCACGTAAAAATGATCAAATTCACATATGCAAGTAATGTATGCATGCCAAAAGTTCACTATAATTAGCCACGAAAAAGCAAACAATCTGTTATTGGAGTTAGGCTAATCTGTCCTAAACTCTTCATATTTATTTACTCTATCAACTCACTCAAAACTCTTTTTCCCAAGTCCAACAAGTCATTGGACACAAAAAAATGTGATACATTATACATATACGCTTACTTAAACATAGAGGTGTGTGTTCCAATCGTTTTGATCAGTAACGTTGCATTTCATAAGGTCACCCCTCTCATGGCTCACGTACGGGTTTCCTTTCCAGTAGGCATATGGCACTCTAACCTCCCATTTCGTCTTCTTATTGCCTTCCTTTATGTCCTTTAGGAGGCTTCTCCATGGCCTTATATTAGTCTCTGCCCTGCATAAAATTCAAGAAGCGTTCACAAGAAAAACCAACTACTTACTACTCAAACGACTAAAACCAGCCCAAAACCAACCAAGTTCACCACAGACAATTGGATCATACTACATTTGGCAAAATAATCAGATATGAATGTGTGTATGTGCAAATCAATGACGAACATGCATTCGATGTTATTCATCAGATACAACGTCTATAAATCCCGTACAATTTGTGCATCGAATTTCCACATTTAGCACCCCTTAAAGTTAATACTTCATCATCATCACAATCTTTGAGGGTTTTCTACTCCAAGAAATTAATGGTGAAGAAATTAATGGAGAAGTCATTATTCCATAGAGAAAACTAACTCATAGATTAGTGGTTGATCATCTTTATCATAGACTTAATTGGCAATAGGTGTCCACAATCAATTGATGTGGAGAAACAATAGATTATGAATAATTTCAAATAAAACTACTTGCAAAAATAAATATATAGCTGAGCCAATCAGAAAATCATTACCATCCCCAAATGGACCAATCAGGGGACACGATATCCAAGCTCCGCTGATCAGAGCAGTACCGGAAGAGTGGCGGCGACGCGTCGGACCCAACCGCCTCGTAGTCCTTCGCTCGCACGACAGGCCTGTCATTACAGTCGAACATCAGCTCCAAATCGGGCAATTTTCCAGGATATCGCCTCATCAGCTGCACAAATCCCCACAGCGTGAACAAATCGCGCGTCTGAATCGACCGCCGGAATTTCTCCACGTACATTCTGCCGCCCAAAATCGTCAGGCGGATATGTGCCGTCCACCGCCCTTTCTCCACCATTTCCGGCGTAACTCCGGCTTGCTTCCAGTGGCGCAAGTCCTCGTGGATCCACCGGAAGTATTCGGGGCAGGCGGATTCCGGCGAAGGATTCGGGTCGGGTTTCCGCGGGTTCGGGTAGCGATTGGGGCATTTTTGGGTGTGATTCCATGTGGTGCAGTCTAGGCTAGCGTCTATTGAGTTTTTGATGATAATTTGGGAATTATAATCTGAGTATTTAGCCTGCAATAAAAATAATTTATAAAAAATAATGAACCAAAATACTATTTCATAAAAAATTAGATTTTATTCTTTTATAAATGGACCAAATTATGCATATATATATATATATATCATTTAAAATTTAAATTAATTGGTTGTATTTTCTATCAAAACCGGTAGATATTTCAAGTCGAACATGCCATTTAGATTTTCAATTTCGAATTTATTTAAATACTCTAATAGTGAAATTAATCCACCACATTAAGAGGGTGTTTGGCTAAGCTTTTTAGAGCTTATAAGATATTTAATTTAAGTCATTGAAGTGTTTGGGTAAATAAGATGGTGGAGCTTATAAGTTGTTAGTAATGACATTTGTATAATTTCAATGATTAAAGTTGAAGTTGCATGTTTTGAAAAATAAGCTCTTATTTTAGAAATAAGTTGAGATTTCTCAACTTTTCAAAAAATAGCTTATAAGCTTCTTACATCTTATAAGCTCATAAAATAAGATCTTATTTTTAAAAGTTAGCCAAACACTTTTGAGGAGCTTATAAGCACTTAACATCTTATAAGGTCTTTTAAGGAGTTTATAAGCTTAGTCAAACACCCTCTAAGTATCGCCTGAATCTTGACTTTTAAAGTAGCTTTTAAAAGCGTTTATGATAAATTTAGAAAAAAAAAATTTTAATGCATTTAATTGATTTTTAATATTTTAAAATATTGTATATATATATATATATATATGTATGTGAATATTTAGTATAGAACCATCAAACGGGATTTAATATTTTTAATAATTTTCTATTAAAATATAATATTATTGAGTAAAAAATATAATCAATGGAGAATAATTTTGATTTATATACAGGATATATCTTCTGACAATAAAAAATTTGTTTCACTAAATAATATTCTAACATTCTATTAAAGATTCTTAAAAAAAATTAGCAGAGTTTGTAATACATATATTTTAATATATTTTATATTAAAATGAAATTATAAGCAAAATCCATATAATAATAAGATTGCATGTGTTTAATTAATCTTCTCAAGATTGTTTCCTTAAGAAAGATTCTACCCTAGATTGAACAACAAACTTACACAAATAATATATATTGCTTCATAACTTTAAATTATCTAATCTAAAAATAAACAAGTTAAAATAATCTAAAAACTATTAAAAAGAACTACTTATTTTAAGTTTACATCAACATCAAAAAAAAAAAAATTATATCAACATTAAGATGAGTGAGTCTTGTGTGAGACCGTCTCACGGATCCCATTCCGTGAGACGGGTCAACCCGACCCGGTCAACGGTCAATACCGGTCAACGATTGGTCAACGTCGGTCAACGCTGTTGACCAAAAAGTATTACATGTTATGCATAAAAGTATTACATGTCATATATAAAAATATTACATTCATAATATAATACTGTTATTCTACTCACATAATACTTGTATGTGTATCATGTGATACTTTAATTAGTATTACGTACTACATATAAAAGTATTACTTGTTTATTTCAATAGTATTACATGTTGCACACAAAAGTATTACATTATGAGAGTATTACTTGTTGATTTCAATATTATAACATGTTGTATATAAAAGTATTACATTTGAGTATTAGACAATATTTTTCTATATATCATCTAATACTTCATAGTATTACATGATATACATAAAATTATTACTTGTTGATTTCAATAGTATTATATGTTACAGATAAAAGTATCACATGATGTATATAAAAGTATTACTTGTTGATTTCAATAGTATTACATGTTACACATATAAGTATTACATGTTGCACATAAAAATATTGCATGATATTATGTTCTTATAACGTAATAATACTTTTGTGTGTATTAGATAATATACTTTTATATATCATTTAATACTTCATAATGTAATACTTTCATATATATTAGGTGATACTTTTCTATAGATCGGATAATACTTTTGTATTATATACATATAATATATAATATATTACAAAAGTATTAGATGATATATAGAAAAATATTACCTACTATGCATAAAAGTATTACATTTTTTTCATACACTCTAACCAAATCCAAAATCATACTATTTTACAAAAGTATACATAGTATATTGAAAAGTAATACCTAAAACACACAAAAGTATTACATTATTTCTCAAAACTTTGTCACACATGGTACACATAAAAGTATTACCTTATAAAAGTAAAAGTATTACATTTATAATGTAATACTTTCACGTATGTTGTGTACTACTTTTACATATAATATGTAATACTTTTGGTTGACCGGCCGTTGACCAACTGTTGACCGGCGTTTACCAACCATTGACCGACGTTGACATTTGGCCGATGACCGTTGATTTTTGACTTTACCGGGTCGGGTTGACCCATCTTACGGAATTGGATCCGTGAGACAGGTCTCATACAAGAATTTGTCCATCAAGATATTAAGGAAAAAAAAAAGTTTACTGTTTGATAGGAATTAAAGAACTAAAAACTTATTTAAATAATTCAAGTTCAATCATCTAACAATAAAATTCATTTAAATATATCAGATATAACTCAAATCTCAACAATTTATCGTACAAATAAACTCAAAACAAAATTACTTTTTAAAACTCGAGTTAATATATCTACACGCGTAGTGACATGCACCTCTCATATTTTGCAGTATTAGTAGATGATCTTCAAAGATCATTATATTTGTCAAATTTCACACACACATATGTTTATGTTTGTGTATATATGGAGTGTTGGATGAGAGAGAAGTGACTTACAAGGTCGATCCATCCAACGAAAAACAGTAGAGAAATCAAGAGGAAGATGAAGAATATAAGAAGAAAAAGAGTTGACAATAACTTAGATTTTTTTCTGTTTGTTAATGATTTCCAGTAACCAAGCAACTGAGAAGGTTTCTCCACATTCATGAGAGAGAGAGAGAGAGAGAGAGAGAGAGAGAGAGAGAGTTGAAATATTTGGGGCAAGAAGTGAAATATTTTGGACATAGTAGAAATATTATACACCACAAAGTTTCTTTATATGATTCATATATGTGCATGGACTTGGAATCTAGACTGTGAAGTCAATTAATTATTTTTGAGTGACCTGTAAAATTCTAAGAAGACCATTTATTTCCATTTGTATTATATATCTTGACTATAAGAATTTTAATGAAATCGTCTCATTCGTTTAATTATGTGAGACAAACTCTAATTTGGTGTTATTAAATTATAGTGGTGAATTCTTATATTCTGTGCCTATTCCATACTCTATATATAATATATGGGCTGATTAAACTTTATAAGGATTGAGAGACTTTTTGAAAATATCATTAAATATGGCAATTTCCTACTATGTGCATATTTAAATAAGTATTACTCTCCCTTTTATGTTGTTCTTCTACTTCTAAAAAGCTTGGCAGGGGTGGAAGAGGGGATAAAAGATATTGAAAAACTTGAATGTTTGAGTTCGAATCCGGATCGTTACAATCTACATCATAAGGTGGGATACCACCTATAAGACTCGTGATCCGTTTTATATTATTCAATGCTTACCTTTTCAATAGTTTCAAGACTAAAAAGATAAATTGAAGGTTTTTATGTACATCACTAAATGTGATATGTGATAGATTAAAACTAAATCCTTCAATTAGATTTTCTTAAACTTTTTTTTTTTAAATGGCATTAATCATGATTCATGTCAACAAGTTTAATGATCAATGGACATATGGTAACAGAAGAGGTAGAATGGACATTAGGAATAAATTATTTTAAACCTACTTTTATATATAGTTAGGGTATTTGCATATAAGAGTGTAAAATTAATAGGTAATTTATTGGGTTAAGTGTAATTACCAATAATCACCCTCACCATAACATAGTGATATAAAAACATGGGCCTAAGAATTATATTAATTCTCAAACAAAAAAAGAATAAAAACCTAAGAGATGGGCCTTTTAAATATTTTTGTAGTCATATTTCTTTATCAAAGCCCAATTTTTCTTTTCTTAAGGCCTACTAAAATATGGGCCTTAGTTAAAGTTAAATTTGGGTTCAATTTTTTTATTTGGGCCGAAGCCTAGTTAAAAACAAAAAAAGGGTTAGTATTGTCAACACAAACAATATTTGATTTAGATTAAATTTTAGAATTTTGAAATCTTAATATGATTACAACTTTATTTTTATTATTTTTCCTAATTTTTTAAAGAAATTTGAAACATGTAATAATTTATCTCTAACTCCCAATATTGTTTAACGAATAAATAAAAATAAATAAATATAATGGATTTGGAATATTATCATACGTTTCTAATTAAAATATCTATTTTTGAACTGCAAAATCGAGTTTTATTTCCATAATCCAATAATTTATATTTAGACCCTAAAAGAGTCAAAATAATGAATATTGTTAACATCACTCTTTTTGGTACTTAATCAGCTCTATATATATCCGATTATGAATTACTTCTAATTAAATATAGTCAATTCTTAATAACTTTTTTAATCCGAAATAATTAAACTTTATTTTCTTAAAAGCCCCAACCATTATTCATTGATAAATGGCAACCTATCTTGAAGTCACAATTTTTTTTTTCTTTCTAACTTTGAGTTTCATTCCTTTTGTTAATTTATAAATACGCGTCTTTAATTAGGTGAATTAATTATAATGAAATAAATCCAAATATATAATACACTCCCTTCTATTCTTTTTAAATGTCGTCCTTAAACTCTACACTTCGATAATTAATTAAGTTTATATTTGATATTTATTGCAAATATATGTAATATGCAAATCTATTAATCTATGAATGCATTAAGTATATATAGAGGCATATCATGAAATTAGTACTCAAAACGTTACTTAAAAAGTAAAAAGTTCCAAAATGACACTTAATATGAATAGGAGGAAGTATAATATAAAAATATGAAAAAACAAAATTTTGATTGCCAATAACCAACCTTGTAGGGATCGGAGTATAAATTTTCTTATTAAATATGTATATATAGGTTAGGTAGAATCCTTCAATATTAAATCTATAACAAGTTGCAGCTAATTAAAATTAATTAGGCTAATTTTTTCTTTTAAAACTCATTAAATAGATTTTACTAGTTTTATAATAATCTTTAATCAATAGGGGAAGATCCTGATTTTATGTACATCAATAATTATTAATTTACATAATTTTTAATGGTCTGAAAAATTAATTGCATAAAATTAATACGAGACTAATCACTCACGATTCTTTCTGTAAGACAAAGTTCCACTGACTACTATTTATCATCTAAATTCATTTTTATAAACCAATCTCAATTTCATATGTTAATTAAGGATTAATATCAGTTGACGTACATATCTCATGCAACCTTATAAAACGAAATTAAATTCATTTCATATTTCATTAAAGGCATATTTATTTTGCAAGCTAGCTAGCAAGTACTAAATTACCTCTAGGATCGTCGGAATTACGAGCTATATTTAAACTTTTAACAATTTTCTTAACAAATATTTTTCCGTCATTATTAATTAATATATTCGATACGAAGAAAAAGAGTAATTTTTTAGGACCATGCATTGATCTAAATATTTGTTATAATGTATATACCAAAAAGTCATCATGTTATAAATTAAGTTGTCCTAACAAAGGGGCTGTGCCTATATAGCTACATACATTATTACTTATACCATGAAGTTATAATCCAAATAAAATCTATTTGGATCCCAACCCATAATAATATAATTAACTTTTTTTTTTTGACAAGTTGGTTGCCTTTAGTCAAACGTAGCATTTAATTTCGTGTATTTTGACAGCTACACATCCGAAAAGACAAAATAAAACCAAATATAATGCAATGAATCGATTTTCGAATTAGTATTCAAACTTGTAAATGAAATTGCAAAATTAGAAATCGTGATTAAATTGTAAAGATGTTCATTATATAATATACATTTATATATATATGGGTAAACTCATTAGTAGTCTAGTAATTATGAAACTTCATTTTAGTGTTATAAGTATCCCGATTTTTAATTTAATCTCATAATTTAAGATGATATTAGATTTAACTCCGATTTTAGCCGGAAATTTTAGTTTCTATGTAAATGTAACATGAGAAGCACATGATATGAAATTGGGTTTTCTGGTGATCTAAAAGTGACATGACAATATCTGTCAAATATACATTGATTGTCATGTCTCTTCTAGGCCATCGAAATTTAAAGCCTCAATTTGACTAAATTGAATCGAAACCAGACAGGTTCTTAAAATGAATGATTAAATTGAAAATATTGATAATTATGAGATCAAAACCGTAAAACACATAATTATGGGATTGAAAAATAATTTTAACCCTATTCATAAATTATTAACTCTGCTTGCCAAACCATAAAATCTCTCTTTCTCTCTCCAACTGGTCCATCGATTGTTCGCATGGCCATCCATTAATAAGTCTAAATTTAGTAGAGAATTACTCATATGTAAATTTGAAGTGTTAATTTGTAGATAATATTATTATTCTTCATCTTTGGATTTTCTTGACTTTTGGGGAGGTGTTGGAGGAGCCTATAAATAAGAATGACGGCGCCGGCGAAGTTTGATGATGAACCGGTTGCTCCGCCACCTCACGACGGTGATGCCAAACCTCTCTCAATATATATATGCATATACTCATGCATTTATGTGTGTGTGTATATATATATATATATATATTATGCATGCATGATGGAGAAATTGTGCAATTTCTTTTTTGTGGATGATTGTTGTCTTTAATTTATTGGCAATTAACAGCTTGTGTGTTTTGTTTTCATAATTTAATCATTTTTTCTTTTTAGATGACTTGACATATATATTTTGCCTTTCAAGCTCAATCATAATTAGATCCACGAAATATATATATATATATATATATATTATGGAAATTAAAATTCTGAAATATATTCTTGAATTGGATTTGATCTGATCATTATGTGTTATTTGTATTCTTGACACTTATTTTGATGATCGATCATATATTTGCAGAAGTCATAGAAGATGCAAAGACCCCCTCAGATATCAAAGGTAGATTATCAACTATTGTTATAACAATTTCTTATGCAATACATATATATTGAATTTATCAATATGAATTTATTACAGATGTTGCTCTAGCAAAGCTTGAACACGAGAAGAAGCTGTGTTTTATTAAAGCATGGGAAGAAAGTGAAAAGAGCAAAGCCGAAAACAGGTTATGTTTCTTAATTCGATCGCGATATATATATATATATATATATATTTGTGTGTTTTTCTCTCTTCAAAATTCAAAACGTCGACAATGATGTCTATTCAAGTGAAATTCATAACGCGAAATCTAGTATAAGACTTGGCATATTGTTTTAGTTAATGTTGTTTATTGAAATTGAAGTGGTTGTAATATGAATATATATAGGGCTCAAAAGAGACAATCTAAAGTAACAGCATGGGAAAACAGCAAGAAGGCATCTCTTGAAGCTCAATTGAAGAAAATGCAGGTATCTATCTATATATATGGAGGATATTTAATCTAATTCAACAACATTTGAGTTAACACAACATGCTTTAATATAATATCTACCGACATCTTTTTGCGTAAGTCTCATGTGAGACAGTCTCACGAATCATTTCATGTGAAACGGATCAACTCATGACCCACACCTTATAATTCACATATAAATTATGGATATAAGTTTTGTTAATAGGGTAAAAATGATCTGTCTCATGAAAACCATCCGTGAAACCGTCTCACGTAAGTTTTTGTACATCTTTTTTCACTTTCATATATACCCTTTAACTCACTATATTTAGAGAATAATTAGTTCATTTCAAAAGTCATCGAAAATGCAAATTCCAGCTAAAAAAAGATTAAAATTGAACAATTTTTACAATTATGTAACTAAACTTGAAAAATTGAAATAAACAAGATCAAAGTCGGACATGAGTTAATAGGCAGGATCAAAAATGAAAATTTCGCCAAGAGTAAGTCTCTTGTGAATCAGGTGACAAGATCCATGCACCCGGGTCGGATCCGGGTCAGGGGGGTCGCCTTATTTTTTTTTTTTTTTTCGTGTATAATTTTTGAAAAAATTCACATATCAATATGTTATGTTAGACATACCTTTACGTTACGTTAAACATACCATACTGCCCAAATTTCATACCTTGTCTTTTTTGGGCTTAATTTTTGAATTTTGGCACATACCACTAACTTATGTTAGACATACATTTACGTTGTGTTATACATACATTTATGTATACTTAAACATACATTTGTATATGTTAGACATACATTTATATATAGTTAGACATACTTTTATATATGTTAGACATACATTTGTATGTAATTAGACCTACCTACATAAGGTATGTTTAACATAATACAAAGGTTGATCCAACTATACACAAAAGTTGGTCTATTGGAGCGAATTTTGGATGAGCTTCAGCGCAAGTGTTAAGGCGCGTAGAAGCGCGTTTTGGGATCATGAACGGGTCAATCCGTACAACCAGTGCATAAAAGTTTTTGCCTTTCGCCAATATATATAATGAAGGGTATTATTGTCTTTTGGGTTAAAAAGCGGTATAGTTTTGCACTTTGCAACTTTATTACATTTCTCTTTGCGACCTGAATATTTTTTCCGATCATCACTTAGTGTCTCGATTTTTATTAGCTAAATGTATGAAACCTATGCCGAGAGGCCCAAATGACTTCACATTTTAAACCAAACAAAAGTGCTCTTCAAATCAATTTTCCAATTTTCACTCGATTTGAATGAAAATGAAAGAGTTGGCAAAAATATTGATTTTAAGTTGGAAAACAAAAAAACATTGAACTTTGGGATGCAATTAGATCTAGTAAACAGAAGTTTAAATTACATATTAGTGCAATAGGCCCTACTTCAAGGATTAAAAAAAAAAAAAAAACGAATATCCTTATATATAATTAGTCGCTTCTAGGGGTGTTTGGACTGTAATTGGCCAATGTGGTTTTTGGATGGGCTCAATTCAATTTATGTTTGAATAAAAATTTGCAAAAACCTACAATCCTAATCTACTTTTCCGACTTTTCTACAATTTCCAATAAAAACGTATATATACTATTTCTACAACTCTCAATATAAAACATTTGTTTTTTTTTTTTTTTAACAATTCTCAATGTAAAAATTATAACATCTTAGCTATAATTCTACCATACATGTCACAAAACAGACACAAAATACTCAAAATCTATAATGCCAGACTAGTCATCTTAAATCCAAAACAAACATAGTCTTATGTTTTCAGACTCTTGATTGATGCTCATCTTTCTTCAAAAAATTAAGCTCTGATCGCTTCATATCATAATGTAAAGATTTCGCTGAAGTAAAACAAAATTCTAGATTCATCTCCGGTCAACGTAACACATATACATGGACAGGAACACCTAGAGAGGAAAAAGGCGGAATATGCAGAAAAAATGAAGAACAGGGAGGCATTGGTTCACAAGCAAGCAGAAGAGAAGAGAGCCATGGTCGAAGCCCAAAAAGGCGAAGAGCTGCTTAAAGCCGAAGAAACGGCAGCCAAATATCGCGCCACCGGCCATGTTCCCAAGTCGGGATTCAAGTTCTTTGGACATTGAAGCCCTCAAGTAGTTTGGTAATTGGTAGTGAATCACCAATGATAATTGGTTTCAGTTTTAATTTGTTTGTACAATGATGTTATGTTACGTTGGACGCTTTAGTGTTTCAACTCTTGAATCGTTCTAGCCTTGTATGTTTTCTTAATGTTTGTGTAGATTAATTTATGTATGGACATCTCTAGCTTTGTGGAGAAACAAAGTGTGTTTCTATTAAGTTGCAAGAATTTAAGAAGTAGTGATGGTCATAGTTAATTATAAGTTATTGGTTTAATTATATATGTCGCTTAGACTTGTATGTTCGAAATATGTACCGTTGTAAAGCACATTCATGTTATATATAATTGGGGAAAAAAAGTTTTCAATCCTCTATGTTGTTTACCTCATTAGATTTTTAGTCCTTTAACTTTCAACTTTTGAATTTTAGTCATCTATGTTTACCCTTATTAGATTTTTAGTCTTCTATCTTTCAACTTTTAATTATTAATCCTCTATATTTGTTTAATTAGACTTTTAATCCTCTATTTTTCAACTTTTGAATTTTAGTCTTCAATAGCTAAAAAGATATCTTTTTTTTTAGTCGTTTTATCTGTAATAGCATATATATTTTACTTTTTAATTTAGTTACAATTTATTTTTTCTCACAAAAAACCAAAAGTTTTCCTTCATCTAACAAGGGTAAATTATTATTAATTGATAATTCTATTTTTCATCTTGTTACAATTGATTTAGAGTTTTGTGAATACGAGAAATAAAAAGAATTAGCATGAAATTGATACTAAGTAACTAATAATTTATTTCACATAAATTATATACATTTTGTGTGGGGAAAATTCAATTTTGATCCACTTAGGAGGCTACTGTCCATTTTACGTTCACTATGGAAACTAATTTCAATTTTAGTCCACTTAGGCCAAAATTCGTCACTATTTAGTCCATTTTTCACCGGAAAACCAGTTTCACATGTGGCATGCCGAATCCCACATGGACAATCCTCGACCAATCAGAATTATTCGAGTCAACCATATATATATATATATATATATATATTAATCAAAAATAAAAAATAATCAAAATAAAAGAAGAAGAAGCATAATCCGATCCGGTCATCCACGGCTGCCGCTCACCGTCTTCTTCCCCCACCGGCAAGCTCTTCATCAGCCACCGCTCAGCCCCCACGTCCACTATCTTCTTCAACCTCCACAGAAACCGCGGGTAAAGCAGTCGTCTTCCTCTAAATCAGCCACGTCCTGGTGGTGAACTCTAGTGCCGCCGTCTTCCTCTGAATCAGCCATGTCTCGCCGTCGCTGTTGAAGATCCCTTGCCCTAGAAGGTCATGGAAGGCGGTCTGCCAGGTGGGTCCCTTGGGGTAGTTATCGAACCGGGTTCAAAGAATATGCTCAACACGGCGGCACTGTCGTTCTCCTCCGGCACCACCGGTAGATCTGCCGTCTGCTCCCTTCACACCGGCGGTGGAGTTGCAGAGGGGAGGGGGAGGCGGGGGCTTGGGGGAGAAGACTTTTTTTTTTAATTATCTTTTATTTTTGATTAATATATATATATAGTTGACTCGGATAATCCTGATTGGTCGAGGATTGTCCACGTGAGATCTGGCGCGCCACATATGCGTTTTAAAAAATTTAGGGGCGGTTGAATTACACTCGCCGGTGAAATTGGTTTTCCGGTGAAAAATGGACTAAATAGTGACGAATTTTGGCCTAAGTGGATTAAAATTGAAATTAGCTTCTATAGTGGACGTAGAATAGACAGTAGCCTCCTAAATGGACCAAAATTGAATTTTTCCCCATTTTGTGTCGAAAATGGATAATACAAAATTAAAAAATGACATTATTCATATTTTACTAGTTTTGAAATTTATAACAATGATATTTTTCAAACATGGAGGACTAAAATTCAAAAGTTGAAAGATAGAGGACTAAAAATTTAATAAGGGTAAACATAAAGACTAAAAATCAAAAACTGAAAGTTAGAGGATAAAAATCTAATAAGGTAAACATAGATGATTAAAAAAATATTCCCTATATATTTGTTAGCGCCAAAAAATTAGTTAAAATTGCAATTCTTGGAAACTTCATGATTTTCACGACGACTAGCCTAATCATACTAGATAGAATAGAACCCTCATCGATCAACTATGTGCAGTCAAAATCTTTAATAGTTATATATTAGACAATCCATATTTTGTAAGAGATATTCATACTTTTATATAAATAACAGGTAATAGATATATTTTGCAATTAAGCCTAAATTTAAATGAATGATCAGGTTTTTGAAGATAGTATTTTCGACTACTTATTCTATAACTTTGCGCATACAACATAAAAAATTATCTAAAGTCCAAAGTTAAAATCAAACTACAAATGTTTCATTCCAATTATGGGAAAAACTCATTTGTCATTATCCACCAAAGTTGTTGTCCATTTTTATCCTATAAATTTGGTCATGTACGTGGCCGGAAAATCGAAAAGTCGGCGGAAAAAAACCAAAATTGGACAAAATTATCAATTACATAAAAAAAATTGAAAAATGCATTTTTACGATTCTAATTATGGACAGTAGTTTTAGGAAAGGACGAAAAATGAGTATTTCCCTTCCAATTAGAAATTCACAAGATATAGTGGAAATGGAATTGATAACCCTAGCATTAATATCAAGAGCCATAAACTAGTTTCCATACTTTCTAAAAAGCGATCGAGCATGAAAGAATTCTATCAAACATGATCTCCATACATATGGAGCAAATACGTACATCAATTAATCATCTTTTTTCTTCCATAATTAGTTTATAACATGCATCATACATACAGTGGTGAAACACACCAACTCCCACCTCAAATCCTACTAAAAACAACATATATAATTAATTCTTACAATTCCAAAACACATCTCGAATGGATCTTACTCAGAAGAAGTTGGCAGGATATAATCCATAGCAGTACTGATCATCAGGTTGCTCCAAAAAGCTCATATCATTGTTGCATGGAAAATCCAGAAGCAGCTGCAATGCGGATTCAGATGAATCCTCGATCTCGTTCGAGCTACAGGAATCGGAGCCCGGAAAAACATATTCGACTTTGGGAGTGATTTCAGACAAAGTGCTGCATTTTGTGGAAGAGGAAGATGGGCTGTACTGTGAGTTAGCAGTGATTGCGGTTTTGGTGTTTCGAAATGTATGTCCGACTTGGGAATTCCAAAGGCGAAGGAAGAAGTCTCCTTGGGGTTTGGATGGTGGAATGAGGGAATGCGAGAGACGGGCTTCTGCTTCGAGACGAGCACTCTCCCATTGCGCCATGTGGCGCGTTGAAGGAGACGAGGGGGGCCGGTCCAGGGAGCTGGGCTCGTGAGTTTGAGGGTTGATTCCCATTTGAAGTAGTCGTTTTTTGAGGTGAGTGTTCCATAGGTTCTTGATCTCGTTGTCTGTTCTTCCCGGGAGTTGAGAGGCTATTGCAGCCCACCTGAAGTTAATCATCATCATCATCATCATCCAAGTAAATGCATGTTTAATTGTAAATAATGGATGCATTTCTTTCTACACAGATCTACATGGATGCAAATGATCAAGATTAGTTAAAGCTAGCGGACAAAATCAGTTTAGTAAAAGGCCCTCATGTGTATAGTTATAGTTAGGACTAATCAACTAGACAGTGGAAGAAATATTGATGAAGAATAATTAAGAAATTAGATGAGCAACCTGTTTCCAAGAATGCCATGTAATTGTATGACAAGTTTCTCTTCATCACTAGTGAAGGGGCCTCGTCTAATATCCGGCCTTAGATAGTTTGTCCAACGCAGACGACAACTCTTCCCACAACGAACAAGTCCTGTAAGAAAAACACTTCAAGCAACCTTTTTTACCAACGGACTAGCTAGCTAGGATCCTCTGTTGTGTCTTGTCACCCAAAACAACGTCGTTTTTGCAATTTTTCCAATTTTTTTCCCAAGTTTTAACCTAGCTAATTGAATATTTTTTCCAAATTTGCAAGAATTGGAACTAAGAATCTCAGACATTATGTAAGACAAGTTATAGATAGTGAGGAAAAACACTAATTAGGTTTGGTTATTCACAAGAAATTGAATGGGTAATGATTAATTATTAGAGGAAAAGAAAAGAAAAGGAGAATTAGGTGATGAGTGAATAAAATAACCTGCAAGCTTGGGAAGAGAACGCCAGCTTCCATGGCCATGCTTCTTTATATATTGGACCAATTTCTCATCTTCCTCAGGTGTCCATGGCCCCTTCTTCATCCCCTTTTTGTCACAACATGGTGCTCTTCCCATCAATCTCTCTCTCTCTCTCACTAATCTTGTATTCCAAATCTTGAAGCTTCAAAGGAGATTGATTCAAATAGACACACACTGAAAGTATGCAAGTGAAGTAGCAAAAACAAGAATCCCTCTCTCTCTCTCTCTCTCTCTCTCTCTCTCTCTCTCTCTATCTATCTATCTCTCTCTTGTAATCCAAATCTTCATGAAGTTTTTGATTCAAAAACACACACTGTAGTGCACAAGTGAAGAAGAGAAATTAGAGAGTGTTCAGATAAAGAAACATAAATGTGATAAGACAATACAGAATACTTTTGACATTAGCTCAGCTGGACATGCCATTCAATGCTTTCTACTTACACTAATATATAGAATTACAGACCACCCTTCTTCATCATAATATTAATTTCTTCATTAATTTTTTTATCCATTTTTAGTGCAATTATTTCTATCAACTTGGACGAGGATAAAATTGAATGATTGACTCCCAAATTCGTGTATTTATTGCTCACCAACTCACTAAATAAATACTCCAAGGTAAACTTCACTAGACAAGTTAATTTATGCAACATGCTCGATCAAATAGTCGGTGACACAATGAATTAACCAAGAAAAACTGTATTTTTCCGTCTATATTAATTCTATTTCGTTTTGGATATCTTTGATTCATCTACAATGAAGAATTGAGGCAAATCAAATAGAACAAATTAAAGACTTGCATTGAATATGAAATGAGTATATATATGAGTGATAAGGAAATGCTAAAAAAAGGATCACATGATTTGCAACTATTATCGAAATCCCATTAAATGTTCGCTACAAATACAAAGTAGCAAGTAGCAATAAAAAGAATAGTTTAGTAAAGAAGAATAAAAGGGGGATGTCATGTTGCAATAAAGCTTTTGAAATTGAATGTTTTGAACAGAAAAATTATAAGGTGAGAGAGGAAAAAGTGGTAATGATTTTCCAAGATATGAGCCTTCACTTCTACTTTTTCTCACTGTGAGTAAATGCAGAGAGAGAGAGAGAGAGAGAGAGTTACCATGGAACAAGATGAGATGCATTGAAGTTGAAAGCATTTATTAGGGTTTGCATTGAATGTGAAAACTCTGTGTTTTGCACCTATGCAAGCACATGCATATACACGCATATATGTAGAGAGAGAGAGATATAGGAGAGAGAAGCATGCATTAATGGTGGTGACAGGGATTCAGCATGAGAGGGTACGAAACGACTGCTGAAAATGCAATAAACGGACATCCTTTTTTCTTGTGATTTGTCTTAAATTGAAAATTGAAATATCCTCTCTCTCTCTCTCTCTCTCTGCATTGAATTTTGAAAAATCTATTGGTTTAATTCATAGCTGAATGAACGCTTACCAGATTTTTTGGTATGTTTTTTGTTTAATACATTTTTCTTCCTTAAAAAGTGAAGGAAAAACAAGAAAAAAAAAGTATAATTAATGAGTCATAAATTTCTCCTTAATTATATACGAATGTCACACCATTTGTTCCCCAATATTATTATTCAATCTTCTCAATTTATTAGTGTACAGTACACATTTCATTTATAACATATATGTCAAAGTCAAGTTTTTGACACCTTGACTTTTAAGAATCTGCGTAATGTCTTTTTATTAAGTCCTTGAATTATTTTATTAAGCCCCTGAATTTTTAGTTTATGTTTCAAGCTCTTCTATTTATTTTTATCGTTCACATCATAGAATGGTTAGATAAAACAAAATTTTACAAAGAGTTTAGTGGCTCAACAAAAGGAAATGTATATGAGTTTACTAAACTAAAACTTGATAATTTAGTAGCTTAATAATGGATTTTGCTTGTTTAAATGAATTAAGAGAAAAATAAAGAGTGAGAAAAACAAGGCAAAATAATAATTATTAATTTGAAGAGGGTAAAACAAGCATTTTGCAACAGTATTATTATTTATCTACTAAATCATATTATATAAGTGAATATATATTCAAATTTAATCAAAATCCTATTCCCTTACGTAACTCGTCGACATGTTGGCAAGTGACAGTTCGAACACATACACATGCTCCAAATCAGATCACATGCGCCAAAACCCATGTAATACGTGTATTTCACATTTCAAAACACGTTATATTAATAAAAATGGTTACAGATTATAAATTTTTTCAATACCAAAACTACGTAATTTTGATATAGCACATAACAGGATAGTGATTTTGATACACACAATGAGACAAATTTTGGTATAGAGAATTCGATCTGCACATGCTCACAGACACGTATACACACAAACACACATTAGTGTAAAACTTGTGCAATGCTGGAAATTTTAATGTAGTGCACTAGTGTTACCATTTACGTTTCTTAACAAGTCATTTAAAATCTCAAATACTTGTATTTATCAATACTTGGCCCATAAACTAATCGATATCATGTTATATAGGGGAAAAAAAAAAATTAGCCTTTTATGTTTACCTCACTAAATTTTTAGTCCTCTAACTTTCAACTTTTGAATTTTAGTCCTCTATGTTTATCCTTATTAGATTTTTAGTACTCTATCTTTCAACTTCTAATTTTTAGTTCTCTATGTTTGTTTCATTACACTTTTAGTCTTCTACTTTTTAACTTTTGAATTTTAGTCCTAGCTAAAAAGATTTTTTTTTCTTTTAGTCATTTTACCTGTAAGAATACTTTATTTTATAATTTAATTACAATTTATTTTTTCTCCAAAAAAAAAAAAACAAAAGTTTTCCTTAATCTAACAAGAGTAAATTATTATTAATTGATAATTATATTTTCATCTTGTTACAATTAATTTAGTGTTTTATGAATATGAGAAATAAAAAGAATTAGCATGAAATTGTCACCAAGTAACTAATAATTTATTTCACATAAATTATATACATTTTGTGTCGAAAATGGATAATACAAAACAAAAAATAGACATTATTCATATTTTACTACTTTTGAAATTTATAGCAATGATATTTTTTAAATATGGAGGACTAAAATTCAAAAGTTGAAATTGGAGGACTAAAAATCTAATGAAATAAATATAGACTAAAAATCAAAAATTGAAAGATAGAGAGCTAAAAATCTAATAAGGGTAAACATAGAGGACTAAAAATCAAAAGCTGAAAATTAGAGGATTAAAAATTTAATGAGGTAAATATAGAGGACTAAAAAAAAAATTTCCATCATATATATACACAAAATTGGCTCAATGGAATCAGCTAATGTATTTAGTGTTGAATCTCATATTATATTTGGGCCTTATTACATGATAATTAATTCTATTTATGCACATAGAAAAACCAGGATACCATGTGGGACTCACTACACCTCTTCACTAGTCCTACCAACCATGTTCTATCTCACTTCAATAATTTGATTTTACCATTGTAATTAAAACCTTTCAAATCAAGGCATGTGAAATATATACATATATGATCAAGATATAAGAGACAAAAATTAAGTCAAATTGGGAGTAGTAAACAGTAAACACACACAAGATCCAACATTAATCACTGTTTAGATTCAGCAAATAGCAGCACTTATTGCATAAATGGAAACATAGCTGAAAATGCATAAAATCAACTTTAATGTAGGTTATGAAGGACAAGAACCAATTCTTGAATCCAAAAACGAGTTTATACTTCAAGAAATGAAAGGGTTTGTGTGGAATGCTATTAACCAAATCTTTCCATAACAGAGATATATAAAAATCCTAAATGGGGCAAAATTGCCATAGAAAGTTACATATAAGTCATAACTACAGATATCAATTCCTTGTGCAGTTAGAAGCTCTCTCATCTTTTAGCAAATAAAGAAAAGCATTTTTTTTACTTTTTTTTTTTTTTTAACTTAACAAAGGTTTTTTTTTTTTTTTTTTAAGGGGGGGAGGGATAGTACATAAATTAGTCAATCTTGCTAGAATAAGAAAAGTCATCCCTAGAGCACCAAAGATATAATAAATACCATATCTTCAAGTGTTGAAGGGTCATCAGATGCCATATCTTGGAAATTCTGACAGTCTCTGCCTCATGAGTCAAATATAAAATCTTCTCATCTAACCCTGAATTCAATCATCCACCTCTTCCATGGAAGTAAAGGTTCTGTGATAGAGAAGATGATATAGACATGTGGGATTAGTCATGTGAACCATACCACCTCGTATTACATCTGAACACATGGTCTCATTTATATTCGAGTATAACATGTTTTTTTTTTCCAACTAATTTTAGATACTTTCTTTATAATTTTTCCTCCGAGTTAATGATCTCTACTTTCTATGCACATGTCCTAACCATCTTGGTGTGTTTCTTTGATTTCTCATCTAATAGGAGAGGAGTACCCATTTTAACCAGAGATAACGGGGTAAAGAATAAACAGTAGAATATATACAAGATTTATGAAGATTGATTCCAGGAAAAATTATTGAATGAAAGACAAAAAACAGACGAGGGATTAAGATCATCAACTGACAGATGAAATTCAAGGAAGGATATGCGATAGTGCTAAAACTCACCAATTGAATGATGAGATTAATAGCAGTGGCCACAGATCACAGGCAGTATATAGCTTGATCTATATGCGGAGGGATCTGCTTGATTTCTGTCCCTAATTCTTGTTCAATTCTATACCTGAAAGGAAACAGAAAGTGGTGATGAAAATAGTTTCTAAGAATAAATGACTCATAGACAGTTCCCATTTTAGGAAACTAAGAAATGTTGTGCATACAAATTGAAGCGATCCTCGTAGGTAATCAAATTCACGGCTAAACCAAGGTGTCCAAATCTTCCGGATCGACCAACCTACAAATAACATGAATAATATGAAAATCACAAAATTTAACATGAAAAATATGAAACTCACCCTAAATCTAAGCACATACCCTGTGTAAATATGTCTCTGAATTCTTGGGAAAGTCAAAATTGATTACAACATTAACTGCTTGAATATCTATCCCTCTTGTAAACAAGTCTGCAATTTGATGCAAGAGGACGAAAAGAGAATTTAATATGATAGCTCAGGTCATGAAACAAGGAAAAGACTGACAATGGTAAAAAAATGAAATGAAAATCAAACACGCCAAATACCTGTAGCCCAGGGTTGCATTTTTCTTTAATTGAAATTACAATTTCAGGACTATGTATTTCTCTAAGAATACATAAAATCACATCTCTACAAAATCCTCCAGAGGCACCAAACTAAGGTAAACATAACAATTTTTTGTTCAACAGAGCATCATTTTCACTGAATGGAGCACCAATCAAATGTTCATATTGAAAATGATGCAAGGTGTGATCAAGATTTAGAGGGAGGTAAAGAAAAAAATAAATTCCTAAACCATGTCAGATATATATATATATATGTATGTATGTATAAATATATATAATTCATACTTACATATTTATCTACTGAGAAAGATCTTTACAAGATATATTGTCCAGCTTCAAATTGAAAGAATAATTGGTCTTTGGGGGACTATGAGTGAAGGCTCATACCCAAACATAGTAAGAGCAAAGAAAGAAAATCATAAAGTGTATAAGAATAAATCCTTTGAGGATGCTATCTCACTTTTTTTTTTTAAAGGACCTTTACATAACCTGTCCGAGTATTATAGTATATGTTTCCTTTTACTTTTTGGTAACCATCACAATCAAAAACTATCACCAGAATCAATAAGATATATGATTTTTCCCAACCAGAAAAAATTAACAAATGGATTAAGAAAAATTCATGGCAAGAGGCCCACAGAACATACCTGTGCAGACAAGATTCCTACAGGCACCATTACGGAAGTCATGAAATACTCTGTTGCGGTGATCTTGAAGCATCTTTGCGTGAATGTAGAAGCAAGAATAGCCAAGTTCTGTGATTTTCTTGGCAAGGAGTTCCACTCGATTTACAGAATTGCAGAAAATTATAGACTGATTTATTTGAAGCTGAATGTAAAGATGACAAATATATCAAAAACCAGAGATGAATAAATTATGATCTACATAAAAAGGGCTAAAACAATTGTTCTTAATCATGAACCTTCGAGAAAAGAGTGTTGAGGCAGTGAACTTTCTGTCTTTCTTCAACAAATGCATAAAATTGGGTTATACCCTTGAGCGTAAGCTCATCCATAAGGTTAATGACATAGGGCTTTCGTAGGTATCGATCTTTGAAATCTTTTACTGTAACAGGAAATGTAGCTGAGAACATAAGAATCTGACGATTTGCAGGCAAAAAGCGAATTAACTGCTCGATGGAAGGCTGAAACTCTGGCGATAACAGCTTATCAGCCTGAAAACACAAGAAAATAAGGGTATGATTATTACATTTTCACATTTTTTAGTATTCAATATCACATTGTTTCCATAGTCTCGATCCCGTTGGACAAATAGAAAAACCAAAAATCAATAAAAAGTAATTGGGATGTCATGATTTTCACATGTTTGCAGTATTCAATATCACATTGCTTCCAAAGTCTCGATCAGGCTGGACAAATAGAAAAACCAAATATCAATAGAAAGTAATCGGGATGTAATGATCATGCAGATAGCATACACGCAATCCGTGGAGTCAGATAATGGAGAATTGTCCTAAGAATAACTATTTTTCAACCTTCAAAGGCACAACAACTTTTCCCAATATTTTTCACACACATATACGATCAGATATTCAGCACAAAGGTGCTACTAGTGGTAACAATATGACCACATCTAGATGTTCTGAGCATAATTCATCACAAATATTCAACAGAACATTTTGCATCTGTCACCAGCCACAGCTTTTAATTCCCCAAACCCATAACAGAGAGGATGGTGGAAACTCATAAGAAATGATACGAGATCACAATTATTCCACATCTTAAAAGCTCCAGTAACAATAGGAGAAAATACATTTAAGACATATCATACCTCATCCATGACAAGCATATTACACTCATTCAGAACACAAATATTCTTGTTGGCAAGATCAAGAATTCTTCCAGGCGTCCCAACCAGTAAATGAACTGGTTGATAAAGACGCATTATGTCGTCTTTTAAGCTAGTTCCACCAGTAGTAGCCATAACTTGAATCTCTAAATGCTTCCCGAGTTCTTTGCAAACTTGTGATGTTTGAAGAGCCAATTCTCTGGTTGGGACTAGTATAACAACTGTAAAATCCATAAGCATAAGACATCATATTAGCATTAAATAGTTCAATAATATAAGTACAGCTACAGACACAGAACAACTTAGATGTACTTGTATGTATTGTGTGACAGAGTTGTGCTCATTACAATTTAAATATGTATGTGTGACAGTTAGTGTTCATTTAAATAATAATCCATATAAGTACAGAAGCACGCCTAAAGAAAGATGAGAGCACTAGGTAAGACCTACGCACTCCTGCACTGCCTAGCACCTAACTCTCGCCTAGGCATGGCTTTGACAACTATGCTCCAGAGGAAAAACATGAAAACAACAACACCAACACCAATCTTACAAAAAAAATGAGCATTTATACCACTATGTGAAATCGGCTATGTGGAGTATCTCACCATCTTGTTTAGTCATACTACCAACAATTATCTTGGCCATTGACTTTATGGAATATAAAATTCTTCAAACTGATTATTCAAACCTTGAATAGCATTTTTTTCTGTATCGATTTTCTCCAAGGCAGGGATGCAAAAAGCAGCAGTTTTTCCAGTTCCATTTTTGGCCCTAGCCAAGATATCGCTTCCAGTTAGCACAATTGGAATACTCTCTTCCTGGATTGGAGATGGCCTCTCAAAACCCTTCTCATAAATACCCATAAGTAGTTCACGCTTCAAAAAGTAGTCTTCAAATTCATTTCCTTTGGTAGCTGTAACATCCTGAAAGACAAATATACGATAGCATTCAGGCCATTGTTTACTATTACAAAAGGTAATATGAATGAAATGATACAGATTATCACAATCTTTAAGAATCTAAAGTCAAATAACTCATATTAATATAAGAGGGGAACATGATTACCTCACAAGGAAACCACATATATATTAGCAAACAATCCAGTTGAGAATACGGGGTGTAAAAGATTTCAATAGACACTAGAAAGTAGTATTTAGCGACAGCATGCTACTATGCTCTTTGACGATTATTTGGCTGTGTACATCACATCACTTGATTCTTTTTAAAATCAATCATAAACATAGGTCATCAACTTATAAGCAAAGGTATCATTAACGATAGACATCAGTCAACACTCAATGGTATAGTTTAGTAAAAAAAATGTTCAAGCATCCAGATAAGACAACAGCTAAAAGCATAACTAAGGCCACATGCCCATTATGAAATAAAAGATTGTGAAGGAAAAACACATGTCCAGATGTAATGCTTACATATGCTGCCAGAAATTGTACGCATCAATTGGGTTTTACTTCTCACACCAAAACAAGGTACTATTTTTAAGCATAAATAACAGTCAATTCAGCTGAGAAAGGTAACAGATTAGACAATTCTAGAGAGCATTCACAAGAGGCACAAAAAAAAAGTATAAAACAATCGAGGTAGTAATTGAGTTGAATCCTGATTATGTATTCATATATGTCATGATCAGTCAACTGACTTCTTAAATATATTACTTTCTCAATTTGATCTAATTCAGTTTGATAATCCAGTGACCACATTAACCATAAAAATCAAACCTGACATAAGATGATAAGAAACTATCAAGTTTGAGAAATAAACTAATATATATATATATATATATATATATGCATACAGAATTAATTTTGGCTACAGAATCGACAAAAATCTTACCTCAGTTCTATATCGGGTGTCCTGCGGTGGTAACTTTAATTGCGCCTTCCAATCCTGTGAACTGATCAAGAAGAAAATAATGACAAATATTCAAGTGCCACTTATGCATGAATAACTATAGACACTCAATAGTAGGCAAATGTGGAAAAGGGAAGAAGCGCTGAACATTTTCAATGAAGTTCAACATTTTAGAGGCTAACATCTCAGCCAATTGGCTCAATTCACCGCTCAGCTAGCCAAACTTAAACGTCTCAATTATTTAGGAGCTCAATACCTAGTTTTAGATCAACACTAAACCTTGAGTTCCAAGGATGTCAGATAATACAATCAGTTCATTATTAATTCGCCAAGAAGTTCAATGCTTAAATTCCAGCTCATCACAGAGGCAATATGAACTTACATTAGCACTCTTAATATAAGAAACAAGGAAGACTAAGAGAGACCTACATTTCACTTCCAAATGTACAATTTCTTAAAGAATGACAACCAATCAAAACTGAACAAATTTATTACATTAAGAAGGGGATTGATGTAATAAAGTTCTTGATAAAGTAACCAAATTTGAGGAATGCCAACCTAGAATCAACAGCTTCTGATTGAACAGTTTTTTCAACCTCGTGGACGGTTGAATCTGCGGGAGGCAACTGATTTCTCCGTAGCCATTGCTGCGGCTGAGGGTTCTGAAACAATTGATAATTTTGAGTACCAGGCACTGGAGTTCTTTGTACGTACTGCTGTGTAGGGTTTCTCGGTTGAAAATTAGGGTTTGGCCCGGCATTCGGGTTCATTCCGCCACCTCTACCGCCGCCTCCGCCTCCGCCACCGCCGCCCATCCCCGGCGGTGGATACCTCGCTCTAGAACTCATCCAAATTACCACCAGCAGATGCCTTATTGAACTTCAAAACAAATTGCGCAATATCTATGCGTGTAACCCTATAATTACAAATTAAAACGCTTAAATCTGATTGATTGCTGTTGCAGGGATTTCGAATATCAGAAACGGGTAGGATTGAAGAATAAAATCTTGAGCAGAATAATAATGAAAATCCAATTTAGTAAGGATCTTTTCAAGCGAAGTGAACGTTGTGTGTGTGTGTGAGAGAGAGAGAGAGAGAGAGAGAGATGGGCAGTGTATGAAGATGACAGTACTACGGCGCCCGATTAATTAATAAATATAATATATATATATATAATATAAAATATATATATAATGATCTCTTATTATCCAAAACCCGAATATTTTCTATTAAAATTCTTTTATTTGATTAGTAAGTATTGAGTTATTTTATTTTAAAATTCTTTATCCATTAAATTTTGTATTTATACTTACATTTGCAAATATTATGTACATACATTTTTTTAAAATATTTGCAAAAGGATTTAGTTAAGGTTTTTGTCTATCATACACACTGGATTTTGATTATATATATATATATATATACACACACATATAAGATTCAATGTTTATTAATAAAATCACAAATATTCATTTATCGTACTTGCTAGTTTTGTTTGAACAAAATTCTGAAAAAATACTAGAGATTTGTCAATTTTGTGGAAATTTCACACATTTTATAAAATACTACAACAAATTTAGCACATAGTATAATTTCATCAAATTTGACAAAATTATGAATTGGCTAGAGATGGTTATATACTTATATCATTGTACATCCTTGGAATTCAAGGTTTAGCGTTAATTTAAGACAAAGTATTGAGCACATAAACATATGCACAATCCAAGATGCAAGAATTGGGGAACTGAATTTGAAGTTTCTAAATTGAATTAATAATAATAATGGATTCGCGGCTAGTTTTTTTTTTTTTAATTTATATGATAACCTTTATTTTATATGAGTATAACTTTTTTGTACAAATATCGTAACCTTTAAGTTAATATACTTAGAATTTTTCAGTATAAAATGTAAGATAATATAGCTGAAGAAAACTTTTATATTATAATAATTTAACTTTTATGTTATATAGATATAACTTTTATGCACAATTATCATAACTTTTGAAAAAATATAAAAGTTATATTATTATAATATACAAGTTAAATTATAATGACGTAAATGTTATATTACTATAACATAAATGTTTAAAATGTAATATAGGTATATAATACTTTATAAAATGTTAAACTACCAGGTATAAAAGTTATGCAAACTTAACGAAAATGTTATGCGAACTTGACTAAAAGGTTAGGAGAAATAACTAAAAAATCACGGAGCGAAATTGAGGTTTAAGCCACCTGCGTGTATGTGCATTTTGAGCGTGAAAACCACCTATATGACCCAGATTGCATGGGTCATGACTCATGCACCAGTGTATAGAAATAATTGTGCTAGATAAATATCAAAAAATTAAAATCAATAGATAAAATAAGAATAAATTATACAAATATAGTATATAATAATAAGCCCATATCAAGATCTATCATAATAAACCCTATTTCCAGTATCAGGCATGTATTTGGTCGTGCAGAGATACAGAATATGTTTCCACACAAAAAGTTATATGCACTGACAATAAGAATGTCGTGAACCTAATCTATATGCAAGTCTCAGTATTCGTAGAATGGACTAAACTCTAAAGAGAAAAACCATGTTAGACGAAGAATGGTGCTCGTTGTTAACGTAGATGATTGTAAGGATGTTTCCTGCAAGCAAAAATCGAGTCATGGCAAAGACGCCAGTATTCTTTCCAGGGGATTTCTATCCATGGCAGCTTCATAGGGAGACTAAGGCCAGAAGCATATAGAGTGCTGCATATAAGAATGAAAAAATGGAAATGAACTTTAGTAATGTATACAGAAAAATGCTTGATTAGTTGATTCTACAACGATACTGCACGGACAAGATAATTACTTTTTTCCAGTGAGAAGCCCAAAAGCTGATTTGACAATGGATGATCGAGAAAAGGCTGAATACAAGTGTCGATAGTGCGGCCAGACTACCTCTCCTGAAAGAAATGTTATCATGAATAAGTGTAAGTAATATCAAAGAGGCCAAGTCAATGATTCGCAAACTAAGACGAGGTTCCGGATTCAGGAGTGAAGAACCAACATCAATTGTATTACTAAATTTTATACAAAATTGGAAGATTCAAATAAACCAGTCATGAAATTCTAAATTTGTTGTTCAGCTCAAGGTCTTACCCAAGTTCAAGTAATTGCTGTGAAGAAATGAAACCAAGATGGTTGATTTAGTACTGGTATTTGGGTAAGCGTCTTGGTGCGGATTTCTGGGTGATGATACACTACTGTTAATAGCTCCATTATCAGAATGTTGACATGACACAACTTCAAACCATATCCCTGATGGAAATCTCTCCCTCCTCTTGAACCAAAGGAAGAGTTTCGCATATGGGGTGAAATGGATAAACGATATGGTTGCCTCAACCATTATGAAGAGAAAGCTAACAGCTGTGTGCAAAATGGTGAAAAAAATGTAGAAAACGGATGTTGTTGGCAGAATAAGTAAAATTGGGGTAAACAGGAGAGATCCAACTACATGTTGCTCAACTGTGTAGTCATAGCTGTCCAATCTGTGGCGTAGAGGATTCTGCTTCCTACCCCTGCAATCAAATTAGCAATTATGTCATCAGGTTGGATAACCACCAGTTTTCATTACCAAGATGTATGTAACTTTTAGAGGGATAAATATAAGGCTTTCTTAGTGCCAGAATAAATTCCAAGAATCTTCTACCCATCAATATTATTATAAATAAAAGTGAATTCTGGTAATCTGTCGCCCCTCTGTTTAGATGTTAATAACGTTTCTGGATCTAGTGCACTACTTGGTCCAGTTCTCCCGGCTCTTAATCCGACCATATGAACTCAGGCACTTCAGTACTCGATTGCATTCAGCTATAGGTTTGGAAAAGCTTCCAAACACACATACCAAGAAGACAGCTTTCAGATCATTAATTTATATTGACTAGGGCGAGTATATTATAAAAGTAATGACATGACTTTTTTTTTTTCTTTCTTAGCATAAAAAGATAATACAAATTTAGATTCTTTCAATATTGGGGATTGCATTAGCCATAACAAACAAATGAGAGTATAAAGTGTGTTTACCTGAAAAGGCGCCATAAAGCTGCTAATGCTTGTATCTGAGTCGAATAGAGAAGTGACAAAAATAAATGAAGAGCCAAAACATGCATTGTCACTAGTGAAATCATATCGACAACCAGAGCTGCTGCTGAAGTTAAACCAAAAATAATCCCACATAAAGAAAGTCCCTTCATGAAATGAACGAGGAGAAAACTCATAAAAGCCCAAAGTGTAGACCAAATTTGGATCGCATTTAGGGAAACCATGCCAAGAACTCCTGCTAGCTCAGTGTTCAACTTAAAACCAGCTGGATTTCCCATCAGCCATACACAACCAGTACGCAACCAATCGTTTGAGAAGTCATGCGCAAAGTTAGAAACCCATAGGCAAGCAGGTTCTGCCATAAACCAAAGGGGAATACCCACAACATTTCCCAGGAGAACATCAATAACAATATTTGACCACAGTGAGTGCTTGAGGAATCCGGCTTTCTCTGCAAACTCAACACATGACCAACACCTATATAAATAGAAAAATATTGAGGAAATTTAATTCATATTTTCCAAAAAATGATTGCAGCATAGAATATTGACCAGCCATCATAAGTACATGGCTGGATAAGAACTTGTAGGAAAGAATTATAATTTGTGAAATCAGACTAATCAAGAAAATAGATGAATATTAACAACAGAATTGGAATTAGCCAGATAGTCATTATACCTTATACTTTGATCCTGGAGAAATATGGGCCAATACAAGAGTTGACAACAGCGAAAGTGAATATTCTTCAATGTATTGCAAAATAATTTGGTGAATAAGATATCGATACACGTGAAGGATAACCAATTATAAAGAATACAGGATGATTGAAGTATAATATAAATGGCAGTTGAAAGTGAAGCAACAGATACGGCAGACAATTTCCATCCGAAGGTAGAGAACCTGACAATTCATAACGAAGATGTCACAGAAATGAGGGAAATTTTGAGTAGAGGAGGCAAAGGTAATCTTGTTTACATTTGAAAACAGGGTAACCGGAAACCAGAATCAGCACGGCAATGTCCATCAAACAATACTTGAGCAGCATCAGCACTGTTAATTGCCTGGATGACTGTATCCTTTGACAATGATATTGAAGGAATGGATTCAGAGAAATGAAACCCAGACATAATAAATTTTGACAACGTACTTACCAAGTTAAGGCATGCATCTCTTTGGTAAAGGTCGTCAAACCACTTGGGTTTCTTGCAATGAGTAGCTACTGAGTTGGATGAACTGCTTTCTCCCATGGAATAATGGTGACCACCAAAAGTTGGCATTTCATAAAATACTACCTAGATTTATCGAGAAGCCATGTCAAGTACACTTGGTGACTGAAAACAAAAATACATGTTGAAAGGGTGAAAATGGCTTACATACGTGGAGATCTAGAAGGGAAATTGTTTCATTGTTCGAATGTACATGATCCAATTTAGGGATAACAAGAACTCTTCCATCAGTAGTGTCCGAAAGACTATATACAAGCTTGATCCACATGTTCTCCACTGGATCAAGTCTGCCCTTTTCTAATATTCCGTCGTATTGGGGGCATCCACAACTCCAGCTCCCATGATTACTCATACACGTACTTACATGTTGATAACTAGTTGACTTCAAGTGCTCATTTCTATCAGTTCCACATCTTAATAACTGGCTATTGCCATTAACATCTACTTCAATATATCCCAAAAGAGAGATTTTGCTTTCATCTTGAAGACATGAAGGCATTTTCTTGTTTGCCCCCTGAAAGATTTCCTTAATAAGAAAAAACAATGACGATACGTATACATACTCAAAGAGGACATTCATCAAAGTTGCTTGACAAAAGGGAAAGCAATGCACAAAGTTGCTAAGAATGAAACTCAAGCAGCAGTAAATCTAGATACATTCCAATCCCAAAAACACAGCAGAAAGTTCACCATCTTGGAAAACTCCAAAGACTTGAAATATCGAGCACGTGATTAGGGTTATCGATTAGGAAAACGGATGACAAAAACCTACAAATTAGGCTCAATCACACAGAATTTCCACATATAAATCACATCTAAGCTCATTAACCAAACAAAATCAAAGTAAACAATGCACAAAACAACAACATTTAGTAATATAATACAGCACACACCTGGAGACCAAAACCAGAATTCAGTGAAGAAGTAAGCTCGTGCTCATCGCAGGAAAAAGCTACGACGACGACGAACGAAGCATCGGAAAGAGGAATAAACCACCCAAACAAGAAACTGGAACTAGGCGGAGTTTGAGAGAAGAGATTACTCGGCCACCAAAGCCTGCAATTCCTTCTTCTTCCCATTTTTACAGCTCAATTACCACTATTACTTCATCCGTCGCGAACCCGTATAATTGAGGACGGCGTGACTGGAGGCAGGTGGCGGCGGCGGACGGCGGAGAGATTTGAGAGCGGCCGTCGTTAACTCCAGTCTAAACACGAGTTGTGAACGTAACTTCCCATTTTTCTATGGAATATTTGCATTTTGCAGTCTAATTGCAGATATGTAAATAATATGAATATTTATAAAATCTATTTATAAATCGATAATACTGTGAAAGCTAATTGAAAACCAGAAATCATAATCTATGTTTTAATTCTAAATTTAACCAAATTTGTGGAATTTGATTTTAGAAAAATACACATTTTTAGTTATACTTAGTTCCTTTATTGATGATCATCAAGCTAGCTAGTAGATTGTGTTTGTGTTATTTACTAATAACAATCCACTTGTACTACTAATAATGTGAGTATATAAATAAGTTGTATCTGTGTCGAGAATATATTATTAATTATCATTTAATCACACTAATAATTGATTTTATTTGCAAGATAAAACTAAAGTTAACTGATAAATATTTGTAACATGAATTGATACTCTTGATAAATATTCATATTACAACAACATTGGATTTAGGGTTAAAAAACTAGAATCATCTTTTTGCCCTTTGCAAGGTTTTTTTTTTTTTTTACCTTTCTTCTAATTGTCTATGAAATTTATGTAATTTTTACTTTGCAACCTAAACCTATTATTGTAACATATTTCGGATAAAAAATCATTGCACAGAGGTGATTGTTCAAAAATTTCTATAGATATGTTATTCATTGTAACTCTAAGAAATACATATTTATTTTTAGTGATAATATATATGCTTATTTTTAGTGATAATATATATATATATATATATATGTATTTTCCATAAATAAATATTCAATCGAAGAAAATATACCATTCAAAAATAAAATTTGATTTCTTCTAGTGAATAGGTATAAACTATATATTTGGCAAAATTACAATAAGTATACATCTTAAAATTTTGATATATATATATATATATATATATAGTGTGTGAAAATTATGTTGCATATATCTTTCAAAAATAATTCAACCCTAAAAATTCATTATGAGATAAAAGTATATTGATCCTCTAAATTTGTATCATTGATTTTTTCATCGTTTATATTTTACCTAATATTTTTTAGACATTTATATTTAAAAAATCAAATTTTGATTCACTTAAATGTCTTTTATTTTTTGTTTGAGTTACACTTATCCAAGTTTGTCGAATTACCAAATGGACCCCAAAGTTTGTGAAAACTACGGATAAACCATTTAGGTATCAACTATGAAAGGACATAAAAGCTCATGTAAGATTTCAATCCACTATTATGAATAATTTGATTCGAAGTAGCCTATTTTTTTTATACTATACTTTAAGTTTTAATGAGTTGAAAACTTGATCGTTTAAAAAGATTGACTTATAATGAAAATATAAAATCAAAACACTTGCATTTACAGACTTAGCATGAGGACAAAATATTGAATTTTGATTAAACATAGATAACTATACAACAATACACGAAAATCAGAAAAATTGAATAACACAAATTTAAAAGAAAAAAAGATTTGTTTTCTCTTTTATCATCATCTCCAAAATAACATGTGAATTGTAGAATTTAAATCATAAATAATTGAATTATGAATTAACCGATCTCAAACAAAACGTCAGTCTAAATTATGTCGAGACTTATCTATATATATATATATATATATAAAGAAGACCCTTGGAATAATTTACAAGAATGTCATTTTCCCTCCTAAAAATGTCACATCAATGAGCAATAAAATATTTATATAAATAATAGTTTTTTAATAAAATTAATCATATCATTTAGAATTCTTTTCAATATGGTATATTTTACTATTTATACTTAGAATCATCATCATCATCATCATCATCATCATTATTATTACTACTACTATTATGTATTATTATTTGTTTGTGTTGTTGATTAACGTTGTACAATAGTGAGAAATAATTTAATTTTTGTGTATTAACTATCATTATTTAATGTCTAAAATTATTCTCATTCTCAAATTTAAAGTTAAATAGATTTTAGGATATTTTTTTATAATTTTGCAAAATGTTGTGTGCAAGTAAATATTTCAAAGTTGATCACACAATTTATATTGTTGATTGAACAATTTTGACCAACTCCAAGAATCATTAGCTTAAATTATTTATTGATCCAATAAAAAAAATTCAACAAAATATAGAAACAAATAGATGTAAGTTTTCAATTTTTCTGAATTTAATTGTTTTTGCTAACTTTAATTACTTAATGCTTATAATTATTCTTATTATCAATTTTAAAGTTAAACAAATTTTAAGATATTTTTTGTAATTATGAGAAATGTAATTGTATATGAATAAATATTTCAAGATTTATATTGTTACTTGGTCACATTTAATTAATTCTAAAAAATCATTAGTTTATTAAATTATCTATCAAGCCGTGAAAAAAGTTCAAAGAAAAATAAAAACAAATAAAATGTAAGCTTTCAAGTTGTTAATTCATTATATTTTTCCTTTTTTGTAACTAAAATTACTTAATATTTATAATTATTCATATTATCAATTTTAAAGTTAAAAAAAATTATAATATATTTTTTGTAATTATGAGAAATTTTGTACATAAATAAAGATTTCAAAACTTATATTGTTAAATGATACTAATCAAAATATCTATCAAGCCAACAACCATAAATATATTTTTATTCAAAAGAGAAATAAAATATAAGCTTTCAATTTCGTTGTTTAGATTATTTACAAAATTTGTATTCCAACATTTTAATATTGTCAAATATAATGTAGAATGACATGTCACAATAAAACAAATGCACAAAAAAGTTAGAATAACACACGCGAGATAGGGATCAACCAAATTCTACTTTCTTCAATTAAAACTCTACATTACTCAATAATTTTTTAATAATAAAATATAACTTTAAAAATCAATAAAAGAGTTGAAAATTATATTTCTATATTATACAAAACTAGTTAGTGTACCCGTGCGTTGCACAGTATGTTATATATATAATTATTAAAAAAATATAATAACATATAAAATGTAATGATTATTATTTTAACAAAAATATATTTATACTTTTTTAATTTGTATTAGTATAAAGCTAGATATTGTAACTTTAAATTTATACCATTATAAATAATTATATTCGAAAATATTAGAAATTTGAAATATATAAAGTAATATATTAATCTATGGATTAAACAAACAAAAAAAAAATTGTGTCAGAACATTGCATGGTAGTGAAATTTTAAAAAATAAATTTAGTATCTAAAAATAAGTTATATGTATTAGAAACGTTATGATTTAAGTATTGCGATAAATAAATTTATATTTAATGGCATTTATAACTATAAATACACACGTATTTTAATAAAAAAATTTGGTCCAACGCCACATATAACTCATTTATTATAAATCAAATAAAAAATTATATCAGCTTATCAAATACATGAAAATCTCTCTTGCTATCTATTTAAACGAAACAATTCAAAATTGGACTTAATCTACACATTTTGAATTAAAAAAATTATGAATAATAATTATAAGATTGATAAGTCAATATATCAGAGACTAAGAATGATGAAATTTTAATTTGTGAAAAATCAGAAAAATTACCTCTGTCCAATCCCTTATGTCACCTCAATTAATCAGAATATAAATATAAATAAAATTTGACAACAAATACAAATAAAATAAGAAAGATAAAATAAAATATTTGTATATTTCAAATGAATAAGTTCGTTAACTTCCAATAATAATTTTAATATAATTTTTTCTATTTGATATGTTTTATATGTATAATCTATTAGGTACACCTATAACATTTTTTTATTCTATAATTTAATATCAATTTACAATAAATTAATACTATATATCATAAAAACGTTTAAAAATGAAAAATCATTGAAGCCCACACACATTCATTTCCATATTTCAGTATGATAAATTTTATATGAATATTAAATTTAAGATCATTAAATAATGATTTTTATATATTATATATTTAAAATTGATTTAAAATAGAGTAAATTACAAAAAACCACTCCAGCTATCGACTTTTTAAAAATTGCAACCTAATCTGTCTTATTTATTTTTTAAGATTGCCACCCAATTTTTCTGTGATTTTGCCGATTGCAAAATTTCCGATCATTTTTCCGACAAATGGATTAATTTTTTTCACTTTGCAACCAAACTTTTTCTCTTAATCCAATAGCAACCCAAACTTTAATTTTTTTGTCAAATCGCAAATCATGATTTTTTTTCGCTTCACACTGATACTTTTATGTTATATATATGAGTGTGACATTTATGTTATATAAGTGTGATCGATATTCATAAAATAAATATCAAGGAAATATTGGTCAAAATTGGTGAAATATATGTAACATCGGTAAAAAATCGATGGAATATCAATAAATATCGAGAAAATATCGGAATATATTTGTAAATATAGGAAAAATAACAATAACTATATGTACCCATATTTCCATTGATATCGATATTTTCACGATATTTTCGTGAATTTAAGTTACCTATATTTCCACCGGAATCAAAATTTTCATTCTTGGTTGCAATTTGATAAAAACACAAAGTTCAGGTTGCAATTAGATTAAAAAACAACAACAATGTTTAGGTTGCAAAGTGAACAAATTAATCTCCATTTCGCAGGAAAATTTGCAATCGACAAAACCACAGAAAGACTGGGTGGCAATCTGAAAAAAAAAAAAGATTAGGTTGCAATTTGAAAAAAATCGATAGGTGGAGTTGTTTTTTGTAATTTACCCTTTAAAATAAGTACTTAAAAATAAGATGAGAGATAATAAATATATAATCCCTTATTTCATCTTATTTATCTATCTATTTATTTTATTTGAAATTTCTATACAACTAATTTGAGTATCGTAACTGATTTCTTAAATTAAATATATATTTATTTGTATTGAATTTCTTAAATACAATAAATAGGTTTATTTATTTTTATTTGTATTGAGTTTCTTAAAATATAATAAATAAGTTTATTTGTATTTGTTTATTTGTATTGAGTTTCTTACAATAAATACAATATGAAAGCAATTAATAAGTTTCTTAAAATAGTAATTATTTAATAGGTAGATAATTAATTGCAGTTATTTTTGGTAGAATATCCTGCTTTTATATATATATAGATATAGATTTAGAATAATAAATGACTTATAAATAATTTTTAAACATAACAATCAAAATAAATAATAAATCACTTATTGCACGGGTGAAATACTAGTAATCCTTACAAAACTACACACCCGTGTCGCTGCAGCCTACACTACTAATTAATGATGACACTGCAATGCAAACTCTATCTACTTCTTCCTATTCTGAATTTTGCATCAAGCAATTAGTTTGATCAATGGAAGAAATGCGCGATGACTCACTGTCTCACGACTGCGTTGTTAAGCTGGTTAGTTCGGCTCTGTTTTCATCACAATCATTGCACAATTGAGGAGAAAAATGATAGTATCAACAAATTTCAGCTTATTTATTGTTTTGATTCGATTGCAGAGGCGGAATCCGGAGAGGCGGAAGGAGAAGGTAGTTATAGGCTGCGGAGCTGGTTTCGGCGGCGATCGGCCGATTGCAGCGCTGAAATTGCTTCAGAGAGTTGAGGAATTGGACTACTTAGTACTCGAATGTTTGGCGGAACGCACTCTGGCGGAGCGGTACAGCGCGATGAAGGCCGGTGGCGCCGGTTACGATACACGCAGTACGTTTAGTTTTTGGATGATTGTAGTTAAATCTGTTTTTACTCTTTGTTTATTCATGGTTTTTTGGCGGTTTAGTTGTTTGTTTGGCTGTTGTTTAAGTGTTTGTTGGAGGACTTGAATGTGAAATGATATGGAATTGGTGGTGTTTGAAAGTTTGGATTGCTATGTTGTTGATTGCCTTCTTCAAGTTTCGTAATTTTTGTTTGTGCGATTTATGATTGTATATGATAAGGAAAAGATAAGTCTATGGAAGAAAATATGTAGAAATCTAAGGTTGTGCTCGGATGGAGGGGTTTGAGGAATGATTTGAAATTCAGAATAATAAATTTATTGGTGGTGTTTGGATTGATATATAAACTTGAAATCCTTCACTTTCAATTTGAACTAATTTTTTAGCAATATGAATGTAGTTTGATTTTAGTGAATTTGAAATACGTTCATTTCAAATCACTCAATCCAAACACAACCTAAAAGTATATGAATATGAATGCATTATTAAGAACTGTAGGGTTCAGCTTAAGAGAAATGGAAGAAAAGGTAGGATTAAGTTTTACAGTTAGCAGCTAAATATTGCCTTGTGTGTGGTTGAATGTCTTTCTCCTTTTGTGTTCAAGTTGTGAGATGATAAAATCGTACTTTCCTTGTGATATGGATGGTGATTGCACAAGGAAATCAGTGAGGGAAACACACTTGGCCTTTAACATATGGAAATATTTCACCTTGGATGGTAACAATGGGAGAAAGACTAATTTTAAGGTCCATTAGTGCATTGCGTGACTGGTGCGTTTCATGTTTTGATGTAACCCAGATGTACCTTGAGTTAAAAAAGTAATGTTATTGTGCATCTGCTGAAAATGATGAATATTTGTGCAGTTTCAGAGTGGATGCAGTTGCTTTTACCTCTGGCTGTGGAGAGAGGTGTCCGCATTATTACCAATATGGGAGCTAGTGGGTATTAAGTAGTTTATTTATCATTTTCCATCAAATAAACCTTTTGGCATTTCATCCTCATCATTACTGAGGTTGTTTTCTTATGAATTTGAAACTGTCTTGCTAACTAAATACATATCCTTGTGTTGTAACTCATGAGAAGACTCTCCATATGGTGCTCAAGAAGAGGTTTTACGAATAGCTAGCAAACTTGGGATTAAATTAATCCGTTGGCCTAGCTTATCAATCATCTGTTTCAGAAAAAGGTATTCTTGAACATTGGAAGAAAATTGTAAATGAACCATCTATTATCAAAAGCTGGACCTTGAATGCTAACAGTTGTTTCCTTACGGATCATGCTCAGGAGAGGACTGATAAATTGAAAGATGTTGATGGTGTAAGATTCGCACTCTTTTTTCTTTTGCAATTAGCATCTTTGTATCAATATAGATGTCATATTTTGAGTCCACATCTTATATTGAACAGAATATAAACCTAAGAGTTTTTTTTTTTTTTTGGATTCAGAGTAAAGGTGAACATACCACTTGAGTGTTGAATATTTCCCTAGTGGTGTTTTTACTGTATTAGCCTTGATCTGTCCAGGATGTTAGCGTGTATCTGGGAGCAGCTCCAATTGTGGAATGTCTGGAGAGGTACACACCAGATGTCCTGATAACTTCTCGGGTTGCCGATGCTTCTTTATTCTTAGGTCCAATGGTATAAATTCATATCATCATTTATATATGCATCACTTACTCACATGTTTTGAGATATTAATCATGTGTTGCCTCCCTTCAACCCATTTCTTTCCTTTGGTTCTGGAGAGAGATGTGTTGCACCTCAGGACATCCCTTCCTTTCCCAATCTCTATTCCAGTGGAGACTTTGTATTGCCATCACCTGATAAATGGCTTGTGATGTAATCAGGTATTTGAATTAGGATGGAACTGGGATGACTTGCAGCTCCTTGCACAAGGTTCTCTGGCAGGTCATCTTCTAGAATGTGGTTGTCAACTTACTGGGGGATATTATATGCATCCAGGTGATGATCTACTTCAGCCTCGTACAAATGTATAGTTTGCTGGTTGACCTTCTATTAATCGAATTATCTGAAGACAGATTTGTGTATAATTTCTTCTAGGTGATAAACATCGAAACATGTCTTTTCAAGATCTTCTCAATGTGTCTCTTCCATTTGCTGAAGTTATTTATGACGGCACGGTATGTGTAGCAAAAGCAGAAGGCACTGGAGGGGTCCTCAATTCTAGCACCTGTGCTGAACAACTTCTTTACGAACTTGGGGACCCTAGTTCGTACATTACCCCAGATGTGGTAAGTTGGTATGTTTTGTTTTAATTACAGTTTCTCCAACACCTGAATAAAGGTGAGAAAGAGATCAGTGATTCAGCCTTTGTCCTACATTAACAGATTGTGAATTTTCAAGATGTTACATTTCAACCATTATCAGCTAGCAAAGTTCTCTGCCATGGAGCAAAGCCTTCGATTGGATCATTACCAAAAAACTTATTGCTGCTAAGATCAAAGGTATCCTCCTGCTTCATACAAAAAAATAAAATAAATAATAATGTACAAAGGAAATAGTTAAAAAGTACAGAGAATTCATGTAAGCTATCTATAATATTGCATCCTTGTAGACCATTTGTATTCTTAGTTAAAGATGAGGTGACAATGTTGAATTCTCATGTAGGACAGTGGATGGAAAAGTTGGGGAGAGATCTCCTATGGAGGTTATGAATCTGTACAACGTGCTAAAGCTGCTGAATTTCTGGTAAACATCTCAAGTTTGTTTTCTCTTTACAGAGTGCAGAAGAATTTTGTGTCAGTGAAACCTGTATGTGAAATTTATTTTCTTGGACATGTTAAAACAGGGATTAAAATTTCCTTACTAATTTAGTTTTAAGTTTTAACATTAATCATCAGTTTGGGATCTGGTTACACTAACTTCACTTAGCCTGACATTAGTTTTCTCCGGTATCAGGTTAGGGCATGGATGGAAGAATTATCTCGGGCATGAGCAACAATGTTACTTCATATATTATTGGTCTGGATAGCCTAAAAGCAATGAACATCGGCATTTCACTATCAAACTGTGAAGATATTAGATTACGGATGGATGGTTTATTTGAGAAAGAGGAGCATGCAGTCCAATTTACGAAGGACTTCACTGCTTTATACACCAATGGCCCTGCTGGTGGTGGTGGCATCAGGTCTTTGTGTCCTCCTTTTCATTTATTGAAGTCATAGTTAGGTCCTTTTATCTTTACATCATTAAAGTTTTGGTTTCTATGGTGAATGATTTAGTTGAGCATGTAATTATATGTCATTTGTTTAAGCAGTCCTTAAGGAATTGTTAGTTGGCTTGAAATTCATGAGGGTATTTACTGGTGAATCTAATTCCCAAACTCCATTAATATGGCAGGGTCTATTGAAAAGTCTAAGTGGAGATGTTAGGTATCGAGATATAGTATGTCATCTCATTACTGTTTTCTTATTGTATGTAAATGGAGTATTTACAGCAGCCAGTATTCAGATGCTGTTAAGGAGAATTTACATGTACTTGCGGAACAATTCTTATAATTTTCTTCAGACATTATCAGGCAGTTTTGATAGTCGTAGCTCTCAATGTGCTTTTACTATGATACGTTATCATCTTGTTTTAAGCATTTACTTGTTGTGCATCTACTAATTTGTTTTACCTGAAAATATGGATTTATCGTTTGTAGTTGCTTATCTTGTCCTGACTTTCCATTCACTAAATGCAGCACCGGGTACAGGAAAGAGATTTTTCTTGAGAAGGGACTGGTATATCTCTCTCTCTCTCTCTCTCTGATTTTTGCTTAAATCTAAGTTAGTAAATCTCTTGGGAATCATATTTTCTCTTCGTTACCCACTTTATTAAATAGAAAAATATAGCTGCTAAATTTTCGTCATACAGGTAGAACGTGAAAATGTTCATTGGAAAATTTCTGTAGCCCGAAACAACACAGCCAGCTCAACCAAGCAGAAACATGCTTATCATGAATCAGATTCACCATCCATCCCAAGAGAACCTAAACACAATTCAGTCGAAGAATCTACAGACCCGGAAATTCAGCTCTCTGCTGCTCCGACTGGCCAAAAAATCAGCCTATATAATGTAGCTCATTGCAGGGCAGGGGACAAAGGAAATGACCTCAACTTCTCCATCATTCCACATTATCCACCCGATATTCAGAGGCTTAAGATGATCGTGACACCAAACTGGGTAAAGGACGTCCTCTCACCTCTCTTAAATCCATCATCTTCTCCTGATTCAAACGCTATAAGAAGGAGAGACGAGTGGATTAACAAACATGTTCAGGTTGAAATCTACGAAGTTAGAGGGATTCACTCGCTAAACGTTGTTGTCCGCAACATTTTGGATGGAGGAGTGAACTGCTCTAGAAGAATCGACCGGCATGGGAAGACGATATCTGATGTCATACTATGTCAGCAAGTGGTTTTGCCACCATGATATAAGTAGTTAAAAGGTATGAATGTCTGTCGTCTTGCTCATATTGACAACTCCCTTTTCACTCATCTTTATGTTGTTTGTGTCCTCACTATGCCTTTTCTTTTTCTGAAAGAAATAATTCTGTTGTTTTATTTGGTTTTATAAATGGTACACAAGAAACATCCGAGATGAATTATCCTTTTATTTGTGTACTAGTAAGGAGCGGTGAATTGCACATCACGACCTTGTTTTTGTTCTACGATTTTTTGCTTCCATCTAATTCTTAATTAAATATTGTTTTTAGGTTTAAGTGTCGATTGTTTTGAATTTCTAATAATATTATTCTCTACATGAAACCTTATTGCCACTTCTTTTCTTACTGAAGGCAAAACTAAATAAAATAATGAGTTCTTGAAATTCTTGACACATTTCTCCAGGGTAAAAAAAAATCTTAATGAACATCAAAGAATTGGTATAATGAGTGTTAATATGAAAATGTTAAGGGAATCAGGTCCAAATTAACACATTTGTTTAAATGTGGGCCCAAAATACCACACTATTTTAGGGTTTGACCAAAATAACACATTTGTTATAATTTTTGCCCAAAATACCACATTTGACTATTCAAAAAGGCGGTTCTCTGTCAAAAGTAAATTCAAAAAACTGAAAAAGTGGGTTGGTGTCAGTCATTATTGGGCATTCATTGGCGCAGTAAATGCACTTTATTGGGGCAGTAAAAAGATGATAAACTAATACGAAAATCCAGTAAATTCATAAACACACTTACGAAAAGGCAGTAAAAAATCTCACGAAAAGGCAGAAAAAAACCCACGAAAAGTAAAGAAAATCCCAGATTTTCGTCGGATTGGTTTGGAGTCGACATTTCGTGGTTATTCATCATCTTCAATCGGCTGTGCAAATTTCAGACAGAGAAATGGAGGTTAGTAAACCTCCCCCTCTCCATTTTCGTTGAACATGTGAATGAAATTTATTTTTCTCTCTTTTTTGGGTTGAATGTATGTGATTTCTGTGATTTCAAACTGTTAAGTAGACATGAAATGCTTAGATTATATGTTATTCGATATATATGTGCTTAGACTTATGGATATCGTTCCTGAGATTAGGTTGAGAAAACTGTGTTTCTGCGTTCATGTATACACGAAAATTCTTCCACCCACGAAAATTCATCCACCCACGAAAATGCATGTATGCCACGAAAATCTCACGAAAATGCCACGTTTATGCCACGATTATGCCACGAAAATGCCATGAAAATGCATGTATGCCACGAAAATGCCACGTTTATGCCACGAAAATGCATGTATGCCACGAAAATCTCACGTTTATGCCATGTTTATGCCACGAAAATGCCACGTTTATGCCACGAAAATGCATGTATGCCACGAAAATCTCACGAAAATGTCACGTTTATGCCACGATTATGCCACTAGTATGCCACGAAAATGTCACGAAAATGCATGTATGCCACGAAAATCTCACGAAAATACCACGTTTATGCCACGATTATGCCACTAGTATGCCACGAAAATATCACGAATATGCCACGAAAATGCATGTATGCCACGAAAATCTCACGAAAATGCCACGTTTATGCCACGATTATGCCACGAAAATGCTTGTATGCCACGAAAATGTCACGAAAATGTGTGGAAAATGTCACGAAAATGTCACGAAAATGTCCAATTTATGCCACGAAAATGTCAATATGCCACGAAAATTTCACGAAAATGCCACGAAAATCCCATGAAATTTGAAACTGTGTATGTCACAATAATGCATGTCACTCACATAAATGTGTAAATTTCATGTTTCTCTACTATGTCACGACAATACCAAATTCTTTACCTGGCATATATTTTCATTCAATATAGGGTGAGTGGGAGTGGGTCCGACCGGGTTGTCAGCGGCAGTTCGCGTATATCAATGGATATACGCGACTTCCTATTATTCGTGAAATCCACTATGACAATATGCATGTTCATGAAAATCCTGTTTCTGTGGCATTTCCTCTTGGACACAATCTATAGGAGACGTAATTAAGTCAAGGCCATCCATTCCCCAATCTTGTACTGTATAATCAACCCTACCACTAGATGATGCCCAAGACGGCAAATTCTTGTTAGGTTGTCTCACAAATTGTCCCCACGGATTATTTTGGTTCGGTATACTCCATGAGGCCATGAATGCTTGATCGTTTTGCAGCCCACTTGGAATATTTGAATAATCTCTACATACTTGTTCTTCGTACGAATATCCAACATTAAATGAAGGACCACCTGCCTCGCTGCTTTAACCAAAGCCTCCCACATTTCTACTTTTCAATGTCATATAAACAACAAGAACATCATCGATCACAGACAATACGCTACTAAGATCTAAATCGTTCCTGATTTTCATTCTTTTCACCCTACCCTCATCCTCCACAATGGAATGGATGACATATCTCACCACTCATCAGCACTCACAACTTCGTCAATTGATTCAAATAAATCTTGATAACATACTCTTCGAAGTTGAATCACCTGTCTCGAACCACTTTTGTACTCTAACCCTTCCCAATATCCACCAAACCAAACCACAACGGAGAACAAACTTATCTTTCAACTGTAAAAAAAAAATGAAACAGGAATTACTTCATGCAACTAAGAATCTGCCAAATTTTCGTGGATGAGCAATAATTTTCGTGTGGTGCCTTACAATTTTCGTGACATTTTCGTGGAAGAAAAAACATCCAAAATTTTGAAGATCATAATTTTCGTGGAGTGCCTTACAATTTTCGTGGCAGATATAAAATTTTCGTGGAAGAAAGAACATGCAGAATTCTAAGATAGATCATAATTTTCGTGTAGTGCCCAGTAATTTTCGTGAGAATTTTCGTGGCACTAGAAAAAGTTTCGTGGATACTGATTTTTCATGACTTTTGCGTGGATAAATATAATACACACTTTTTCTTTACTTTAGGATGAAAAATTCATGTTTTTTCCACGTAAAAAATAATTCGAGATTCAGAAAATGGACTTACCTCTCGGTTTTTTTACGTAAATCTTCTTTAATTTGTTACTGAGGGTGATAAAACTTTCCAGCAAAAATTTTTAGTAGATTCGGAGAATTTTTAGTAGAAGGGAGAATTTTTAGTAGAAGAGAGAAATTTTTGTTGTATGAAATTATTGTATCTACCAAAATGGAAAGTGTATTTGAATGAAAGGTAAATAGTAAGTCAAAGGAAAACAAAATCCACTTTATTACACACGACAAAAAATAAAAGGTAAATAGTAACTCACAAGAGAGTTATTACACACGACAAATTAAATTTATTTCCACTTTAGGTACAGATGAAAGTATTGTCTTTAGTCACCATCATGTCAGTGTTGTCTTTGGACAAAAAGTCAATTTGTAGTATTTTGGTCACAAATTATAAGGAATGTGGTAGATTGGTCAAATCTTATAATTTTGTGCTATTCTGGTCAAATATTTAACAAAATATGTTAAAGTGAGACATTTCCACAAATGTTAACCCGGTAGTCAGTTTTCAATTTACAACCTACATTTTTTATTTTATCCAATTGCAATTATAAGTTTAGGAGTTCAGAATTTATTTGTCGAAATAGAAAATAGAATAACCAAAATAAAATAGAAAAATCCCACATTAAAAATAAATAATCAGCACAGCATAGTATTTGAAATTGGAAAAGGATATAAAAAAATCTAGAGAAGAATTCTGAAAGTGTCAAAAAGAAGAAGCTAAAAATAGGTAACAGTTATTCTCTTGAATACAAAGCAAAAGAAACTAACAAATGAAAGAGTGAGTCTTGTGTGAGATTGTCTCACGGATTTCATTCATTGAGACGGGTCAATCTGATCCGATCAACGGTTAATGGTCAACATCGGTCAATGGTTGATCAACACCGGTCAACGCCGTTGAGCAAAAAGTATTACATGTTATGCATAAAAGTATTATATGTCATATATAAAAGAATTACATTCATAATGTAATACTGTTATTCTACTCACATAATACTTTTATGTGTATAATGTGATACTTTAAATTAGAATTACGTACTACATCTTTAAATTAGTATTACGTACTACATATAAAAATATTACATGATATATATATATATATATATAAAAGTATTACTTGTTTATTTCAATAGTATTACATGTTGTATACAAAAGTATTACATTATGAGAGTATTACTTGTTGATTTCAATAGTATTACATGTTGTACATAAAAATATTACATTGAGTATTAGGCAATATTTTTCTATATATCATTTAATACTTCATAGTATTACATGATATACATAAAAGTATTACTTGTTGATTTCAATAGTATTACATGTTACACATAAAAGTATCACATGATGTATATAAAAGTATTACTTGTTAATTTCAATAGTATTACATGTTACACATATAAGTGTTACATGTTGCACATAAAAATATTGCATGATGTTATGTTCTTATAATGTAATAATACTTTTGTGTGTATTAGATAATATACTTTTATATATCATTTAATACTTCATAATGTAATACGTTCATGTATATTAGGTGATATTTTTCTATAGATCAAATAATACTTTTGTATTATATACATATAATGTATAATATATTACAAAAGTATTAGATGATATATAGAAAAATATTACCTATTACACATAAAAGTATTACATATTTTCATACACTCTAACCAAATCCAAAATCATACTATTTTACAAAAGTATTACATAGTATATTGAAAAGTAATACCTAATTTCTCAAAATTTTGTCACACATGATACACATAAAAATATTACCTTATAAAAGTAAAAGTATTACATTTATAATGTAATACTTTCATGTATGTTGTGTACTACTTTTACATATAATATGTAATACTTTTGGTCAACGACGTTGACTGGCCGTTGACTAGCATTAACCAACCGTTGATCGGCGTTGACTTTTGACTTTGATCGGATCAGGTTGACCCGTCTCAAGGAATGAGATCCGTGAGACGGTCTCATACAATAATTTGTCCAAAAGAAATAAAAGAAAATAGTAAAAAAAGGTGCAGCAGCGTGGGGCCCACCCACCATTTAAACTCTCTTCAATATCTTTCTCACTCTCATAGTTTAATACTACCCCCGTCCCAAAATAAATGACGTTTTAGCAACTAAAATTTATTTCAAAATAATTGTCGTTTTCGTATTCCAAAGCATATTTACATACAATATACAAAATATGTCCTTATTTACTCATCTCAAATTAAATATGTTAAAGAGATAAAAGTTCCTCATTAATTAAACTTAAATATGTGTAGATTGAATTTTTATCACATTTCTTAATATATGTGCAAAAGGCTAAAACGTCGTTTATTTTGTGACGGATGTAGTATCTTACTATTACCAAATTTCGAGCCAGCCAACCATTTCTTAACACTCACACACACACACTCTCTCTCTCTCACAGCCTGAAGATCAATGGATGGAGGAGCTGCTGCCATGGATGTTCTGCTTCACACTCTGATAGATATCATCAAGGGAGAGATATATCTCACTAGCTCAAGAAGATCGAATGCTGACAAACTTCCTGAGAGTCAGTCAAAACTTCGCTGAAGGAGCCTTGATGATGTGGCGTTTCATATATATATATATATATAATGTTTAATTTGGATGAACGCAAATATGATGATATCTATCTCTAACAAAATGAAGATCATTAGAAGAGAGATCAAGAAAAAGGTACTACCATGCCTCCCATCCTTCAATCATTATGGCTGCTGGCTCCTAGAATCAATGAAATCTTTATGCAACCAAGCTTGGCCTTCATATATAGCAGACCCGTGATTGAATATATGCTCTTCCTGAAGCAACTGATCCACAAACTTGATCGAGATTGATGTGAATTTAGCTTTCAATGATTTAGCATATGATCTATGTGTATTATTGTTGCAATGAATTAATTATGAGTATGTGTACTTGGTGTTTGTAGACAAGTATGAGTACTGCTTGAAGATTTGAAAGCAGGGACCCATCATTTTTCAGCATATATGGTAAGATATCATAATTTGATTTTAGTTTGAGACAACATTAGATTGGTGATATTGTGGTAATTCATGGATTTTCATTTCCATCATCTCCTCACTCTTGTTTGATTGAGGACTGTTTCACTGATCATATTACGTGAGACTGGTCAACCCACAATGCATATCTCACAATTCATATATAAATTAATGAAAATTGATTTAACTTATAAATAAAAAAAAACCATTCTCATGAGAACTATCCGTGAGACTATCTCATGCAAGTTTTTGTGTCGTTATATGATCAGATTCAATTTCTGGCTCTTCTTAGACATGGAACTAGGTGAGCCTCATTGCATTCCATATTCTGCAAATTTCGTATCTTTTGAGAATCATTAATACAATGTATTGTAATAGAAGCGGAAGATGGAAGTAAGTTTATGGGTGATTATTGAACAAGTTGAAGAGATGATTGAGAAGGCAATCTGGTATCCTTCCATTAGTATGCTCATACATTTATTTACTTTTTCAGTCGTGAAAAACAAGGGGTCCTTTATCTAGTCATTTACTAATGAGATTTTTGAGCTTTAAACAAAGTCCATAACTTTAAAAATTATTCTTCTCATCAAATGGCACAATTTTCTCTCATGTATTTACTTTTTTCAAAACGCGAAAGCTTGTGCGAGACGGTCTCATGTATAGTTTCCGTGAAACGGATCTTTTTACCTATTAAACTAATCCATTTCCACAAAGTTATATATTATTTGTGAAATATAAGTTGTGGGTTGACCCTTCTCACAGAAAAAGATCCGTGAGACTGTTTCACATGAGACTTACTCTTTTCAAAATCGTTGTGATTCTCATCGTTCATATAATCAGCTCTCCTAATATAGCAAGTTGTAGAGTATATAATCTTTTCCTAATAAAAAGCTTTTTAGAGGATGTAGTATATATATTGTGTTTAATTGATAGGATTTGAATTTTCAATGTTCTTTGTTGTAGAGGACATAAATTATAATCTTGCATCTTCATGTAATATTAGTTGTATCTTCATGTGTAATGTAATATATAAAGGTGTGATTAATATCAAACAAAGATGTGTTGATCTAAAAAATAGCTGAATTATTTTAAAAAATCTTCATTTTCTTTTTTTCAAATAATGGAACAGAAATGTTATGATATTTTTTTGTATATAAAGGTAACAATGATAAAATATAAAGGTGACACAAATACAAAAGAGTCTCAACCTGAAGTAAAAAGAAATTGAAAATCTTCATTTTTTTTCTAAATTACTGAACATAAAAGTCACCGTATTTGTATAAAAAGGTCATGCTTATATAATATGAAAATTACATCAATACAACAAAAATAAAAGTAACAACCTTAAATGAAAAAAATAAAACTAAAATCAGATGGGTTGAATCACCCAGTTGTATGAATTTAAGTGCACAAGAGAATTTACGTTGTTTTTGCTTTTCTTTTCTGAGTGATGGAGTAACGTGATGGTCACTAATTTCCAATATTGATTGCTCTACAATCCAACTGTTGAACCTGATATGTAATTGTATGACTCAGAAAATCGAGCTTGAGGTGTAGGATCTGGAACCGGAAGAATCAATCCAAGAACCGGTCTAATTGTGGGTGAACCGAGCGTTGCATGAAAACGGGACATGCATGAACCGGGCTGGAGTTAGTTAGGGTTCATGCGCAGAAATCAAATTTGTAACTGAAATTCGCTCAGATCCGTTAGGCGGTTTGATAAATTGGTTGAGGGCTTTTCTTCTGCAGATCATTAGCTATATATAGTTGTAGTTTCAGCTAGATTAGATCATCGATTTATGAGTTGTGAGTGATTAGGGTTTTCTAGTTTTCTCTTCAAGAACCCTAATTTCAGATTTCTTCTTGTACTCGAATTCTTCTCATTGTTTAGTGAATTTGGCGAGTGTTCCACAGTGGATGTAGGCTAGTGCTAAAGCCGAACCACTCTAAATCGTTTGTGTTGCGTTTCATTTCATTTTGTGTGCGTTTCTTGATCTCCAAAACACTTTTGTGTTGTGGTTTGTGTTCTTGGGTGTGAATTGGTTTGCTGGGATCTTGTGGTGCTTTAATCAACAAGTGGCGCCATCTGTGGGAATCACCACGTCGTCGATGATGAGAACTATGAAGCTGGATATCGAGAGATTCACTGGAGATGAAGATTACAACCTGTGGAGAGTCAAGATGGAGGCACTTCTCATGCAAAACAATCTGGAGGATGCGCTGCTTGAAGATGATGGAGAAACTTCATCAGATAATGTTGCAAGGAAGAAGGAGATTGAGAAGAAAGCAAGGAGTGCCATGATTCTATGCCTAAGTGGTACTGCACTTCGGGAAGTTTGCAAAGAAACCACGGCAAGGGCGATATGGCAAAAGCTTGATTCAATCTACATGACTCGAACCTTGGCCAACAGATTATATTTGAAACAGAAACTGATCTCTTTCAAGATTCCAGATGAGAAGAAGGTGTTAGAGAAACTCAAGGAATTCAATAAGATAGTGGACGATCTTGAGAATATCGATGAGAAGCAAAAGGATGAAGATAAAGCCCTTCTCCTTTTGAATTCACTGCCAAGATCAATGGAGCACTTCAGGGATGCTTTGGTTTATGGAAGAACGACCCCTCTAACTCTTGAAGAAGTTCAAGTTTCAATCAAGACCAAGCTGATAAGTGGGAGTTCTGAACCAAAGCAACAAAGTCAAGCTGAGAGCCTAGCTGTGAAGTTCAAAGGAAACAAGAAAGACAAGACTCAAGGAAAGGGGCAGCAAAGAGCAAGTCAAAATGAAGCAAAGTCTAATTCTGAACAAACTGAAACGAGGAAGTGTTTTGCTTGCCACAAGACTGGTCATCTCAAGAAGAATTGTCCAGAAAGGAAGAGGATACAACCAACTCAACAAGCTGCAGTTGCTGAGGAAGCTTACTCTCACCCTGAAATGCTTTGTGTCTTGAATGCTCAATTAAACTCTGAGTGGGTCTTGGACTCGGGCTGCTCGTTTCACATGTGTCCTATAAAGGAGTGGTTCATTGATCTCAAACAAGAGGAAGCTGGTTCAGTGTTACTTGGCAATGATCAATCATGTAGGATATCCGGGATAGGCAATATCAAGCTCAAGCTACATGATGGAAAGATCAGAATATTGCCAAGTGTGAGGTACATCCCTCAACTCAAAAGAAATTTTGATTTCTCTTGGTGTCTTAAATGCTGCAGGTTATGAACTAAGGACACAGCAAGGACTCATGCTCATTACAAAGAATAATGAAGTCATAATGAAGGGAAGAAAATCAAATGGTCTTTTCACTCTGATTGGATCAACAGTGGAAGGGGAAAACAATCCTGTCATGAGCAGCCAACAATCCAGCTTATGGCACAAGAGGCTGGGACATGTAGGGGAGAAAGGACTTGTTGAGTTGTCCAAAAGGCAGCTGCTAGGTGGAGATCAAACTCCAAGGTTGGAAGCTTGTAACCTCTGTGTGCTAGGAAAGGCAAGTAGGAGCAGTTTCCCAACAGGAAGACACACCACTCAAGCTAAGCTAGACTATGCTCATGCTGATGTTTGGGGGCCTGCAAGGACTGAAACTCAAGGTGGAGGTAAGTACTTTTTTTCCATTATTGATGATTTCTCTAGGAAGACTTGGATATATATAATGAAGCATAAGAATGAGGCATTTGATAAGTTCAAAGAGTGGCTAAACCAGCAAGAAAATCAAACTGGCAATAGGCTAAAGAACTTTAGAACTGATAATGGCTTAGAATTTTTATCTGAGAAGTTTCAAGAATTTTGTAGAAGTAAAGGAATAATTAGACATAGGACAGTGGTGGCAACACCCCAACAAAACGGCATTGCAGAGAGAATGAATCGAACCATACTAGAAAGAGTTAGATGTTTACTTCTTGATGCTGGATTGCCTAAGTCTTTTTGGGGGGAGGCTGCTTCTACTGCTGTATATCTAATTAATAAGTGTCCATCTTCTGCCATCTCTTTTAAAACCCCAGATGAATTGTGGTATGGTAAGCAATTTGATTATCAACATCTAAAGGTTTTTGGCTGTTTAGCATATGCTCATGTAAGACAGGACAAGCTGGATCCTAGAGCTATGAAGTGTATCTTCATAGGCTATCCACAGGGAATCAAAGGCTACAAGCTTTGGTGTATGGAGCCTGGAAATCAGAGGTGTTTGATAAGTAAAGATGTAATCTTCAGGGAGTCAGTGATGGGATACAAACAAAGGAATGATCAATCAATCAGCTCAGCACCACCAATTGAACCTCAACTTGAAGATGATGCTCAGTTTCAGGTGGAGCTGGAAGCTTTTGGAAATCAACAAAATGATGTAACTCAATTAACCACTGAAACTGAAGAAGAGAACCAAGAAGATCAACCTCAAGAAGGCCAGGATCTTAGTGGATATAATTTAGCAAGAGATAGAGAAAGAAGGGTAATTCACCCACCAAACAGATATGGAGAGGCAGATGCAGTATCTTATGCTCTTTCAGTGGCACAAGACATAGAGTACCATGAACCCTTAAGCTATAAAGCAGCTATTCAATCAGAGGATAGAGACAGGTGGATTCAAGCAATGAATGAGGAGTTAATGTCTTTGGAAAAGAATCAGACATGGCAGTTGGTGGACAAACCAAAGGATAAGAAGGTGATTGGCAGCAAATGGATCTTCAAAAGGAAGATAGAGGTTGCAAGCAAGGATCACATAAGGTATAAGGCCAGATTAGTTGCCAAAGGGTACACTCAAAGGGAAGGTATTGACTTTAATGAAATATTCTCACCTGTTTTTAAGCATGTTTCTATTAGAATTTTGCTTGCTTTAGTGGTTTAAACAGGTATGAATCTCCATCAATTGGATGTGAAAACTGCATTTCTTCATGGTGACTTGGTGGAGACCCTCTTCATGCAACAACCCGAAGGGTTTATCCAGCCAGGAAATGAAGGGAAAGTGTGCCTCCTCAAGAGATCACTATATGGACTTAAGCAAAGTCCTAGGCAGTGGTACAAGAGGTTTGATAGCTTTATGATTGACATAGGTTTCAATAGGTGCAAGCATGATAGTTGTGTCTACTTTGATAAAATTGGTAGTGAATCTGCTATTTACTTGCTCCTATATGTTGATGACATGTTAATAGCTAGCAAAAGCATGCTTAGAATAAATTTTCTGAAAGATAAACTGAAATCTCAGTTTGAAATGAAAGACTTGGGCATAGCTAAGAGAATTTTAGGAATGGATATTCAGAGAAATGGTTTAGACAGTGAATTGATCCTCCACCAATCTGAATATGTTCTTAAAGTGCTTAAGAGATTCATGATGCATGAAGCTAAATCTGTGTTAACACCCCTAGGGTCACAGTTCAAATTATCTGCAAACCAACAGCCTAAAACTAAGCAGGAAACTGAATATATGCAACATGTTCCTTATGCTAGTGGAGTAGGTAGTATTATATACTTAATGGTTTGCTCAAGACCTGATTTAGCTTATGCAATAAGTGTAGTAAGTAGATACATGGCAGATCCTGGAAGATATCATTGGGAAGCACTTAAGTGGATATTTAGATACTTAAGAGGTGCATATGATATAGGATTGAAGTTTGAAAAATGTGGTATTAACTATGATACACTTGAAGGTTTTGTTGATTCAGATTTTGCAGGGAATCAAGACAATAGAAAATCACTTACGGGGTATGTTTTCAAGATGTTTGGTACAACTATAAGTTGGAAATCGATTCAGCAGCCAGTGGTTGCACTCTCAACTACAGAAGCAGAATATATAGCCATGTCCGAAGCAGTTAAAGAGGTTATATGGCTGCAAGGCATGATTCTGGAATTGGGAATTAAACAAGATAAGGTAGTAATCAATTGTGATAGTCAAAGCGCGCTACATCTTGCTAAACACCAGGTGTTCCATGAACGATCCAAGCACATAGACATCAAATACCATTTTGTAAAGGATGAGATTGAAAAAGGTGTAATTGAGGCCAAGAAGATAGGAACAGAGAATAACCCTGCTGATATGCTTACAAAGGCATTACCAAGTGACAAATTCAAATACTGCATGGAGCTTGTGAAGCTTAGCTCCATGTCTAGGAAGCAGTAAGAGTGTCAAAGTCAAGGTGGAGCATTCAAGCCATTTTCAGACTCAAGGTGGAGAATTGTTGAACCTGATATGTAATTGTATGACTCAGAAAATCGAGCTTGAGGTGTAGGATCTGGAACCGGAAGAATCAATCCAAGAACCGGTCTAATTGTGGGTGAACCGGGCGTTGCATGAAAACGGGACATGCATGAACCGGGCTGGAGTTAGTTAGGGTTCATGCGCAGAAATCAAATTTGTAACTGAAATTCGCTCAGATCCGTTAGGCGGTTTGATAAATTGGTTGAGGGCTTTTCTTCTGCAGATCATTAGCTATATATAGTTGTAGTTTCAGCTAGATTAGATCATCGATTTATGAGTTGTGAGTGATTAGGGTTTTCTAGTTTTCTCTTCAAGAACCCTAATTTCAGATTTCTTCTTGTACTCGAATTCTTCTCATTGTTTAGTGAATTTGGCGAGTGTTCCACAATGGATGTAGGCTAGTGCTAAAGCCGAACCACTCTAAATCGCTTGTGTTGCGTTTCATTTCGTTTTGTGTGCGTTTCTTGATCTCCAAAACACTTTTGTGTTATGGTTTGTGTTCTTGGGTGTGAATTGGTTTGCTGGGATCTTGTGGTGCTTTAATCAACACCAACGTATGATTATCATCATGAATAAGATATTACGTAGATATATACCAAAACCTCTCTAAACTGGAAATATGGAGTAGTACGTGGCAGCAAGTTGTGATAGGTACAAAATGGTCTACACACATCAAGAAGTTGAGTGTAGGCAACTGTCTAGATGTGAAGTCAATGCCAAGGCCCCACCAGTTTGCTCCCGACTCCAATCTTCTACAAATTACAAAAGCTTACGTGTGAGACGGTTTTACGAGGAGTTCTTATATATGAGACGAATTCTTTCAATCCATAAAATAAACTAATTTATATATGTAAATAGTGCAGTGTGAGTTGTAGGCTATCACGTCTTCTAACTTACTCTTTTCATATAGCTTAGTCTAAAATGCCGAACTCATGATCCCACAACTTGCAAGAATTAGAAAGGGGCCGGTGGGTAAGAGAGGAAGCATTTATAAACTTCATCTTTGATTATTTCGACTACAAACGTTACTAGTTATTACATTACATGGATAGAAAAGTAAAAAAGCTTGTGAAAGAAAACATATGAGATAACACATAATATGATAAAGGGATCATTTTCTTGCTGGCAACTAACTTCAGTTTCATTAGAAAAGGAGAGCTTGTGTTGGGGGATTAGAAAGGACATGAAGGTCAGAATAGAGAAGAGGAAGCCGCCATTGCTGCTCCTCCAAGGAAGAGGGACACTCTTGTTACTGCTCCACAACTTTCATATCCATTGCAATTGCTTCATCTCTTTCTTATAATTCCATCAATCAAATTTATTTTGTTGGAAAGAATTTATATATAGCAAGAATTGAAGAGTAATTGTGCATGAGATGCATGAACACAACACACCTATAAGTAGGTAGTATTTCGAATTAACCTACATATTTAATTAGTTGATGCATGCATGGTGGTATTTAATTAAATTACCTATTTTAGATGATATATAATTGTTGTAGTGGTGAGATTACATTTATAGTTGATAGCAGTAGAGGGTGTTACACCTCGAAATGTTACCCGACATTTTTAGATGGTTCAAAAGGAAAATCGAGCCAAATAGTTTAGGTCAAACCCAACCTAAAGCAATCTTGCGGAGCTTAAAACAGACCGGTCAAACCTAGCCTAAAGCAATCAAACTCAGCCTAAAACAATCTTGTGGAGCCTAAAACAAGCCGACCAGGCCCAACCTAGAGCAATCAGAATATCTATTATATATTGATGATAATAATAATATAAAGTGTAATTATCATTTTCGGTTTTTGGTTAATCTTTACTTTAAATTTCACCATATAAAGTGCAAATTGAATTGGCCAGATTCGAATCCCGATCATCTAAATTTTCTAGTCTTTAATTTCTTTCGTTATTTCTCTACCCCCAACTCATTAAAACCAACAGCAATATTAGATGGATGTTACTTGATATGTATATGAGATTTAATTCGTCACAATTATCATCATGATCTGTTATGTGTTATTTTATATTTGGTTGAAGGTTGATTAAGTTAAATAAATAAACAGAGGTTGAATCAATATCCATATAGTCATATTAGTCTTTACAAAAACAGAAGAAGAAAAAAAAGATAAAAGAAAGTGAAACAATTCATTTATCTAAAATAATAATAATTAATGGCTAATTTTTAGAGCTATTTTTTCTTTTCTAATGGAGGGAGTACAATGTAAACTTTAATAATTAAGACGTCTAATTAGGAATAAATCTCTCCATCTATACTCAGCTAAAAGGAAGAAGTTAATTAACTACTCAATTTGATTGGACAAAGAAACTTTTAGAAATATGTCATGTGAAAGTTACGTGTCAAAATCGGGTGAAAATTTATCGAGAAATTTAATTCAATAATCTAAATGTAAGAGCAGCCGTAGTAGCGCACCACTCTGGCGTCAAGTGCCACAATTCTCTCTCCAGCAAGGCGCTAGCTTGGGAGTCATTTTGTGATTTTGAACAGTACGGTGCTATGTGAGGCGCTGCACTGTTTGGCGCTACTTTAGTTTTTTTCCTTTTAAATATACTTTCTTCATATTTATTAATTTTATAAAATTTGAGATAATACAAATATTAATTTCTCAAATGGTACTATATAAATTTTTAATGTAACACCAGTGATAATTTTAACAATGTGGATAATAATATAAAATTATTAAATTAACATTTTCAACATGAATAAATAAAAGGGATTTTATTGATAAGCTCAGAAACAAAAAATAACGTCGTGATAGACAATGTTAAGTACGTTTCATTCTGATATCTTAATTTAATAATTTTAATGGATTAAAATACATGAAAATAAAACATAAAATTAGAAGTTATCACTATGTAACATCTATTTCCATTTTAATAAAAAAAACAAAGTTATTTTTTTTATTTTCACTTTACATTAAGTTTCATTCAATTAATCATATGATTTTTTATTTATGAAATTTAAATATAAAGAACAAAAACTATATTAAATAATGTTTAAATGTATTAAAATATGTTGATCAACTATAATAAAATTGAAAAATATGATTAAATAAATTAATAATTAGAATTGTTATAGAATATTCTCTTTAGTGTAAAATTTAGTGCAGATTGTTGGAGATGAAATATTGTTTCTGTATTACTTTAGTACAGATTCCGCACTAAAGTAGTGTAAACTGCTGGAGATGCTCTAAGTTGGTGCCACAAAAATTAGTTCGATAGTTTATATACAAAATCAATGATAACTCGATGAGATTGCTGCAGTCAGCCTTCGATCTATGTAAATACATGCATATAGAGATCTTGGTAAAATAAAATAAATAATTCTCTATTATTACCTGATTAATGCATAATTTCCTCTTATTTTCTTGATTATGATCTATCCTTTAATTTAATCAACCAGTGGAAATGAATAAGGAAAATGGGGTGGAAAAACATAAATAAATAAACAGTTTGCAACTAACATAACTTCCACACATAATTAACCAAAAAAAAAAAAAAGAAGAAGAAGAAGAAGAAGCCCACAAAATATAAAGAAATAAATAAATTTCAAACAAATTTCCCTCCAAAATAATCGGAATCCATCCATTTCTCTTACACAATTAGCAATCCCACAATTGACTCAAGAATTATGGGATCTCCAATCACGTGTCCGATGTTGGTTTCATCTCAACTTAGAAAAAAGCATATGAATTGTTGGATTGGTATTAAAACCAATAGTGTTGTTGCAGAACAGAGGATTTTCTCGAGTCTCAATAGCCGAAACGTATTACGAGGGCCACGAAGAAGATCATCGAGCAGAAACAATTTGCAGTTCCATTTTGATCTGCATATATATAGAGGCCTGAAGAAAGTTATTGAGATTCTTATATAATTATAATAAAAATGGCATCATTCACAGGAACTTTGGACAAGTGCAAGGCTTGCGACAAGACCGTTTATTTCGTCGATTTGTTGTCTGCCGATGGAGCTACCTACCATAAATCTTGCTTCAAATGCAGCCATTGCAAAGGCACTCTTGTGGTATCTATATATCTTCTCTTTTCTTGCTTCAAAGCTCTCAATCTTTCGATGTGTTCGTGTTTGTGTTTGTGTTTGCGTGCGCACGTCTTGTTTTTTCCCTCCTTTTTTCTTCTATCGAAGAGAGGGAGAGAGAGAGAGAGAGAGAGAGGGAGAGAGAGTTCATATGGTGGTTGATTTTATGTTAACTAATCCTTGTTGCATGAATATATATAGGAAATCTTGGATTGAAAAGTTTTCAAGAAATTCTAAGATATTGAAATAAGAAAAAAATGGATAATGCTTCTTTAGATATCTAGAAATTGATAAATTTTGGGTTACTGAAAGATCGTTTGGTAAATGTTCGTTAATTTTTCATTGATCGGATTTATATAGCATGTGAATTTGTGTTGCATGAATCTTGGAAATCTTGATTGAAATTTTTTAAAGAAATTGTAAGAGATTGAAAAAGAATATATATGTTAAATTTTGGATAGATGGTTTGATATTTGAAAATCAAATTTACATATATATGTGTATACACAGATGAGCAGCTACTCCTCCATGGATGGTGTTCTCTACTGCAAGCCTCATTTTGAACAGCTTTTCAAGGAGTCTGGGAATTTTAGCAAGAATTTTCATACTGGTAAGAAATTTAGTAATTAATTAATTAATCATTTGAATTTGCATCTAACTAATATTCTTCATTCATTCATTAATGTTTGAGCAGCAAAGGGCGAGAGGGAAAACTCACTGGTAATTATCTTAATCTCTTGTAATATTTTTAATTAATGATGAGAAAAATATATATATGGTATTGTGGTGCAGACAAGGGCACCTAGCAAGCTCTCTGCATTGTTCTCTGGTACTCAAGACAAATGCGCTGCTTGCAACAAAACCGTCTACCCACTCGAAAAGGTCCCTACCTATTCTTTTCTTTTGTTTGTTTATAAATCCAATTACATAATGCCAAACAAACTTGAAGAGGTAAACAAACTGAGTGGTAAATATATATATATAATAATATATATATAGGTAACAATGGAGGGAGAATCATTCCACAAGTCATGCTTCAAGTGTGCTCATGGTGGCTGCTCCTTAACCCACTCATCCTATGCTGCTCTAGATGGCATTCTCTATTGCAAGCACCATTTCCAGCAGCTTTTCATGGAGAAAGGAAATTACCAACATGTCCTCAATGCTGCCACCCATAAAAGGAGTGCCAGCATGGAGCTCGACTCCGATCTCGCTGACCACGCCGCACCACCCGAGCCGGAGCTGGAGCCGGAGCCGGAGCCGGAGCCTGAGGAAAACCCTGCACAAGGAGAAGACCAGACACAAGAACAGTCCTAGACAAGTACTTTTAATATATATATATACATATACATAGTCTTTTTCTTACATGGGAGTTTCTGAGTTTGATCATATCAATTCTGTCTTTTTTTATTTTAGGTTTGTTTCTTATTAACACATAATTATATAAATATTGTTCTTCTTCTTTTGTATCTACTTGGAGTGTTCATGGAGTTGTATACCTTAATAATATTGAAATCCTTTTGCACAACTACCATCTGAAATCATTTATTATATTTATATTATCATGTCTTCATCTTGATCATTAATATTTAATTTATTTTCTAATTGTTCATCAAAATTCTAATTTTTTACAAGAGATCAAAATTTCTCTTCAACCATATTCCTAATCACAAAAACTTTTGTACACTTGGTGTATAGATTTGAGATTCATGCATCCGGGTCGCGCTTTAAGAAAAACACTTTTCCACACGCTCTCATGCGTTCTCACGCGTCTGCTGGGTATGCTCAAACCCACAAATATTCGCTCCAAGTGCTCTACTTTCATATTATATTAGTCATACCTTACAATTATGTTAGTCATATCTTCATGTTATGTTAATCATACTTTTAGAGTTTTTAGTCATATCATAGCTTTTCTTTTGCACAACCGTGTTATATCCTTCATACCTCTTAGTCATGTTTGTCATACCTTATAACTATGTTAGTCGTACATTTATATATTTATATATTACATAAAGACATAAGTAATTTCATATAAATGTATGATTAATTTAGCTTAAATGTATTATTAATATAACATGAATGTAAGACTAATATGAGATAAAAGTCAGTGATTCTTTTTTAAAGTTAAATATTAAGGGTATGAAATTTGGAAATGAAGATATGATTAATATAATATAAATGTATGACTAACATAACATAAAATTACGATCAAAACAGAAAATTCATGTGAAAAAAAAAAAGGACTGGACCAACCCGAATTCATGCATCAAGTATTCAGGAGATCTTCTCACTCCTAATTAATATATTCACATCAAAATGAAGGATCATGAAGAAAATCAACGTGGGTCTATGAAATCTACAAATTTATTTCCTTTTATTAAAAAGAATAAAAAATAATAATAAATTCCATTTTTAAAGTTATAGTAAAGTCCCCCATCACGTGAAAAAGGGCAAAAAAAAAAAAAAAGAGCATGGTGATAAATATCTCGGAGTGAACTTTTTTTTATTTAAAAAAAAAAACTAATCATGGCAAAATTTTGATGTAATTATTTATTGTAAAAGCTTAGGAGAATATTAAAATATAAAAGCTCACATAAAAATTGAAACAATTTGAGCTCTAGAGGTATATATTTTTAATAAAGACAAAATTAATAAAAAAAGATTTAACAAAAAAAAAAAATCCGTATATAGAAAGTATCAAACTATCTAATAAGAAAAAGAAAATAATTTGACGTGCTCCACTCCACACATTTATTTATTAATAATTTTATGAAGTAAAAAAATCCAGTTTTTTGCACTGCCGTCAAACGCGCCGTTCGGATTTCGAAGCTGAAAGTAAACTCTGTTATCATTTCCGTCACTTCGTCCTCCATTATCACTCAGCTCGAAGCTTTGGGATTGGTTTACAGGTTAGTTGTTCTCTCCATTTCTTACACTCACTGTTTGCTCGGATTTTTGTGAGTATTCAGAAATTGATAGTTCAGTTGTTTGATAGCATCAGTGAGCTGGGTTTATTTTACTTCTTGTGTTAAGTTTCGTGATTTTGTTGAAGTTAATTATGGCGCCAAGTGTTTGATTTATGGTTAATGAGAGTTAGATGAGAATTAAGGTATGGGAATCTGTGCCTGATGCATGCAAAGGAAAATATTATTCATGCATGTGGATGTTTATAAATGTTTAGTTACAGAGATGGAATATGTTGATGATTGAAATTGAAGGTTTTTTTTTTTTTGAGGAAATTGTGAAATATGATTTTAATATGATTATTTTGATTTGAATGCTTGTGTTCAAGTGTATGCGTCTCTAGTTTTTGAGGAACTGAAATTTCTGCTAATTGCTGAAGGGTTTCAATGGCGGTAAAACTGTGACTGTTAAAGTTAGGGATGCTCATTTTCATCATTTGTTTATTACTGTTTCGTGATGCTATATGTTTCTCTATCGTTTTCAGGTTCAGAGGTTCAGCTCAAGCTAGTGAATTTTTGGAAATAGTGAAGGATTTATCGATGCGTATTTGTGCTGTTTAAATTAGGAGTGATGGAGGTTTCTTGTAGTTTATCTTATTCGAGTGTAATTCATGGAGGTGAAGTGGTAAGTTGCAGGGCAGTGGAATGCTTGAATTTAACTTCAAGTTTGAAGCATAGAGGTTCTCAATGTAAATTATTTGGAGATCCAAGACTTTTCTTAAGAGCAAATTCACCAAAGAAGTTGAAGAAAAAACTTTCATTTTGTGGTAGTGTTGATATTCGAAGAATTCCTGGGGAAGGCAATTTTTGGTTGCGGTGTTGTGGCTTTAATAGTTCTTCCCTTTATAACAGCAACTATAATTTTCAAACTTCGAAGCATGTGGGTGTGTCATATTGTCAGGGAAATGACTCGATAGCTTTTAGAAATGGAGATGGCAGAGATGTGGAGCTCGTTGAGAATAATGATAATGGTGCTAGCTCTACTGCCTCCAAAGATGGATCAGAGGAGGCAGAAGGAGGAATGGGGACTCCTAGTTTGGAAGAATTAAGAGAATTATTGCAGAAAGCATCTAAAGATTTGGAAATTGCACGTCATAATAGTACGATGTACGAGGAAAAAGCCCAGAGGATATCAGAAGCTGCAATAGCATCGAAGGATGAAGCTAAAAATGCTTGGGGTGACGTAAATGTTGCCCTTAGTAACATCCAAGAGATTATAAATGCGGAGGCTATTGCCAAAGAAGGTGTCGAGGAGGCTAGCTTGTCACTTACTTTGGCCGAAGCAAGACTCCAAGTGCTCGTTGACTCACTGAAATTTGACAAAGAAAATAATGGGTTTCCTAAAGCTTCTAAAGAAAGTGATTCTGGGTATGAAAGTGGAGGTGGAGTATTAAGTGAGGAGGAAGCACTCTTGGCAGCTCAGCAGGATATACGAGAGTGTCAAGATCATTTAGCGATTTGTGAGGCAGAGCTAAGAAGGGTTCAAAACACTAAGGATGATTTGCAAAAAGAAGTAGATAGGTTGAATCATGTTGCAGAACAAGCTCAAATTAGCGCTTCTAAAGCAGAGGAAGAAGTAGCAAACATAATGCTTTTAGCAGAGCAGGCTGTTGCAAATGAACTTGAGGCTGCACAACGTGTTGATGATGCTAAGATAGCACTACAGAGGGCAGAGAAGATTCTTGCCCTTTCCAGTGTCGCTAGTGTAGATTCTACAGTTGAGGGGACTGTCTCCATGGAGGTATCTCAAAGTAGTTCTGTGGATGGTGATAATGAAAGAGACTTGGATGTGCCGCTTGATGTTGCAGAAGTAATTGAACCTTTGCCTGATAGCCAATTGGAGGAGCCAAGTTTGTTAGATGAGAGTGACAAAGAGAATGCAAAATTAAGTGAAAACTTATCAAATGATACTGAAGCTGATGAAGATAAATTAAAATCTATTCAAAGCAAGGTACAGGAGATGCAGAAAGAATCAACGAAGGAGGGTTCTCCTTTAAGTACTCCAAAAGCATTATTGAAGAAATCATCCCGGTTCTTTTCTGCTTCTTTTTTCTCCTTCGATGCAGATGAGGAAGAGTTCACTCCAGCTTCAATGTTTCGTGGACTTGTGGAGTCTGCTAGAATGCAATTGCCTAAGCTGGTGCTTGGGTCACTACTCATTGGAGCAGGGTATGTTTGCGTTTCTGCTGAAGAATTTTCACTGCCTTCTGCCAGCATTCAGTTTACTTGGTTAATTGATTAAATGAAAGTGATTAATATGTGCTGCAAATATATTAGATAAGTTTATAGTAGTTAGCTGAAGTGACACCTATGCTTCTTCTGAACTTTTGTCTGACAAGCAGGATGAATAACCATACATTGTTGAAATAATTCACAGAATCGCATTTTATGCCAAAAGGGGTGAAAAGTTCACTCAGTTATTTCAGCTGCCAGTTATCACCACCACTAGCCTGGATGAAGTATCAACTACCACAAGACCTTTGGTCAGAAATATAAGAAAACTTCCCCAGAAAATAAAGAAACTAATGGAAATGCTTCCTCATCAAGAGGCATGACTTCCGATCACTTTCTTCACTTATCTAATTTAGATAAAAACCTCCCTTATGTTTACAATATGACACATATGTGCATCAGTTTCTTAATTCAAACAAATCTCTCTTCTTTTTTCAGATGAATGGGGAGGAAACTTCCCTCTTTGATATGTTGTGGTTACTACTTGCAAGTGTTATATTTGTGCCCATTTTCCAAAAACTTCCTGGAGGTAAGAAGAAATGTCTATTTGCATCCTAGCCCATGTGAACTTAGTAAAACAAAGGGGGGATTTCAGCAAGCTTCCAAATAAACTCAATTCATTTTGCATAACATTGTTTAGTTAGAATTGTTTCCAGGGGCATGGGCTTTGAATTGCTATTTTACTCGTACGGATTAAATAACTTTTCTCGATAGGCTGTATCTCATTTGTTCTCTTTCAATTTGTTGATGTTCTAGCAGCTAGCAGTTTTAGTATGAGTCAGGAGCCTTTTTTTGGTCAACTGTGAATTTTATATGCAACAATTCCTAGTGCTTGAAACTTCTCTGCTGTAATTGTAGGCAGCCCAGTTCTTGGATATTTGGCTGCTGGAATCTTGATTGGACCTTATGGTCTCTCTATTATACGTAATGTGCATGGAACTAAGGCAATTGCAGAGTTCGGAGTCGTCTTCTTACTGTTCAATATTGGCCTTGAGGTAGAGCCCCATGCCAATTTTGGATTTGCAGAAGGTATCCTATTCAACTTACAGCTATATGGCCATGGAAGGTGACCTTTAACTTGCTATTTTGCTGCAGCTCTCTGTTGAAAGACTAAGCTCCATGAAAAAATACGTTTTTGGATTGGGCTCCTCTCAGGTGACAAGAAACTGCAGAACTTTCATCTCTTTTTTTTTTTTTTTTTTTCGGCTGTTATTAGCTAGGGTGTAAAAGCACAACCTGGCCAGTTTCATTTTTAACTTGCAATTTCAAATACAGGTCTTGCTGACAGCTGTGGTTATTGGCTTACTTACTCACTATGTTTCCGGGCAGCTTGGTCCAGCTGCAATTGTCATAGGCAATGGCCTTGCTTTGTCTTCAACCGCTGTTGTCCTCCAGGTAAATATCCTAGGTTTCTCATCTAAAAATTGTTGAAAATTTCAGTATTGTCATTCTCCCTTTTCCTTCTTGTTCTCTTGGTTTCATTAAAAGAAAAAAACTCTTCTGTATTCTGGTCTTTTTTGTTTTTGTTTTTTAAATATGAGTTTGTTACAATTTGTTGAGATCTTTAGTCAACAGAGGCAGGTAAAACTGTATATCCTTCAAATGTTCAGGTACTGCAGGAACGTGGGGAGAGTACATCACGCCATGGGCGTGCCACATTTTCTGTGTTACTCTTCCAGGTAGTCCATGGGTTTCAGTTTTCATCTTTATCTTCTATCTAAAGTCTGTTTAATTCCTTTCTCCACCCCTCTATTTAAGGGGTTTCATGCAATGAATATAGCTCATCTCACGTGACTTTCCTGGTTAAGCCTGGCAGCTGCTTATGTAATCTTGTTGTCTATTCTAGGATTTGGCTGTGGTGGTTTTGCTTATACTGATACCCCTTATCTCGCCAACGTCATCCAAAGGAGGGGTAACAGTTTTGTTCAGTTATTTTTATTTGAGCTGAAGAATTGTATCGCATGATCATCCATGGGCATACGACTGTAGTTCTATATTCATTGTCATTATAACTAAAGTAAGGTCAAAAGATGCTAAATTATTTAAAATAAGTGCACCACTTGTATTGTGTGCTTGGTCATTACATTGTAATATCCTAAACTTCTGATTGCTATAGCAGTTGATGTTAAGATATAATATTATGGTTTTCAGGTTGGTTTTCAAGCCATTGCAGAAGCTCTTGGGTTGGCTGCTGTTAAGGCAGTTGTTGCCATCTCTGTCATTATTGCTGGAGGACGCTTGGTAGTATTTATGACTCTTTAAGACTCAGCTGAACATGCTATGCTCTTGATGGTGAATTTTATACGTTCAACCAGGGACATGAGAGTCCTATTTTATAACAAATGTTGGATATGTATTTGTGTTTGCAAGAAATTTATACACGTGGCTATGCCATAGGGAGCTTATTTTTGCTCCTACTACATGCTGTTATGTATTTTAATCTTACTTGACAATGAATTTCATTTTTTCTTCCATGTGCAGCTGCTTCGTCCAATTTATAAGCAAATAGCAGAGAATCAGAATCCTGAAATATTTTCTGCAAATACTCTTCTTGTTATCTTGGGGACTAGTCTATTAACTGCCAGGGTAAACAAACTCACATTATTCTTAGTTATTCTTTATTGTTCATCATAGTAGTAGAACTTCTTATGAGGTGTCCTAATAATGTTTACATGTTTTATATATTATCTAAAAACAGGCTGGCCTTTCCATGGCTTTAGGGGCATTTTTGGCTGGCTTGCTTCTAGCAGAAACAGAATTCTCATTGCAGGTTGAATCAGATATTGCTCCGTACCGTGGCCTTCTATTAGGTCTCTTCTTCATGACGGTAAAAACTAAAATTTGCATGGCTGTAGAAGTTAGTGATTGTTTGATTATAGATCACAATCCATTTCTTTCAGCTCCTTGAAAATCTTGAAAATGCATTTGATAACTTATTATTGGGTTATGTCATTACCTATTAAATTATTGCTTTCTTTATTGTAGCTTCAGATGACTCTTATTCTGTTTAATTTCATATTTCATTTGAATGTTTGTTTGATTGTGTTTTGTCATGAAATGTTTCTGCTGCCTCTTGATAATGAATATTTGTTACAGACTATATTATATGTTTACAGGTCGGAATGTCCATCGACCCAAAACTTCTAGTTTCAAACTTCCCAGTTGTTATGGGAACATTAGCACTTCTAATTGCTGGAAAAACTCTCTTGGTTGCACTTGTTGGTAGACTTTTTGGCATCTCAATGGTATCAGCCTTAAGAGTTGGCCTTCTACTTGCACCTGGTGGAGAATTTGCATTCGTAGCTTTCGGTGAAGCTGTTAATCAGGTTCTCTAACAAATTATACCTGCCATAATCTACTACTTAATCGTCATATGTTCATCAAAACCTTTTTCTTTATCTCACAAATGAAACTCATGAACAATGCTTGCTGGTATAGAGTAATGCAGCATTTCATTTGATATATGGTGGAACGAAATCCTAACTATGATGTTATGACTTTGGAGCTAGTGGCTTGAATTCGGATGACCATAGTTTTCTCTGGTTCTACCAGCAAGCATTTTATCTGAGTGATTAATAGTTGCATAATTCTTGTGTCATATCTTTAGTTTCATAAACATGTAGCCCTCCTTATGATTGCAAACTGACAGATACAGTAACTTGTTAGGATTCTATTTGCCTTGGCTCAAGCAACTGGAATGTGAAAAAAATATCGCAGCTCATTACTGTTGACCAGTTATTTAATGATTGGATCTTCGCAGCTCATTAGTGTTGTCCAGTTATTTAATGATTGGATCTCCTTTGCAGGGTATAATGTCTTCAGAGTTGTGTTCTTTGCTATTTCTTGTGGTTGGAATTTCTATGGCCCTGACTCCATGGTTAGCCGCGGGAGGCCAATTGATAGCTTCTCGCTTTGAGCTGCATGATGTTCGAAGTCTATTACCTGTTGAAAGTGAGGTAAACTGCAGAACTTATCGTTTCTATGTGAACTTATACTGATTAAGAATTTTGATAGGCAGAGTTCTCTTGTCTTAAGTATTACCAGACATAAAAGCATTTTTTCCATTATCAGCTCAATATTTTGCTATGCCATCTGGCATGTTCAGTTCAGTTGGTCAGCACAAATAATTCCTGTGATATCACCTTTACATTAGTGCATGTGTTTCTATGATATTTAGAATGAAGTTTTAATTTCCTTCATTTGGAATCATTCAGACTGATGATTTGCAAGATCACATCATTATTTGTGGTTTTGGACGTGTCGGCGAGGTAATTTACAATCTTCACTTCATGTTTTATGAAATGCTTTAATCAACTACAATAAAATACTGTCTTAATTTAAATTTGTAATTCTGTCAATTGATCTATCTGATTTTAGCTATGAAACATACAGATTATTGCCCAGCTTCTTTCTGAATGTTTGATTCCATTTGTTGCACTTGATGTCAGAAGGTATAACTTTTTCCTTCATGTGTTTTGGAGTTGAATAGTTCTAGAAAGTTGTTCTCCAATGTACAGTTATACATACAGTTTCTGAAACTAGCAGGAAAACTAAACTTCATTACTAGGATAGATTTCGACTAAATTGTCATGGGAGCAGGCTTCTATTTGCATAAGAGATAACTATATTCAACTTTCATCATTTCAGTGATCGAGTTGCATATGGACGTGGACTTGACATTCCTGTTTACTTTGGCGATGCTGGCAGTCGAGAGGTAACTAAAATGCTCAAAATCTAATCATGGTTCACTTAGAAATACACCCTATTCACACTATCTTAATTTCCTCGTTTCAGGTCCTCCATAAAATCGGTGCTGAACGAGCATGTGCTGCTGTAGTAACTTTAGATAGCCCAGGAGCAAATTACAGAACCGTTTGGGCTTTGAGCAAATATTTTCCCAAAGTTAAAACATTCGTCCGTGCTCATGACGTTGATCATGGACTCAATCTGGAAAAAGCTGGAGCAACAGCAGTACACTTTCTTTGACTTCTTCTGAATCAATCCATATTTTGCAAGCTTTTTAGAGTTTGTGTTAAGAATCATCATTCTTGTGACGGTTTTTTGTGTTACAAAATATTGTTTCAGGTCGTCCCTGAGACTTTGGAACCTAGTTTGCAGTTAGCAGCAGCTGTCCTGGCTCAAGTAAGTACATCGACTCATGTACCTGACTCGACTCAGTTACATCATTGTGCTTATCAATGTTATCATAGATGAAATTTTGTCCTAATTTCTGGGTTTTGATTTCAAATCCTATTAAGATCTTTGAATCAAGTGACCATTGCTTGCATATTATGCTCCATGATCTTTGATTATCAATAACAACTTTCTTTTCCAGGCGAAATTGCCCACGTCGGAAATAGCAGCTACAATAAATGAGTTTAGGTCTCGCCACCTCTCCGAGCTAGCTGAGGTAATATTTGTTACTTTATTTATCGAGTTTTATTGCATCGAATGGCTTCATCATGTCTGTCCATACGTGCATCAAAGAGTTGTAATCATTAAAAAACTGGCCCCCCGTTGCAGCTCTGTGAAACCACTGGAAGCTCTCTTGGTTATGGATTTTCTCGAATGATGATTAAACCTAAATCTCAATCCTCAGACACTTCAGATGACAATCAACTCAATGAGGAACACTCCCAGTATAACCGTGCAGCGGTTACACGAGTGCAATGCTTTTCCCTCGACAGTGTAAGAATGACGTGAAGTTCGAATAGGATTTGTATCCATCATTGATAAAAGTTGTATAGAAATACAGCAGATAACACCAGAAATGCTTATCAAGAATGCAAAATGTTGGTGTAATATAATGCCAAGTTTTTTTTTCAGTTTAAGCAATGGTGAGAAGCAATTTCTATACCACTTGAGTGAGTGTTTACAAAAAGTTGGTAGAATAGCACATTCTTCGGAAAATGAAGATCAGAGTTGTACACTGATGCAAATACTAAAGAATATTTTAAATATATTTTCTGATTTCAATGAGACGTTAAAAATATTATTTGACAACGTAATATCGTTAATTTTATTCTAAATGTTGATTCATTAACAGAATTAATTTTAGTAGGCATAAAAAGGCAGGATAAAAATATGGAAATTAAAGTGTACGAGGCAAAAGTAAAAAGAATAAAAATATGAGAGAAAAGTATTCCTAATAAAACTAATTAAAATTTGAACTGTTAAAAATTGAACTTACTGAGAATCAGATAATTTGAAATGTAAAAATGCAACACAAAACCATACTTTTCTCGATCAAAATTAGAATACATTTGCGAGATCAGGAGGCATAATTAGTCATTCGTACATTTGTATCATACATTTTCAACACATTCTTGATCAGTGAACAACGTGTTTGAGACATGTACTAGTATAAAAGCTACAACAAAAGCTTAAAGGACACTATCTTGAATGACTGAAGAAAACAAGAATCGATATTACCCGCCATACTTAGATCTTTATGTTCTCAGATTATTCTTCGTCTACAAACCATATATTGCGCAATTGAACATTGAAATGGAGGAAACTCCGAGGCCATCCATCTTACTAGCTTAGGAACAGCGATGTACACTGGTTTTCTGTGTCCTCAGGGCTCGTAACTGATAACAAGTAACAAGTAGTAAGTTTACATCTTAATGAGTACCAAAATAAGCTGAAGAAGTCATGGTTGCAATCAAGCATTTTTTTTTAATAGGACATCTTCTCTAGTTCAAACAACCAGTAAATGCAGCTGTGTGACCCTATTAAGATGACCATAAATAGAACAAAACACAAATCACATTCAACAATTAGATGACCATATTAAGATAAAGAAAATGGATAAGCTCACCTGTGTGACCCTTGGTCCTCTCTGACTCGTATATTTCAAAGTCATTTCCCCCCTAGTAAGATAAGATAAGGTAAGCGAAACATGATTTTTGTTATGTAGCCTCTAGTGGACGAAGTATTGTTCAGAAAAATAATTAAAAGATAAGAATAAAAGGTCAGGTTGTTATTTTGATAACTAAAAAACTATTGCATAATAAACCAGATTAAATTTTATCATAGTAATGACTAGAAAACCTTGTAGGTCTTGTCTCCAAAGAAGTGAATTTCATGAAATTCGTCCAAGTATCTCAAGCAATATGTCTTATCCCAGCCTTGAGGGAAAACCTGTTCAAAACATTTCGATGAGATGCATTCTACAATAAACAAAAACAGAATGAACACAAACCATTGCTTACATCAAAACTGATTTGTCCACCAATGGAAAAGGTTAGGTTAAAATGAGCAAACTTCTCACGGAGCACTGAGACCATCTTGGGGCGAATGTTGTGAATCTGGTTACATTCACGAACTTATTTATAAGTGATAAAGGAAATGTGAATACAAGTTGTGAACTCTTCAGATTCACATTGCACTTGATGTGAAAAAAGATGGTTTCTTCTCTTCTATCTAATCTCTCTTATTTTATGAATAAAAGTGTACCTTGTCATACTTTTCGAACTCCTCTCGCTCTTCCTGACTGCAGTTTCTTCCAATTGGAGACACATTAATCATTCCACTTCGAAATTCAATAAATGTTCCCCTAGAATAAAAAGAAACGGAACTCAGAATCCCACAAAAACAACCAGGAGATATTTGAGTGCTTTGGTTTTATTCACCTCTTGATAGGGATATCCAAGTCAGCAATGTAATGCAGAACGAAATTAATGAATTCCTGTAGCAATATTTTCACAAAGTATCAGAAGAATTCTAAGTTCATGTTCATGATAATACCCTTAAATGCAACTATGCAAGTGAAGCATGTATGTCAGTATGTGACTGTTGAACTGTCCCAAACAAATAGCAACAGAAGCAATGAGCAAATTCTAACCTTGAGTTTTTCCTCTCCAAGAAATGTCCTCAAGCTCTGCATGGACATATGTCAGATCATCAAAATGAGAAACTAGCAAACCAAATTATTAACAGTTGAGTCATAGAAAACATTGGTTTTCATCTTACAAAACTTTCACTATTTAAATAAAATAAAATAGGGCATATCAATAATTTCCATCAACCAGATAATACCTGTGTTCCAATTAACCTCCCATCCTTGTAAGCCACAAGGCCATTCTCAGCAAACACATAATCGTAGTCATTAATAACTGCATAGGTAAGAATAAAACAGTATCTTTATAAGTTATACTATATAGTAAACAGAATCATATTTAGATGATCTGGCATTTGGGATCGCAATCTTACCTGAACTTCCAAGCTGCTCAGATATCTTGACAAGATCAGAACCTCCAACAACACCAACAGTTACAACCTGGGAAAAGAGAGAAATACAATGCTTAAATGATAACGAGAAAAACATAAGCTCCATTACAGATTTAAGTACCTTCCGAAGCTCCCGCATAAACTCTAACGTCTTAGGAGTTACCACCTGCAGCAACAGCACCGAAAAACTCAATTATCCATCAATTGCACCACAATAACAAATCAAAATGATCAAGAATGGATTGCCAGAATTGATCCCAACCATGGAACTGTGTTTACACCTCGTTTTCATACCAAACAAAAGTAATACATCAAACTTCCTTCCATCAAATTACCACCAAACACTCACATTCACCAAGAATTTCACATGCTTAACTCAAATTAACAATTAGATCCACATAAAAACGATTAATCCAATAAAAAACAATTAAATGAACCAAAGTGCTCAATTCCACACAGATCAAACACACACAAATTCACACACAATGATCAATCAATCATTCACACACCTTTCTGGGAGCAGTGAGAGTGCCATCAACGTCAAAAAGAGCAATCAAACCAGGTCTCCTTGCAGCCATAACAAATTACCGATTTCTAAACTGCATTACAAAATTTGCGGTGCTTTCAACTCCAAATAAAAAACATAGAAATGCACTCCTAAATACAGCAAAATTGAAGGAGCAAACAGGCTTACCTTGTAGAATGAAGCAAAAACTGGCGAAATTCGAGGCTCAACCAATAACAAAAATGAAGAACAGATCTGAGAAATGGTGGAGTTGCTCAGAGCAAAGTGACACTGGCTTTTATATAATGTCTTAATGGCACTGCAGATCTCAAGATTTCAGTTTTCTTTTTTCTTTTTTTTTAAATGAATTTATTTATTATTTATTTAATTTTGGGGGAAGAATATTCTTTGGGATTTGAGCTCAATTGTCAATATCGACACGTCATAATTCATTGAAATAAAACTTATAAATTATATTATCGAAAATTAGTTTTTCCATAATTAGATATAATAGTGATTTTTTTTTAAAAAATAACTACCTTCGTCTCAAAATATATGACGTTTTAGCAACTAAAATTTATTCCAAAATAATTGTCGTTTTCGTTTTCCAAAGCATATTTACATGTAATATACCAAATATGCCCCTATTTACTCACCTCAAATTAAATGTGTTAAAGAGATAAAATCATCTCATTAATTAAACTTAAATAGGGGTAGATTGAACTTTTTATCACATTTCTTAATATATGTGCAAAAAGCTAAAACGTCATTTATTTTGGAATGGAGGTAGTATAAATATATTTACATTTTAAAGTATATAATCAAATAAAATTGATAACTTAAATACATGACAATGGAATACTAACATGGCATGAATAAATTCGTAGTTAAGTTTAGAATTAAATGTAGCAGAAAAGTTATGGAGATTGGAGTTTTTTTTTTTTTTTTTTAGTTTTTCCACCTCAGAAATGTCCAAAAAAGGTGTGGTTGACAATTTATTGACATATCAACAATAAATGAACCGATTATTGGACTTTTTTGTTTCAAGTTTTATTTACTTTTCAGTTGAAATTGGGAAATGTGTAAATGTGACGTGTTAGCCTTATTTTTTAAAAATAATTGTGATGTATAAAGCTTAACACGTCACATTTAGACATTTTTCACAATTATTTTTCAAAAAATCCATTATATTGGTCTTAAAATGTTGATATTTAACAAAATTTTCACATTTAATATGTGAGTTATGTGTTATGAATTTATCGTTCTCACGAAATTAAATAACTAAAACAGACCCACAAAAAAATATGGTGCAAATAATTAGTAACTGGATTTTTTTTTTCCTTTTTGTCTCCTGTTGTTAAATAAAATCAAATGTTTTACTCGAGGGACCAAAACTAAATTGAAAAACTGAAGGGGTATTAATGCAAATCTTGCTTTGATTTTAATAATTATGTATTTGCAATAACAAAAAAACGAAATATTTTCCCAATTGAGATGAAAATGCAAGTATATTTAGAGGATGAAAACTTTTTCAAGGATTATCAAAAGGTACAACTCAACACCAAAAACTTACATCTCTACAATGGAGATATATATCTACTTTTAAACCATAGACAATGAACAAACACCAACAGGCTCTAAACTCCATCTACGATGAGAATAACGAATATGGTATCACTCAACTCGTGTTCCTGCAAGTTCAACCTGGGCCGCTGCTTCATTAATTGCATCGATCACATCCATTTTCCCTCTGCTCACTGCCTCGTCGACAGGACTTCTCTCATGGCTAATGGTCAGTAAATACTAGTAAGTATTTTGCTTGGGAAAGGTGAAGCTGAAACCCAGTGTTAGAGAATATGTGAAACACAAGTGGATATGACGAACCTGTTCAGTAACGAGAGGCTAGCTCCAGAAAGAATCAGACGCTTAACAATCTGCAGATTTTGTGTATAAGCTTGACAGAGATGAAATCAATGGGAGGATAAGGATGTTGCAATGTGGTTATTGGTTAATACTTAATACCTCGACGTGGCCATTGAGACTAGCCCAATGAAGAGGTGTGTTCTTCTCTGAGTTACAAGCATTCACATCCTGTGAGCAAGAAAATGATATATGAATTTACTATTGGGAAAAGGGAATAAGCAAAAAACCATGAGAGAGAGAGAGAGAGAGAGAGTGGGGTGAGAATCAAAATCTGCATCCGAAAACAAGTTGTATTATGCAATAATTTACCAAACGAAAGAAGTTATAACATTACAGCTTTGCGCACTTACTATGACTTTTTTTAAACAAACTTTAGTCCACAAAATGCTAATTTATCAACAAATCATCAAATTTGCATCTTCCACTGTAATCTAAATACCCCAAATGTCACGCTATATGGAAAGCATTTAAACCAACTGCTTATAGCACCAGATAAACCTGATATCTAACATAAATGTTACAATTCAAGAGACCTCTAGTCTCTAGATATAGTTGGATAAACCCTTGTTTCATCTCAAAATATACGGCACAAAAGCCAATTAAAACAGGTACAATTCCAAAGAGTTTTATCAACAGGGGAAAATTATAGGCCTATAGTAAACACTCAACTAGCGGCCATCACTCCAACACCAATCCTTTTAAATGTGGCAATAAGAATCCAACGTTGTCGGCCTAAAACTTTCACATAATGTCTTCTCAAGTTGGACATAATCCTAAAAATGTCCACCAGACTTAGCAGCTGAATTACAAAACGTTAACATTATTCTACTTTAGTAGTATAATATATAGTCTTTTGTTTTGTCTAGGGTCTTAGGCAAAATGAATCCAACAACATCATTTCTGCTGACATCTAGTCCTACTTTACTTCTTCAGCTCAAAAGGAGAAGCGAAAATCATGATTTAACAAAAGTAAGCAATTCATTCAAAGAAAATCCAATGAAAAGAAAAACCAAAAATCAATCTCCCTCACCGCTCCATTGTGAATAAGATATTCGACAATACCAAGATGCCCATTTGCTGAAGCCATATGTAGTGCTGCAAAAGAGCAAATAAAACAAGCTCAAACATCAATTGAAGCAGTGCCATAAATAGTAGAACTGTTGTACACAAACACACAAGAAAGGTGCTAAAGCGCATGCCAATAACAACCTGTGCGCCCTTCTGAATCCTTAGAATCTAGTGAAACACCAGAAGATGCTATGCTCATGAGATCATCTATATCATCATATCTAGCAGCCTGTTCAATAGTTAGTCAACGAGACAAACAACAATAAACCTTATACAAAAGAGTGCCATATTGAAGAAAACTGAAACAGCTCCAACTCATATAAGATCAATAAGCAATAAGAGAACCAAAGACAATCATGTACATATTATCAAATTCACCAAACTTTTATTGTTTATGAATTTAAAACACTTGTAACTTCATTCATAAAAAATTTGAACATCAATAACAAAAGAAAAAACATAAAATCCAAGTAATATTGACTGCGTTTAGCCTTATTCACTTAACTAAAATTCACTAAATTTAGCAGATCATCATAACTCGAACAAACTAACAGAATATAAGGCCGTTACTACCTAAAAGACTTCAAAAAAGTTTGGAAAAAATCATACTGAAGCTTCACGCATTTTTACACGAATACTCGGGGACTTTGCTAACTATTAATTAATTGTACAAACAAAAAATACAAGAAATAATTGCTAATTGAAACATGTAAGAGCTCTAGGGTTGTCGTACCTCGAGCAAAGCGTCAACAATTTCCGACGACGCCGTATCTTGGGACTGCTGCTCCACCGTGTTCTCGTCCGCTCCCATTTTCCCTGACTCTGTGTGTGTGCGAGCGCGCGTGTGTGTGTGAGAGTGAGAGTGAGAGTGAGAGAGAGAGAGAGAAGAGGGGGGGGGGGGGGGGAGAGAGAGGAGAGAAGGGAAATACTTGATTGGGTGGGCTTTGTCCGGGCTTTTGAGTTGGGCTATTTTAAGTTCTTTATAGGATATTGGGCCTAAGTGGTCACAGAATGGGCCAAGAAAGTGGAAAGATATTATTTGCATTCACTCTTGAAATAATTAAACAATGACTTTAAAAAAAGATATCATGGTTTTTCTGTTAAGATTAAAAAAACCGGCTTTATCGTAACATAAATTTCTTACATCATTTGAAACTAAAAACTCAGTTAAAACAAACTTTTCTTCGACCTTATGTTCTGAATTAACCATCTTCTTATCAAGGAAATGTTTTGCACACTTTAAATTACGAACAATTTATTAGTTGATGTGTCGTATTACTGTCAAAAACTGTTTATACTCTTAAGAAGATCTGCACCATATACATGTTAACATACATTTTATAATACTTGAAAGAATGATGGTCTGTTTAATAGTTCAATCTTATGCAAAATAGAAATCAGACATTCTAAAGTAAAATTCGTGTAATGAAAATAAGAGTACAACTCTGAAATCTCGAGCCATTTTACAATCCACATATAAGTCTGTGATAAGTTGGGCTCTATCTCATGTAACTGTATTCATAAAACCGTCATTTCGTGTAAAAGTAGAGAGTACCAAACTGTACGAAATATCAATGAATTACAAATATTTTTTACATGAATCATGAACATTTCTGCATATAATAACATCAACAAAATCGAAGAAAATCCAATTCTGAAAATCCTTAATTCGATGCATGTATAATGTTTGTTGTCATGCTTTCACTTAAGTTGTAGTAGCTCCAGGCTCAAGCGTCAACCTCACACCTTCTGCATATGGTGTTGGAGAAATACCTGTTGTCTGAATCAGCTTACTGATATCCATGGAAATATCTGAAGGGGACTTCACGCCTCGATCGATCTACACATTAGAAAATCAAGACTTAGACTCTGGTGTAAATGAGTCGAGCTAGCTCATGTCTATTCAGGATTGAATTAAGGAACTCTCGAAGTTAACTGAGCCGAGATCCAGCTCAGCAATACTAGACTTGTAGGCTTGTGACTTGCAAGCCGTATCAAGGTTGGGGTGTTAAGAATATATAATCAAGTCATACTAGAGCCAAGAAAAATAAGCTTGACTGAGTCCAGCTCAAGTTTGGTAGTGTATTTACTCGACTCACAAAGCTAAATGGGGATGATCTTACAAAAGAGAGAGAATAGAGTCTAATCCTAAAATCCTCATAAATCAAGCATTCAATTTATAGCACCATGTAAATTGCTTTGAATAGATCGAAGAGTGCATTGTTGCAGAGAAGAAACTCTTAATGAAATGTTTCTTTGAGTCATAATTTCAAAGATTAATGAATGTCCATAAGGAAGTGGTTATAGAAACATACTGATGAAGCAGATACTGGTTTGATCAATGAGGTACTGTAACCTCGAAAGTGTGCAACAGTCTCAGCCATTTGAACCCGTGATAGCCTATCTGGCCCACCAACATTCAGAAGCAACTGCACTTGCTTAGCCTCTGCACAAACATTATGAATCAGATTGTCTCAAAATATAATGCGGCAAGTAATAGAGGAAAATGTTGAAAGAGGATGCAATCTGTCTGTCCAATCTGAGGTAAACAGGATTTATAAATGATGGAAGCGAGACAAATTTAAATATCAAACTCCACTAATCCTATTCATACCATACTTGTATGCAGAATCCTCTTACCTGAGACCCATTGGTTAGTCAATATTTGTATGACAGCAACAAGATCCTTTACAAAGACAGGGCAACGAAACTCATCATAAAAGAAATCCAACGGCTCTCCCTTAGCAAGGGCACTATCCATCCACTGCACCAAGAAATTGCAAACTTTAACTGTAATTTAAAGAATCTCCAAAGGGATCAAAAAGCAGAAGGATTGAATATGAGACACAAGCAGCAATTGCAGAAAGTTATGTCAGATATGCTAATGAATCTGGCAATCAATATTAAGCCGCTAATGAAATAACATACAAGGTCGTGTTGCAGCATGTGTATACACCTGAATTGGAAGTGATTTTGGAACAGGAGAGACAGTTTGTGGTCCATAAATTATACTGCTTCTCAAAATTGCAAAGTTTCGGCTGTTTGCAGATATATATTGCTCTGCTTCGACTTTAGATTTCCCATAAACATTAACAGGAACAGTACCATCCTCTTCCTTATAGAAGGATTTGCTTCCTTCATAAACTGCAGAAGAACCCAAATCATTTTCAAGAAAAGGACTCGGGTATATGAAACATACAAGGAAGAGACTTGCACAGGGATACAAAACATACAATCAATTGGCAATATTTTTTCAGATAAAATCAAAATGCATGTAGAATTTCCAAGACTGGTGCATTGGTGCATTTAGATGAGGTGATTCAACTTTGTAATGTCAAGATTGCAAACAGTCCTTTTCTTCTAAACCTATGTGAATTATGGGGTGAATAAGCAAGCGACGAACATGATCCAAATCACCATCAACGGCATAGTAACTCTCAAAAATATCCAAAACTATAGATCGAAAACCCAAAAACTGCAACTAACCTTGGTCAGTTGACAAATGAATCAAAAGAGATTCCTCTTTAAAGCTCAATAACCATCTCACAAGAGAAGTAGGGACGTTTATGGACATGGCAGCTACAGGATCCGTCTCGCAGACACGAGGAACGGAAAGAGCAGCACAATTGATCACCACATCAGGCTGAAAATCAATCAGATTAGCTCTTTCACGTAAAGATCAAATTCCGAGCAAGGACAAAAGGAGAAATCATCCAGAAAAAAAAAAAAAAGTTCTTCATCAAATTTCACAGAACTAATAAACTTCTATAATGAATTAGACTGAACACCCGCAATGTCGCACCAATTTGATAACAGAAACGATCGAAGCAATACAACAACAAACAGGATCCGATTAACGAACACAAATGGCAACATTTAGCAGACGAGAATAAATTACTATACATGAAAAGGTAAGAAATCGAAACCTGGCCGAACGCGTCGGAAATTGAACTGAGGCCGTCGCCGGTGCGTAAGTCGACGTGGAACGGCAGCGCGTGAGGAAAGGCACTGAGCAGAGCGTGAGGAGGAGGAACTGCATGGTGCGTGAATGCGAGAGTAAACGGAGAATCACCGTCTGGATCTCCGGCGAAAGATTGTAGCAGGTGTTGGCCCAAGTAGCCGGTGCCTCCCACTATCAGCACTCGCTTCTTACTCATCGTTGTGTGTGTGTGTGTGAGAGAGAGACTGCATCGTATTTAGCAACTAAGTCGTTTTCATTTCTACTAAAATCGCTAGTCTAGACATACGATTTCAATATACAATAGCTTTTAGATTTGAACATTTAGTTCAAACAAATATTATTCGAAAAAATTTTAATTTCAACAAAAGTAAGTACGATCTGAGAATATCTCAACAATAAGGTTGAAATATATGATATGATAGCATGCTTAATTTCAAATAAAAACAAAAACCCACCTCTTTATAAACATGAATTTGTTTTTTAAAATCAACAAAACTCGCGTGCGACCGTCGCACGTGCGACAGAATTCCAGATCACATACTTATAGCAGAAAAAGACATACTTATGAGTGTAAAAGACATACTTCTAAAACTCATGTTTATATCTGTAAAAACATACTTATAAAACACATACTTATAGCTGAAAAACACATACTTATACCTATAAAAGACATACTTGAATTATGTCGTACGTGAGACGGTCTCACAAGAAACCAACTCTTTTAAAATGTAGTAAAAACAACGATATTCACTCTTTAATGCAATTTGAAGAAACGATGTATTTTCCAACAATCCGAACTCATGTGTTAGGCAAAGAAGTAATTTCAAATTGAATTGCAATATAGTGTTAAAGTCCTAAATTTTATGTCGATGTTGAAGTTGCGAACTCTGAAAAGGAATTAAATATGGTTCAAATTGCAATAATTTATTAAAATCATGATTATTTGTTAGTTTTTAAAAGTAAGAATTAAATTGCAATTCCACTTAAATCGGGTCACAATGTCTCGTATGATTTTGTTGTAGCTACTAATAAGACAACACTACACATGTGAGGAAGATTGGTGCTGCATTTTAGTACTACACACCACATATTGAGCAACAATATGTGCACAAACAGCGTAAAGTAATTCTTTAAGAAACGAAAATGAACCACAAAAAACTGTCGTTGATCAATTGTTGTAAGAACATGAAAACACTTTAAATTTAGATGATCAAAACAAGCAATACTCAAAATTGTTGTAAGAACATCAAAACACTTCGAATTTAGATTATCAAAACAAGCAATACTTGCAACAAAATGTGCACATAAGCATTTTGCCTGAAGATGCTCAAATCACTAGTCCATGGATGACTGCCTCCACCCTCCGAAGCCCTCTTCCGCCCCATCACACTCTCTGTCTCTGCTCGTCTGCAATGACAAAAAGCCTCACTCGTCTTAGAAACAAACACACAACAGTACACACTTAACAGTAAACACTGGAAAGCTAAGGAAGATGTGATCTTAAACCTCTGGAAAGAACTTAAGGCCAACTTTGATCTCCCCACAATACTTGTCATCCTTGACAACACTGTACGACATTGGTGGAATGGTTTCTTCAACAAACACAGGCTCTAGAGGGACCCTACGGTTGCCAATGAATGGAAAAACCGAACAATGGTCATCAAACATATCATATCTCACTGCAACAAAAATGCTTAAAGACAACATGCAAAGTGTTGTCTGTATAGGTTTAAAACTGTAGTCTATGCTCTACAAATGTGTTGAGTTACTCACGTTGCTTCTCCAACAAAGTCATCGTTTGTGAACGTGTCTTTGTCCATGATTTTGATTTTGAGTTCGGTTACACCACTAGTAACAGTGAAGAGGAAGGTCTCGTTCCACTCAGGGCCCGATCCTTCCACTGAAAAAGAATGGCAATTGAATAAGAACCAATGAATTCGAGTTCATATTCATCATTTTGAGTTCCAAATATATGCAAAGAGTACAAGATTGAGCAAAATTGACACCTGATGCAACGCTGCTTTTCTTCTCCTGAGTTTTGCAAATGAGAATCGCATACGGATCAACACCAGCTGCATAGTCGAAATTTATGAAAGAAACACTTCATGAGTAATCTAACAACAGTTTGCATCCTATGAAACCACAATATAAAACAAAGACAAGACAGAGAAACCTTAAAGGCCACATCTAGCACTAAAATTCATTGTCTTACAAAAAAATTGAAGGATTTTATTACAGATAAATCATTCATGGATCATCTGATTCGCATATATAAATCATTCATGATGACATTTAGGTGTTGATATTATATAAATACTTTCAATAGCTTCATTTTTCTCAGCATTTTTGCCCAAGTCAAATCGAAATCCTTAAGTATATAGTACAACAATCATTGTATCACAATTATGATAAAATTCTTAAACATTTTGCACATTCACAAATAGATAAAAAGATTCAAATTTGACGTTAACTTCAAATCGAAATGCAGTAAAAACAGTCTCTAGCTAAGTCAACCGGGAGTCATAAATCAAAAACCCTTATAATAAAAATTGATAAAAGCCCAAAAAAGGAAACATAGAAAATGTTCATCTCAGATTTCTTACAGAGCAAAAAGGCATAAATCTTTACATAAATGTATTAAAAAAAAAAAAAACCATGATTTGATCAACTAAAGTCACAATCCTTTCAGCCCAATAAACAGAAATCAACAGATCATTCCAATATCCCATTTCTTCCCACAAAAGTTTCTTACAAAAATCAAGAACACAAAGAGAGAGAGAGAGAGAGAGATCATACATAAAAAATCAGTGTTGTCAAGGCCTTTAGCACAAACAAGAAGAACTTCAAGAGTTCCGTACGGCATCTTTGGATCAAAATGAAAGAAGAGAGATTTTCAAAACAGATTGAAATCAGAAGATTTCTTACAAGGCGACCTTCTCTCTCTCTCTCTCTCTCTCTCTCTCCACTTGATCTTGCATTGATGTTTATATGCTTCTTTTAAGGTTGCTGGGGCCCACCTCAGGATTTTGGCATTTAATTAATTTTTCCATATTACATTTATGGCGATTTGTATTAATTCATATTGCACTGATATAATATGAGATTAATTGAAATTTTATTAACAATTCAACACACTTATTTGAAATGTGCTTACCTAATTTTTGGCTTGTTCAAAATATTTTATCATTTAGTCTATTTACAATTAAATTACAATATATATATATATATATATGGTGATTTGATGAAAAAATCACAATTTTGACTAAAATTGTCATTTTAACTATCTTTACTTGAATGTCATTTTAATTTGAAACTATTGTACTTGGCAGCTAGTATGTGTGGCCAATTGCAAAAAAATTGATCAAACAACAATTCGAGTCAAGATTGTGATTTTTTCAACCATTAAAATTGAGTTACAATTTAAAGACTTAAAATCGATTTAATATATAAGGACTGTAAAATAGGAATATTCTTAAAGAAATAGATTGTCGATTACAATGCCTATTTATAGTTGCATGTCTACAAAATAAGATTCTACAAGGTAAAAACTTATATACCTCTGGGGCACAGATATACATGTTATATATATATATATATATATGTTCTTCAGGTGTTATATATATACTCTATAGGTGTTATGTTTTGTGGTGTTATACATATACTCTTCAGGTATCATATTTATATAGGAGTATACATGTGATATCTGAAAAGTACACATGATACTTGGAGTATGTATTTAACACCAATATGATGATTAATTTGGGGACACCGTATTCCAAGCATACAAGTGTCACTCTTCTACAAAATAATATGTTATCAAAAGAATAAAAATAAAGATTTGTGAACAACTACAGAACTGATTTATTAAATTAGATGCACTGTTGGTTTGGACTTTGGACCCCGCTGGTATTAGAGTTATTAGTCATGCATGCATACAACAACAAAAAAAAGAGTGAAGAAGCAGCAAGTAAATTACATGTGCAGAGTTTGTTAGGCTTGCAGAGTTTGTTAGGCTGTTTTACCACCTCAGCAAAAGGAATCTTTTTTTATTAGCTAGTTTTGCCATCACGCTTATCCGTCTATATATATATATGTATCTGAATCCTCTCATTTTGTTTTATGCAATACAATATTTTTTTTTTATCAATTTTAGCATGGTATCATAAGCCCCCTTGCTGCTGCTTCCTTCCATGGCTGATTTTCCTTTACCCCATTTTCCTACTCTTACCCTTCGGTTGGATCGCCTAAATTACTCCTACTGGAGATCTCAAATCCTTGCCACTGTCACTGCCCATGGATTTGATCCCTTTTTACATAGTGATGAAGCCACTATTCCTCCTGAATTTGTTGATGCAGGGTGATGGTGTTAGAGTGAAGAAGCAGCAAGCAAATTACATGTGCAGAGTTTGTTAGGCTGTTTTATCACCTCAGCAAAAGGAATCTTTTTTTTATTAGCTAGCTTTGCCATCACACTTACCCGTCTATATATATGTATCTGAATCCTCTCATTTTGTTTTATGTAATACAATATATTTTTTTATCAATTTTAGCAGCTGGTTACAACATGGGATCACATGGATTACAACCATAATTCCTACAATGGTAAATAATTCAGTCTATCTATGCTTAAATTAAAATTGAAATATTTTTACTAATCTTGCAAATAATTCACATTTATGTTTCGATTTTCTACCTTTTTTATTCCTAAACACCAATTGAAAATTAATATGATTACATACAACTTAATGTATTCGCATATTGTAGTTGAATTCAAGTTCAAGAGTACGAAATAAACATAAATATTATAATTATAATTAATTTGCATTTTCAAGTTTCCAAAAAATGGGCTTACTTTTCAAAAAAATATCAAAAGTGATGGGCTGTCTTGAGAGGGAAAAAAATTGCACAAAAACTTATGTAGTACGGTTTCACGGAAAATTTCCGTGAGACAGATCTCTATTACCCATGAATTGAACTTATATTCACAAATTTTCATATGAATTGTTAAGTGTAGGTTATGGATTACCGTCTCATGAAATATGTATATTGGAAATGATGTGGTGTACTTGAAAAACAAATAGGAATAGTTTGACTCTTTCTCCGTAAGACAAAATTGTCTCGTATTCAATGTTTTACGGTTTACAACACACATCTCCAAGATACAACGATTTACTAATTAAGGATCGCATCACAATGAATCCAAAAGATTTTTGGCGAACGAAAACGATATTGGACAAGAAGAAGAAAGTAGTACAATTGCTAAAATGTTATGAATGCAAATTGTAGTGGAGTCTAATGTCGCATATGAAATGATTGAATGTGGTTGAAGATGTGGTGTCTTTTCATAATATACACTTTTTTTATTTGAAATTATATATTTTCATGATTAGACACATTTTCGTGAAATAGTGTCATTTCATGATTAGACATATCTTCGTTTGAATCGAAGTATTTTCATTATTAGACACATTTTGGTGCGAAACAAGGTGTCTCATTGGAATGGTTGCATCCCTTCAATTTAGGTTGGATCAATTCAATTCAAACTCACACATTTTCACACTTTAACATCTCTTCAATTTAAGTTATCAACTTTAAACATTAATTTCTCATTCATCCGAAATTGGATTTGAAAAAATAAATACTCTACATTTATCTACTCGAATCGTAGATTTCAAATTTACAACTTAATTTCGTTTTTGACAAACGTAACATCATGTAATCAAATTGGTCATAGATTGGTCAGCACCAACTTTTCCAAACCAATTTCCAACAATATAAAGTTACAGCTAACATAATTAAAATATATGATTAACAACTAAAAAGGGAAAAACTTATATACCCCTGGGATACATAGAGGGCACAGGAACTAAGTGTTATATATATGCTCTTCAAGTGTTATATATGTACTCTGTAGGTGTTATGTTTCTTGGTATTATAAATATACTCTACAGGTATTATATGTATATAAGAGTATACATGTGATACCTGAAGAGTATATACATGATACATGTAGAGTATATATTTAACATCATATGATTGATTAATTTGGGGGCACCGTGACCCCTGGAGCACACAAGTGTTACTCAACTAAAAAATATAAAGACTGTACATTTTTTGTGTAAAAAATGATAAGGTATAGATAAAATAACAAAGAATATGACTAACAAAATCAAAATGTATACACAGGCGGACGTCGTGGTTGGGCAAGGAATGCAAGGTGCATGGTCTCATCACGTGTCGGGTAAGGAATACAAGACGTGTGGACCTATCATGTACCGGATCAAAGCAAGTGCATGGATCCTTGTGTTTTGAATAATACAATAACAATGAAATATAGTTTTTAAACCGAAATGAATTATAGAATGGTAAAAGTAATTACATTTTAAAAATACTCTTAGAAAAAGTATGATAAATAATCAAAAAGTAAAACTACACACATATTTGCATATTAATCTTGCTTCAAAACTTTTGAATTAGATTAATTTTAAGGCAGGGGTTTAAAATAATTCTTAATATCTAAACTATAACAAAGACAAAGAAGTTGATAAAATTTCCTGATTTGTCATTTTTCCTCATAAAAATGTCACATCAATTTACTTAATGTGTAAATAATTTCCTGTTTTATTTTTTCAAAATTTCATTTTGATTTTCTAAATTATTTACTAATAATTAGAATCAAGCTTTCACTTCAAACCATTAGAAACAAGCTTTCTCTCCGGATCATTTTCCTACGTAAGAAATGCATATTCAACAACTCTCACTCAATGAAGATAAACATGAAATGAAGGCTATAAATATCAAACCAAGAAGAAAAATCAGTGATGAAAATAAGAAGAAAAATCAGTAATAGAAATGAGAAAAAAAATCAAGATAGAAGCTTTTTCTGATTTGATGAGATATTACCAACATTAATCAATGAAGATTAGCATGAAATGAAGGTTATAAATATCAAATAAGAAGAAAAATCAGTGATGAGATATTACCAACACTAATCAATGAAGATGAGCATGAAATAAATGTTAGAAATGTGAAAATAAGAAGAAAAACCAGTGATGAAAAAAATAAGAAGAAAAATCAGTAATGGAAATGAAAAGAAAAATCAAGATGGAAACTTTTTCAGATTTGATGAGATATTACTAACACTAATTTGATTATCATCTTAATTATCCAAATTCATTGAGGAAGTTTTTTCAAATTTGAGAAATATTACCAACACTATTTTGATTATCATTATCTTGATTATCCAGATTCATTAAGAAGAAAAATCAAGATGGAAGTTTTTTCAAATTTGATGAGATATTACCAACACTAATCTGATTGTCATCATCTTAATTATTCAAATAATTGATAAGTAATATCAATATAAAAGAAATAATTATTTAGCATTACAAAAGAAAAGGAAAAATATACAATTCCTTTAAGAGGAGAAGTGAAGAAGAAGAAGAAGGGATGTGTCGCTCTCAGCAGGACAGGATATGACAATGGCTCTGCTTTCTTTTTCCGACATATTTAAAGACGTGGAGAAGTTAAGAGGAGTGGAAAATTTGAAAATTTTATCAAATACAATTAGTTATAAAAATTGAAAATATCAAACATTTTTATTAATATAGACATTCAAAGTAATTTAAACTTCATATTGAAATATATCATTACATTATATCATCATACAATAAAAATCATTAGATTATATAACAAGCCGCCCACATTACCATTAAAGATTATTAAACATATTTTTTTGAAAATAATAATAAAAATAAGACAAATTCTTGTATGAGACCGTCTCACAGATCTCATTCCGTGAGATGGGTCCACCTGACCAGGTCAAAAGTCAATGTCAAAATCAAAAGTCAACGGTCAACGCTCAAAAGTTAAAGTACATATTATATGTAGTAGTATACGACGTACATAAAAGTATGGCGTAATTGCAAAAAAAAATCACAATTTTTTAAAAAATTGTAAATTTATCCCACTTTTCAATAATTGCAAAACAAATCACAACATTTGTTCACTATTGCAATTTTGACCACTTTCATATTTTCTGGCAACCGAAGTCCACATGTCCGGCTAACATGCCACATCACATGCCACATGGGATGCCACGTCATCTCCAACCAAAAAAGATTTAAAAATCAAATTGTAAAATAAAATCACCACCTTTCTAAAGTAGCAATTTAATCACAACCTTTTAAAAATTAGCAAAAAAAAACCACATACTTCATTTTGCAATTTTAATTTATTCTTTGATGCTTTAATTATCATAGAAACATCACAAAAACTAACGTCGTCTCTACTATATTAATTTAAATTTTTTTTAATTTGAAGATCATTAAATCACAACTCACAATTACAACATTTTATTAGAAAAATTGCATCCTTGTTCTTTTATCATTTGTTAGTGTATATGTAGTAATTGATGAATTTGATTCTCTTATCAAATGATAACAAGAATTTTTTTCTCAATACAAATATAATATGTATTAGTTTAATATTTTTTAAAAGTATAATACTCGTATACACAACAATTAAAAGAACAAGGATGCAATTTTTCTAATAAGAGTAGGACTTGGGTGCCCCCGGGGTACGGATCCAGGATCCGTACCCCCAACCCGACCCGGATTTTATATATATATTTTTTTTTCTTTTTTTTTTCTCTATTTTTTCCATCTTCTTCTTCTTCTCCTTCTCCTTCTCCTCATCCGATCCTCTTCTTCATCTCCTCATCCAATCCTCTTCTTCTTCTTCTTCCTCTTCTTCTTCTTCTTCTTCTCCTCCTCCTCCTCATCCGATCTTCTTCTTCTTCTTAAAACATCCCCATTTTCTCCTCTCTTTCCTTCATCCACGCTCCTTCCCATCACTTTTTATCCTTCAATTCTTTCTCTATTTCTGTTTTAGGGATCCTAAAGATTGATGGGTTTCCCTTGTATTGCGTGAATTTCGAGTTTTAAGAATTTCTAAGTTCTTGATTTTTAATTGCTCTTTCTCCGATCATTTGTTTTGCATCTGGGGTTTTCGAATCATCGTTTGTTGATTTTAATTCCTTTTTATGTTGTTTGAGATTGGAATTATGGTCTTTTGGTGCCGTGTTAGAGGAAACGGGAGAGTGATTTGAGAATTCAAGGTCAGAGAATTCATTGGTAATGGAGGCTAAGTGAAGCAGAGCAGTGTGAGCCAAGGCATGAGAGTTCCTGCTAGAAGAAGACATATATATGAGAGAGAGAGAGAGATAATCCATATATATTAGCTTCACATTTTATATAAACTGGTGCATGTTTTATGCTTTAAGAATCCTTGTAATACAAATGTTACTCTGTATTCAAAAAAAAAAAAGATTTTAATGTATACCTATTGTGTTGTGATTGTGGATGTTGTAAGTTTCCTCTATTGGTATTGTATATTAGTTCTATTGGTATTGTAAATAAATCACAATCTGCTAGATTATTTACAGATTAAGGTATCAGTGTAATACCATAAAGACATTTGTGTAATACCATCAAGGTATTCGTGTAATACCTTTAAGATATTCACTGTTTTTTATAAACTTTGGAAAATAAATAGTTTCAAGACAAGTATATGATACCTTAGTCAATTTTTGTAATACCATTAAGGTATTAATGTAATACCATAAAGACATTTCTGTAATACCATAAAAGACATTTCTGTAATACCATTAAAGTATCAGTGTAATACCATAAAGACATTTCTGTAATACCATTAAGGTATCAGTGTAATACCATAAAAGATATTTCTGTAATACCTATAGGGTATATGTGTAATACCTATAGGGTATACATGTAATACCCATCACTGAATCATCAACTAGGTAATCAGGTGTGTGTGGGCGCACACCAGATTAGCTATGGGCGCGCGTGGCGGCGCGTGGGCGCGCGTGGAGGCTGCCCACGCGCCGGATCGGATCTGGGGGCACGGATCTAAGATCCGTACCCCCGGGGTACACAAGTTTTTGCCTTCTAATAAAAGGTTGTAATTGTGAGTTGTGATTTAATTGTCTTCAAATTAAAAAATATATTTAAATTAATATAGTAGAGATGACATTATAGTTTATGTGATGTTTCTATGATAATTAAAGCATCAAAAAATAAATTCAACTTGAAAATGAAGTATGTGGTTTTTTTTTTTTTTTCTAATTTTTAAAAGGTTGAGATTAAATTGCAACTTTAGGAAATGTGATGATTTTATTTTGCAATTTGATTTTAAAATCTTTTTTGCTTAGAGATGACGTGGCATCCCATGTGGCATGTGACGTAGCATGTTAGCCGGACACGTGGACTCCAGTTGCCGAAAAATACAAAAGTGGTCAAAATTGCAACAGTGAACAAAAGTTGTGATTTTTTTTGCAATTATTGAAAAGTTGGGATAAATTTGCAATTTTTTTAAAAGTAGTGATTTTTTTTACAATTACGCCTAAAAGTATTACATTATGAATGTAGTATTTTTACTTTTATAAGGTAATACTTTTATGTGTATCATGTATGACAAAGTTTTGAGAAATTATGTAATACTTTTGTGCGTTTTAGGTAATACTTTTCAATATATTATGTAATACTTTTGTAAAATAGTATGATTTTGGATTTGGTTAGAGTGTATGAAAATATGTAATATTTTTTGGTGTAGTAGGTAATATTTTTCTATGTATCATCTAATACTTTTGTAATATATTATACATTATAAGTATCATCTAATACTTTTGTAATATATTATACTTTTTGGTCAACACTGGCCAACGACCGGTCAACGCCGTTGACCAAAAAGTATTACATGTCATACATAAAAGTATTACATGTCATATATAAAAGTATTACATTCATAATGTAATACTGTTATTCTACTCACATAATACTTCTATGTGTATCATGTGATACTTTTAATTACTATTACTTACTCTATATAAAAGTATTACTTATTGAATTCAATAGTATTACATGTTGCACACAAAAGCATTACATTACGAGAGTATTACTTGTTGATTTCAATAGTATTAAATGTTGTACATAAAAATATTACATTTGTGTATTAGACGATATTTTTCTATATATCATCTAATACTTCATAGTATTACATGATACACATAAAAATATTGAGTCTCTAGCCCAACTTACCACAAAATTATAATATCTAAACAATTTTACCATTCAATATAACAATTTATACTTTTATACCACAAAATATAAGTTTTGATACAAAACTACCACAAATTCTGTAAAATTCTGCAAAAGCATATTTTTGTCAGCCACTTTTCAACACTCAATCATACTTTGTAGGATATTGTGTCATTCACCAAATATTTTATCATTATTAAATTTAAATTTAAAATCACACCAACTCTAAGTTAAAGATAGTCGAGTAACATGTTTTAGGGTTAGTCGAGTAACAAAGTTAAAGTTAGCCGAGTCACATGTTTTAGGGTTAGCCGAGTAATAAAAATAAAAGTTAGCCGAGTAACATGCTTTAATTGTTAGCCGAGTAAAATAGTTAATGTTAGCCAATTAACATGCTTTAACTTTAACTTATTTAGCCGAGTAAAATAGTTTACTAGCCGATTAACTTATTTAGCTTTAACTTTAGCCGATTAACATGCTTTACTATTTAACCGATTAACATGCTTTATTATTTTACTCTGCTAACATGCTTAATGTTTACTAGTTAAAGCATGTTAATATTAATGTTAGCCTATTTTACTCGGCCAAATATCCTATTTTACCGATTACTAATTAGCCGATTAACTATGTTACTATTATTATTACTACTTATGCTAACATGCTTTAGCCGATTAACTTATGTTCTAGCCGATTAACTATTACTATTATTACCTATGCTAACATGCTTTAGCCTATTACTATTACTACCTATGCTTTAGCTGATTAACCTATGCTAACATGTTTTAGCCTATTACTCGGCTAAAAGCATGTTCTATTACTATTTTACCTATGTTACTAAATAGCCGATTAACTTATGTTAGACTATTTTACCGATTACTATTTAGCTTTAACTATTTTACTCGGCTAAATAAGTTAAAGTTAAAGCATGTTAATCGGCTAACAATAACTATTTTACTCGGCTAACCCTTAAAATATGTTACTCGGCTAACTTTTATTTTTATTACTTCGTTAACCATAAAACATGTGACTCGGCTAACTTTAACTTTGTTACTCGGCTAACCCTAAAACATGTTACTCGACTATCTTTAACTTTGTTACTCAGTTAACTTTTATTTTTGTTACTCGGTTAACCCTAAAACATGTGACTCGGCTAACTTTAACTTTGTTACTCGGCTAACCCTAAAACATGTTACTCGGCTATCTTTAACTTTGTTACTCGGCTAACCCTTAAAGCATGTTACTCGGCTAACTTTTATTTTTGTTACTCGGTTATCCCTAAAACATGTGACTCGGCTAACCCTAAAACATGTTACTCGGCTATCTTTAACTTTGTTACTCGGCTAATCCTTAAAGCATGTTACTCGGCTAACTTGAACTTTTTTACTCGGCTAACTCGGCTAACCTTTAAAGATGTTACTCGGCTAACCCTAATTTTAACTAGTTTAGGGTTAGCCGAGTTATATATACGAGATGGAATAATTATTACGGAAATAATTCCAAACCACATAAGTATAATTCCATGAAGTTGGACTCGGTCAAATTTGTGGGAGAAAAATATAATTCCTTGCATTAAATAATGCATGTGTAAATATGTAGCAAAGTAAAAATAAAATTCTACCCCCATTCATTACTCAATCATTCAATCATTGTAATTATTGACTTGGTCAAATTGTGGTAGAAAAGTATCGTTTCTTATATTTTGTGGTAGAAAAGTTTGTTTCTTATAGTACATGGCAGAATAGTTTATATGTTATATATATTGTGGTATATTGGGGTATTTCCTCTAAAAATATTACTTGTTGATTTCAATAGTATTACATGTTACACATAAAAGTATCACATGATGTATATACAAGTATTATTTGTTGATTTCAATAGTATTACATATTGCACATAAAAGTATTACATGTTGCACATAAAAGTAATGCATGATGTTATGTTCTTATAATGTAATAATATTGTTGTGTGTATTAGGTAATATACGTTTATATATCATTTAATACTTTATAATGTAATAGTTTCATGTATATTAGGTGATATTTTTCTATAGATTGGATGATACTTTTGTATTACATGCATATAATGTATAATATATTACAAAAGTATTAGATGATACATAGAAAAATATTACCTACTACACCAAAAAATATTACATATTTTCATACACTCTAACCAAATCCAAAATCATACTATTTTACAAAAGTATTACATAATATATTGAAAAGTATTACCTAAAACGCACAAAAGTATTACATAATTTCTCAAAACTTTGTCATACATGATACACATAAAAGTATTACCTTATAAAAGTAAAAATACTACATTCATAATGTAATACTTTTAGGCGTAATTGTAAAAAAAATCACTACTTTTAAAAAAATTGCAAATTTATCCCAACTTTTCAATAATTGCAAAAAAAATCACAACTTTTGTTCACTGTTGCAATTTTGACCACTTTTGTATTTTCCGGCAACTGGAGTCCACGTGTCCGGCTAACATGCCACGTCACATGCCACATGGGATGCCATGTCATCTCTAAGCAAAAAAAATTTTAAAATCAAATTGCAAAATAAAATCATCACATTTCCTAAAGTTGCAATTTAATCTCAACCTTTTAAAAATTAGAAAAAAAAAAAACCACATACTTCATTTTCAATTTGAATTTATTTTTTGATGCTTTAATTATCATAGAAACATCACATAAATTATAATGTTGTCTCTACTATATTAATTTAAATATTTTTTTAATTTGAAGACAATTAAATCACAACTCACAATTACAACCTTTTATTAGAAAAATTGCACCCTTGTTCTTTTAATTGTTGTGTATACGAGTATTACACTTTTAAAAAATATTAAACTAATACATATTATATTTGTATTGAGAAAAAATTTCTTGTTATCTTTTGATAAGAGAACCAAATTCATCAATTACTACATATACACTAACAAATGATAAAAGAACAAAGATGCAATCTATATATATATATATATAAAGAAAATCTTCAATAAAAATAGCAATAACTAATTTTCCCTCTCAAATTAACTTACTATAAATGGAAAGAAAGTAGTTACAAGAAATTAAATAAATCAAAAATAACAAGATTTATACTTTTGAGGGTTGTGGGGTCCACTGGGTTAGACTATACCTATAGGTAGATAGATTTTGAAGTATATTTTATCTTTTTTTTTCCCTATTTGATATAAATTATAATCTTTAAATTAATTATTCTTTATTTTAAATTTTGTTTTAGTTTATGAAAAATATAAATTTTATATTTACATTTTGGTGCAAATTGTATTTAACAAGATTACAAATACAAATATAAATGACTAAATTAAACTATAGATTAGAAATTAAAAAAATAATTTTTAAAATAAAAAGTTTTAGATTTTCAAGAAATTAATAACAATGAAAAACATTTTGGTATAATTGTTTGATATATTTGCTAATACAAGTGGGTTGAATATTGAACTAGCTACGTTATTTAAATACATATCAAGATCTTTTAGTTGATGAGATTTATATATTTTCTTTAACTTGAAATAATTAAGTTGTTTGCATTGGTTAGACCAAAATTTTTAAAGAAATCTATAATTGTGAATGCAAATGAATTATTTACTAACACATTTGTTAATAAGTATATATCAAAAATATAATAATATATTAATCATGATACTTATATATATTAATATGTAACATGCATAACATATCTTTATGAAGTAACATGTTTTTTAAATATCAATTATCGTTTACAATAAATGTTTCTCAATACTAAATTTGATTTAATTTACAATATAATTGGTATGTGTACAAATTAAATTGGTGTTTTTTAACAATTTCATATTTCGAATATAAAATTTAAAATTCATTGTTAAACATATATATAGATATATATACATTTATACATTATTTTTTACATTTTAAAATTATAATATTTTTTAAGATGTGATACATTAAAGATAAAAAATTAAATTCTTATTAATATATAATTTAAGTTAAGATAATATTATTAAATTATAATATTAGAAATTTTAAAACTAATCAATAGTATATTACAAATCGTGCATCGCACGGGTATAATACTAGTTTTTCTAATAAAAGGTTGTAATTATGAGTTGTGATTTAATGATCTTCAAATTAAAAAAATATTTAAATTAATATAGTAGAGACGACGTTAGTTTTTGTGATGTTTCTATGATAATTAAAGTATCAAAGAATAAATTCAAATTGCAAAATGAAGTATGTGGTTTTTTTTTTTTTTTGCTAATTTTTAAAAGGTTGTGATTAAATTGCTACTTTAGAAAGGTGATGATTTTATTTTACAATTTTATTTTTAAATCTTTTTTGGTTGGAGATGACGTGACATCCCATGTGATGTGACATGTTAGCTGGACATGTGGTCTACGGTTGCCAGAAAATATGAAATTAGTCAAAATTGCAACAATGAACAAATGTTATGATTTGTTTTGCAATTATTGAAAAGTGGAGATAAATTTATAATTTTAAAAAAAGTGATTGATTTTTTTTGGAATTACCCCTGTTATATTATATATATTACTGTAGATAGGGTCTGACCGTGAGCTGATTGGGGAGAGAGAGAAGAGGAAAGGAGACGATGGCCAGCACCAAAGAAACTCCGGCGATGGCAGCGCCCACAGTCGCCGGGAATATTCCTCCAGAATACGTGGAAGCAGTCAATGTATTTGTTAATCGTATGGGAGCTTTGCACGCAATCAAACCAGAACACAACGTGAAGGACTCCTTTTCCAACCTAATTGGAGGAGTTCTTAAAGTTGTCTCCATTAAAAGGGGCAAAATCTCTTGCCTTCTCAACGTCAAAGCTCCAATTTTGGTAATGCTTTTTATTGATTCTGTTGTTGTTGTTTTTAACTGCTGCGATTATTTGGAGAACATGATGAGAGATTTTATTGGTTGTTATGAAAATTCAGGGAAACATCGGGTTGTGAATTGAATGATTTTTAGTAAATTTATCTAAATTGTTGAATACTTTCGGTTAGGGTTTTATAGAACATTTGAGAAGGTGAATTGAGGTGGGAATTTGGGGATAGATGTTAAGAACATTATTTATGATTAAAATGGTTTTGGAAAACTAGAACTGCTCATAGTTCAGTTCATTGTATGTGAATTTTTCTGCTGAGAAATTGGAAGCCTGACTCGTTTTAAATGATTGTGCTGGTTGTTAATGAGCTCTTTCTTGCAATTCAATATCTTGACCAAGATGCATGGACTGATGATTGTTATCAATATCTTCAGTTATTTTGAATCTGCTTGTTGGTGAGGTTGATTGATTTTATTGGAGGTTTAGAACGCTTACGGTGGAATGCATGGAGGTGCTGTTGGGGCTGCAGCTGAGAGGGTTGCAATTGCTTGTGCTAGAACAGTTGTCGGGAAAGACAAGGATATATTCCTCGGAGAACTTAGCATCTCGTATCTCTCTGCTGCTCCTCATAAAGTGAGTCTTATGCTCCTTCGACTCAACTTTTGGATCATAACCACATGAATTAGAAATGTTCATTATCCTCTGTAAGGTTTTCATTGTTGTTTGTCCTGTGAAATACACCTGGTTTCACAAATCTAGGCGTGGGAAGGCTAGGAGGACAAAATAAACATAGGCAGCTTGGGCTTGCCTTCATTCTTTTCTATGGATAAAATCTGTGATTGTTCTACATAGTGATAAAATCTATGTGGGGTTTGTTGTTGTTACTTGATATATTTGAAATATACATAGTCAAGATGAAGTGGCTTAGACTTGTTGAAAGGCATATCTTACTCCTTTCTTCTCCAGTGGAGAAAATCTATGATCACTATGTTATCTCATGTGTGCACACATCAACCTACACTAAATTTCCTCGAATTTATTATCAGGATTGCTCTTCTTACATATCAATCTAAGTCATGTTTCACTTCATGCTTTTCCTTGTTAGTGAATGCTTAAAAGTGCATCTACTCTGTTGTCGAGATGCCATTGTGATATGATGGGTTCTTGGGGCATAGTAGAACTAAACCGGATTCATTCACATGCGAACCATGAATGTTTATTATGTAATATCTACAACAAATACATTCATGTACATTCTTTTGACTTGGGATGATTGTGTATCACAGGCCGAACTTGTGATTGATGGATCCGTGATAAGGAGTGGGAGGAACCTCACAGTTGTTGCAGTTGATTTCCGACATAAGGAGTCAGGGCGGCTGGCGTTTATGACTCGCGCTACGTTCTACAATATGCCCGCTTCAAGTTTGTGAAGTTGAGCATTAAATCCAAACTTCACAGATTCAACATTGATCTGGTAAAATGTTGCATAAAACACGCCTCTTATTTATCTTAGAAGCAAAATGGAAAGAGCAAATGACGATTTATCCACAGCATTGAGATTAAGGTAGGTTGGTTAAGATGTTATTGACTAATCTGATTCTTGTATAAGAAATAGTATTTCATTCAGTTCTCAGAATATGTCACATGTATATGAATAATGTCATTTCAATACACGACTACTGTTGTTATTTTGAAATAAGAGATTAAACGATATTTAGAATGGATTTATCTCGTGGTATTGATCATCAAACTCTCCTAATCTGTTTACAAGTTGAATCAATTACAAGCCTTAACTGCAAATTCTTGAATCTACAATACAATGATGGAAGAACGAAAAACCCGATATAAGACGAGAAGCACAACTATCACATCTCGAGATCATACCTTATAAGAGAGTGGAGTTTCACAATTGCCTAACTTCACGAGTCGAAGAAGATGCTAAAGGTTGAGAACAAAGATAAATAGGGCCAAGATACAAATTAACAGAATTTCTGTACGTTGGTGATCACGTTTCATGGAAATATTGCATCTACAAATGCTTCAGCATCAAAAGGTTGGAGATCTTCAATGCCTTCTCCAACACCAACAAACTTCACCGGAATTCCAAGCTCATCGACTACACTAACCTGTGTGTCAAATATAATCCGTTATAGTTTGTAAAGTGGAGTGTTAAGATTTGGAGATACCGTAATCTGTGAAACATACCACACAGCCACCTCGAGCAGAACCATCGAGCTTCGTCAAAATCAAACCAGTAATTCCAACAACCTGTGGGAAATCAACACTGGAATTCTCAGTTCCAAGACGAATAAACTAGAATCTATCGAAGTAGAAGCAGACTTAATGTATTACGTCGTTGAATTCTCTTGCTTGAGGAAGCATGTTCAATCCGGTTGTGCCATCGAGCACTTGAAGGATTTCCTGCCAAGATTGCAAATTATAATTTAGACCTATTTTGTTGTGAAGAAGTATAAGAACAGATGATCCATAAAAAATAATCACGAGTGCTAACGTTGGGTGCCCCGGAAACAACTTTTCCGATAGCTTTCTTGCATGCAATCAATTCTTCCATAAGGCTGTAATTAGTATGCAAACCTGTTTATAACAAAGAAACATAATCTCAAGAAGTAGAAACTTGGGATACATCAAAATTTAGTACCATATGCCATCATCAAACTTACGTCCAGATGTGTCGCATAGAACGACATCATACCCTTGTTCTTTACCTTTTTTAACAGCCTGTGAAAGAACTACTCAGGAAAAACTTTAAGATCATATGTTAGGTCATGAAAATTCTCACATTCGAACAGACAATTGTTTACCTGACGAAGCTTTTGCCTTTTCCTTTTCAGCTACAACAATCTCACAACCTGTCCTTTCAGCCCATATCTCTAACTGATCACTGGCAGCTGCTCTAAACGTGTCTCCTGCAGCGAATAGTACCTAGCAAAATTCAATCTATATGAGAAATAGTTTCTTCTAGCTTTGGAGTATGTCTATGGTAGCTTGAGGTCTATCTTCAAGCAAGAAGACAAACCACGAAAATATCAAGTGCATTTGCAAGACATTTGTTCTTAATAAAATACGATCAAGTAGCAAATACTCCTAGAGAGGAAAGCAGTATAGGAGTCTTTCAAACATTTCTAATGACGTAGTTCTACTGCTTAGCCATTTCAAAGATTTATTCTAAATTTCACATAAATCGTTGTCATAATAAGCTGTCAGAAGTATGAGGTCAAGGAAAACAACTAAAGTATGTCACCTCACCTTGGACCCTTCTTTTTTCAATCTATGGGCCAGCTTGCCTGCATAGAAGACAAATTCGAGTTGTTTTTCAGCATTAAAATTCATGTTCAAAAGCAAAACTTTACAAGAATTGACACAAAAGTTTTACGACAGTCATTAGGCAGTGTCAATGACAAACCATAAGCAATGTAAAGATCCAACTGACAAGAACAATATGCCATCGACATAAATGTGCCTCATTTGATGGCGAAACTAAGATTCTTGATCGATGAATATGAACTGAAAGGTCATAAATTATCTTCCAGACCTTGATTGTTATCCCCTATGCAAATCTTTCAAAATTAAGACATAATTGGACCCAAAAGAGAGAGAAAAAAGAAAAACGCAGATGCATTTAACAATGCCAACAACCCCGGTTCGACTTACCAAGAGAAGTAGTTTTACCACCTCCATTAACACCAACAATCATGATAACAGCTGGTTTCCTAGTAAAAATATAACGTTAGCAACTTATATGGTATTGCGTAGCAAGGTTATTTAAACTAATTCAGACCTGAAGCCCATTTGCAATTCCATTTTAAGTCCCTTCGCCATTAACAAATCCAATATACTCCTCTTCAAAGCATCCTAGAAACCGCCAAGGCGAATGTTATATTAACACAATACACTCCTAATACTCCAACAAAGCAATGTAAAGCATAATCTCTGACTCATTACTTTGATCTCCGACCCTGACTTGAGCTTGCCGGCGTATATATCGTCCCTCAAGCTCTCCACGATCTTTATAGTAATCCTCGGCCCAAAATCGGCTACTAACAACACCTATCAGTAAGAGAACAGGAAAGACACCAGATGTTGAGACTTATACATAAAAGCATGAATACTTCTATACTAGCATCAGTGTATGCATAACCAAATTAACATATATACGCCAAACATTTAAAATAATTTATTACATTGATCCTTGGTGCATTTGATATTATACATTAACAGAATCATAAACAAAAAGATAAAAAACCCCATTTCTAGAATGACATATAACATAATATAATCCAATCCTCATGAAAAAAAGAACAATAAAGCTAAAATCTTGAACCTCTTCCAGTTCATCCAAAACCCTGTCAGTATCAGAGAGATTCCAGTAAAGAAGCAGCTCATCAACAACAGCTAAATTATCCCTTGTTTTAGAAAACCCAGAAAATATCTTCTCCACATCGCTCTTGGCTTTTTCTTTGATTAACCGGCCGAGTTTGGTGAAGAACCCGGTTTCCCCCGCGGCGCACTTAAACCGGCACGCTCTGGTGGGTGCTGCGCAGAACCGGTCTGCCGGGAAATGGGCGGCGGAAGTCGCTGGAGGCGGCGGCGATGGTGGTTTGGAGCGGAGAGGGAGGAGACGAGAAGGGAGAGGGGAGGACATTGTTGCTTCTCTTTGCTAATTGATGAAAGCTGTAATGGATAGAATTGGAGCTTCACTTGCAGCATCAATACGACATCGTATGATCGGTTAAAATAGGGAAAATATGTGAAAGCAAGAAAAATAAAAATAATAGGGATTTCATCAAATTTATCATGCTCAATTAATTGTTGAGAGGATATAGGAGAGATTGTTGTGCTTCTCTATCATAATAATTATTTACAATATCTATGTAGAGTAAGTTTTGCATGTAATTTAGTCTTTGAAATGGATCGATCCGACCCGATTTAAGCAATGCAGACCCATGATGTTAATCAATAAATATTATATGAAACATATCATAATTCATATGGGACAAATTTTAACTAATTTGTGATTCAATTCTTAAAAAAATATTGCAACCATGTAACCTTTTATGTTTTTTAAAATAATACTTCAATAAAAAACTATTTCATTATTGTAATAATTAATTTATGCAATTATAATATCATATATAGATTGAAAATCGATGTTGGTGGACTTCTCACGGCTCAATCTCAATATAAATGTAATTAAACTATAAAAATTTAGTATGAGACAATTTCACGGATAAAATTTGTGAGACAAATCATTTTTACTCTTCACCAAATCATATGCAACTTGTGAACTGTAGATTGTAGGTTGACATGTCTCATATAAAATGATCCATAAAACAAAGTCAGACAAAACTTACTCTTTTTATTAGGCATAAGTAGTTGTATCTCAATACATGATTGCCTTACCCACTTGTTTGAATCTGAAAAATCACCCAGCTTCCAACTCTTCAAAGCACTGAAACTTGTCTACAAATTCATGACAAAGAAAAAACAAAACATAATAAATGATTAAATAATGATAAAGTACAAACTGTGTTTGAGTTGAATCATAAATTTGAGAGCAGTAAATTTGGCATGAAATGGTGATCATTAGAGCTGTCAAAACCAGTCCACCCAAGAAAAATGGAGGTTTGGGTTGAGTAATTTTAGGCCCGTAAAATGGTGGGTTAAAGTGAGTTTGGTCTATAGTGGGTTGGGTTTTTTGTGGATTGGTCTGACCTTTATTTCTTTTATATCTTTTAATTATTTTTTCAGTAAAATATATATGAGAAATGATCAGTGATGATAATTTCTACTTAATGCAAGCAATGATTGATAAAATATTGATATGTGTTATTTATATATCGAAATGAAGAGATTTTAGTGAAAACATTGTTTTTAAGAAATTGTTATCATATATTATCTGTAGTCAAATGCATATATATCTTAGCAAATGTATATAAATGCTATACTCATTTTCTTTTGAAAAAATTAAAAAATAATTTGGTGTATCGGTCCGCCTAACCTGCAACCCATCGGTGGGTTTGGTTGAGACCCGCAATTAGAAAAGTCTGTCCCGCCCCCCAAATGGATGGTTATGGTGGGGTATTAGCACCTCAAGTGATTATGCATTGAAAACAGATTCTCAAGATGAGCCTCACTATCATTTGAATCTGAATCATCCATTCCATTCCAGCTTGCAAGTTGTGGAAAACAGCAGCATGAGGTGAGGTGAAATAAGTTTGGGAACATTCCAAATGTGGAGTGAGTTAAGATGAAGCATTTTTTTAGGCCGACAATCAATTATCATTGTTCACTTGATTTAGGCATATGTAGACCAGTATACATTTTGTGTGATACATGACATTTTATAAAGAAAATTAAATTTGATAAATTTTAAAAAATTAAAATATTAATTATACATTAAAATTTAATTTACTAATTCTTCTATACACATTGCCTAATTTAATATTTAGCATGATATATTATGATCAAATAATTATTTAAGGGTCCATTTGGATAGGTGGATTTGAGGAGAGATTTGAAATCCATGGTAGCAAATTCACCGGTAGTGTTTGGATGGATGTGGATTTGAAATTCATGGTTTTCATTTTGAGCTAATTTTGGAGTCATTTTGGTGGATTTCAAATCCACTCAAACTTGAGCTTATTTCAAATCACTTCATCCAAACGAGACCTAATAGTTATTTGTAAAGGATCGTACATAATTTTTTTCTTTATTATTTGGAGTGATACAAATTGTTAGCATGTTATGTTAATCAACACACCCACCATTTTTTTGTTTGTTTTTTATTTTAATGTCTCTAACAATCCTCAATTTTTATTTTCAAGTAGAAAATGAAAGTCCAAATATAATGGTAACTCTTATTAAGTTTTTTTTCCTTTTTATTTATTTTAATTTTTTTTGCTCTAAACCTTTTAATTATTTAGAAAATTTCAAATATGTAAATAATTTATAGTATTGAAGTTAGCATATATTATTAGAAAATTTAATTAGAACTTCTATGTTATTTCATAAGTAACGTTTCTTAGTAATATAAAATTTGAAGTAATTACTTAACTATCTTTAATGTGAGAGTATCGCATAAGTGACATGTGTACTTTTTGATTATTATTTTATAAAAAGATATAACTCTTTGAAATCGAATCTTTAGTTCAGTTCAGTTTTTGGTACAGAGAATCAAAAAATATTCAGAACCAAACAAGAAAGAAATTCAATTCAAATTGATTTAGAGAAAGTCGAAGAGTCAGCTGAGATTGTTGATTCTTAACTTTTTCGATTCCACGATCTCCGAAATACGTTAACCCTAATAAGTAAATTAAAGTATAAAGAAAATTCAAGAAGTGTTGTACATGAAGCACCAGTGGTCTAGTGGTAGAATAGTACCCTGCCACGGTACAGACCCGGGTTCGATTCCCGGCTGGTGCACTGTCATGCTATGATGATATCAGCGCCACGGCGATAGTTGGGTCTGTCGCTTTCTACTGACATGTGTCAGATTTAAAGGCGTTTCTGAGCTTCCAAACAAAACTTTTTCTTTTTTTATGCTAAAATACTCATTTTTCTTTCTCTTTCTCAAAACAAAACGGGGAATTAAAGACATAATTAGTGTTAAAATGGCGACCCAAAAAACTCAATTTTCTTTTTGTTTCTCAAACAAAATAGGGAAGTAGAGATATTAATTAGTACTAAAATGTCCATGGTGGATAGTTCTTAATATATCTTTGATGTAATAAGAAACAAACTAGAGAATTAGAGACATAATTAATACTAAAATGTCCATGACGTGTGTAATTCTTAATATGTCAATGACTGACGTGTAATGATCTCATTCCCTTATTGTACGAAAAATAAAATTAATTAATATATTGAATATTTGACATGTCTACGATACATAGAATTTTTGAAAAGATAACTTTTTCATTAATCCACATTTATGTTTATTTTTTAAAAAAGTGGTCCTATTTTCCTTAATTGGGTTTGGACCCAATCACAATTTCAGAGTAGAGTTGCAATGAAAATCATTTTTTTATTCAATTCGAGATCTTTTTATGAATGGAAGAAATTAAAAAAAAAACAAATATTAAAATTACACACATAAGTCGTATTATTAATGCAAATATTAAAATGCTTTGTTAAAATTACAGTTTAAGAAAAGTTGTTACTTTCTTGATAATTACCCTATTTTATTTGAATACTATGTTAATAGTGCATCACTTTGAATGATTTTGTTGAATTCTTTTGTGCAATATGCCATGAATTTGACTATGATGAGTCTTATAAAAATTTTGTTTGGCATTAGTCTTGCATGAATTTGATAGTGATTTATATTCAATGTTAATTATATGATTGCAATCGTAAGATTGATTGAAACAAATTAATATGGTGTGACTAGTAAATATCAAAAGTTTCATTTAAAATGAAAATTACCATGAGACAATCTTAATAATTCTTTTAGAATTTTCATTAAGATAAATATATGCGTGAAACAATTTTCTATAAATTTCGTCATTTACTTAAACCAGTTGTAAGATTTATAGTGCAAGTAAACGCACCATAAAAAAAACGTCGTCGTATTTTATAGTACACACACCAGCTACAATTCTCTGAACATTAAAGGTAGATATGAAGACATCGTGGAAAAACCCGAAAACAGTCGAAAATAATTCATATAGTAGCTTCAAATTTCTCATCAATTCTAAACGTGGCTTAGAAACAAGAAGTTTCATATATAACCATATAACACCCCAAATACTCGCTATACGAAATCGTCGAAGAAGGGCTAACATACGTACACGAATGGGCCGCTGTTGAGTCGTAGCTAAGAGCTGACACGTTTGGGTCCAAAGGGACTAACCAGCATCCAAAACGCATGAGAAGGATGTCAAGGCTGGTCAAAGGTAGCTTGGTCAATTACACTTCTTCACTACCACTTTGGTTCCCGTTTTTGAGTATATTGAACTTGCACAGAGGACAGGTTGCATTTATGTATAGCCATTTGTCTATACAGGCCGAGTGAAAATGGTGTCCACATGGGAGCTCGCATAATTCAGCTCCATCATCATAGGAACTAAGGCAAATGCAGCATTCCTGCAACGCGATGAAGTTTAGAAGTCGGTGAACCAACGAGAAAAGGGTAGACAAATACGATTAAAAGGTAAGCCTAAAAACTAAGAGAGCATCATGAAATCACATTGCTATAGAATAGTATTCATAAGCGAACGTACAGCATCCTCCAGGGAAAGGGCATGCTCTGTGGGTGAGTTAGTGTCACAGTCAGTCATTATTCCTCCAAATGAACCTTGAATTTCACCATTTTGCTTCTCAAAATCACCATTTTTCCGGAATTTGTACCTAGGTAGTCTTTCGATATCTTCCTTAGAAGCACCTTCCTGTACCATAATGCCAAACAATTCATCATATTTCTTCAGAAATATTTAGAAAAAAAAAAACAATCATATTCCACCGAAAACAAACAGCAGAAATTTCAATGTTTTGTTCTCTTTGCATGTTTAGAATTGTTTCTCATTTAGAATAAGTATTTTATTGGTAGTAACAAATAGACTACGGACATTACGGAAAGAAATGCAACCCTAGAGAAGTAGCACTTTTTAGCTAGTGAAACTAAGTGCTACAGTGTATAGTGAGACCAATCTTCACTTCCACCTAAGGAAAGTTCAAACAACTTAGATCTAATATAATAGCTAATCAAGACCTTCGTCCTTTGATTTAGTCAAATAGGCAACATGCTTGAAGAGATACTTAAGAATGAAGCTGTAGACAGACGAGTGGGGCTGTTGACGTAATGCCTAGCAGATAGATATTGACCTCAACTAGATACTCCAAACATTTCCCCTCTCTTTATGTGACTCTCTGTGATTGTATTAATACTAACCTAGAGTGTATTCTTTTCACAATTTCCGGTCATTTAGATTGCATAAACTGGTACTGCACTCTCGTACCAGAAGAGAAATTACAAATCCTGGACTAGTTTATTTCTAGAAAAATGGTGTCAATATCCCCACCAAAACAAAAGGAGAAATAAAGAGTATATGGACAAGTTACTTGAGTCAACTTGAGGAAACGAAATATAAGGTCTAATGCTTATTCAAGGAAATGAAAATAAGTCCAATTCACAATATCAGCGTGTCTTTCTATATCTATCTTTTTCCTATTTCATTAAAGCATGTTAAAAGACAGCAATGTGACCAACCTGATCTGCAACAGCATATAAGATTGCAATGATACATGGTAGACAACAGCAGACAGCAAGTCCAATAACACAAGCAACAGCAACACAAATGACAACAAAGAACACATCGAATGCCAAAAATGTAATGCAAAGCCTGCAAATGAAAATTTGACGATACATGAATACTAGTGAAATTTATGTTAGAACTGAACTAGCTTCACTACAAGCAGTATTTGGACAGACCAATAAAGTTGCGGTGCTTCACTCGTCAAATTTTGGCCCCCGGCAGATACCCAGTAGAACCCAATTATCCACCAAATGAATGAGAACATAGTATTTGCAGACTCCAGATGTTTCGTGACACTGCCAAAAGAAATATCAGACAATTGGCTCTCTACTTAATAAGCATAAGAATGGAAAACCGACAAAAGTAAACACATTGAAGATAACCACCATCAGCAGCAACTCGTAATCATAATGAATCAACCCTTGGAATCATATGTCAATAGCCTTAACTAATTCTCTAAATCAAAAGAATTCCTCACATTGGAGACAATCAACTCATCAACGCTTTAGAGGTTGCTGTCAATTTGTATTGCCAAATATGAATCATAGCTACAGACTAAATTATCCAAGTTTTTAACCAGATAAATTGAATTAAGGAGCACTTGTTAAATTATAGAAATCCTCGCAGTTCATCTATACTCAGTTACTCACTGATTTTATTTTTTTGGTTCAAGAAAATTCGAAATTCGACAAGATCAAGACTGCATCGAGCATTGCAGAACCGATCAAAAAAACCCTAATTATAGAACAATAAAACAGGAAAAAAATCAGTTATACCTATTTTCATCATCAATTTGGTGGTGATCGGGGAAATATCCGCCAGAATCGCCAGAATCGCTTCCGGAGCTCGAATTCGAGTAATTCCGACTGTACACAAACTGACCTTCTTCGCTCTCTTCCAAATTCTGCTCCGAATACCTCTTCTTATACTCCGCGCAAACACACACTACATGAAGAACGCACTGGAAAGCATATCCAAATATCCAAAGCCTCAACGGCGTCGACGGTCTCTCATTCAGGCTCATGATCATCACCGAAATTGAGACGATGACGAACGCGATGTTCCAAACCAGGTCTAGGATCACTATCGGCTTGGAGTAAGCCCAATCACTCTGCCGCTCTTCGATTTGCTCGGCGGCTGCTTCTCGAACGCGGACGGAGGGCTCGCGCATGGCGCGGCTCCGGCTGCTGGCACGGCGGAGGAAGTTAGCGGCGCCACGGAGGCTGGGAGGGCGGCGAAGGAAGCGAGGGCGGCGGCGAGCGCGAAAGATCTGGTCGCCGAGCAAAGGCGTCGTGTTTACGGTGGCCGCCGGTGGCGGAGCGTCGGGGTTAGACGACATCGTTTTTGCCGGAGGGGGAATTCACTGTCTTCTGCTGCTATCTCGTTTGGATTCGTTTGAATACCGAGCGAGGGTCGATCCGACGGTCAGAAATGAAGATCAAGTGCGTGTGTTACTGTGTGAGAGAGAATATCAGGTTAGATTGAATGATTGGGATGTCTGAAGATAATAATATGAATTACTTAATCATTTGATAATTTTAATAATAATTTTAATGATTACTAAGACACATCAATTATCTCAAATGATTCACATCTTAACTAATACTTGTAATCGCACCCACGCGATGCGCGGTCTGTAATATAATGTTGGTAAATATTAACTATTTGATAATATAGTTTGAGTAATTTTAGTATATAAAAAACTATAATACTTAATAACTAAAAAAATCTAAATTTGCTAAAGATAATTCAATTCACGATAATATATAGATATTATACACATTCAATTCACTAATTTATAATTAATACTAAAAACAAAAGTATCAATCATGATTTTCAAATCAAAATTGGAAATTTTACCTGCAAAGTTTGTAAGTTTTTTAAAAACTTCTTTATACACAATATTTCTAGTTGAAACATTTTTTTATCATCTATGTTACAAACTAATATAATCAGTCATTTAAATTAAATATACTAAAAAGTACAAATAAATTATGAATTGAAAATTAAATTTAATTACTTAAACTAAATACACGTGTCTTAGAATGTATATATAGAAACAATACACTATAAAATAAGAAATTTTATGTAGGAACTTGATGCAAGCATTGTCCATTATATATTTTCAACATTTTATTTTAAAATAAATTGAATTAGAAAATTAGTTTTAATTAATATCACTTAACATCAAAGATGACATATAACTGTTTCATTATAAGTATCACGTAAATTAATCAATATAGCACGATATTGATCATTACAATTCAAGCCCAACACAAAATCGACATGTAGTAGTAATGATCATGATGATGACAATATAATTAGAAACTAAGCATATAATTTAAATAATCAGCTGAGTTATTTAACGTGCACTCTCATATAAAAATATACAAAGTCCTAAGTATAAAGTAAAAAACGAAAATTTTATTTGACTATGAGATATTTATAATTGTATACTTAACAATATATTCAATTCATCATTAAAATATATCGGTAAATAATAAATTATTGATTGATATCACATATTTGAAATACAAATATTAATTTAAAAATATTTAAGATGACATATAATTTAAACCAAAACACATTTTATATATATACATATATGTATATATACACATCTTTAAATAGTGTTATATTTATTTATTAATTTACATTAATATGATATAAATTACCCCATGCAAATTAATATTTAATATTGAAATTATTGTTTGGATATCTATAGTTGGTATTTAAGAAATTATTCAATAAAAGTTAATTTCATTAAAATCAATGAAATGAGAATAAACTTATACAATATTTATATTATTAAATCAAATAAATTAAATAGTAAAAACTGCAGATAAAACAATTTGTTGCGTGACACTCACAAATATTAATTTAAAAAATACTTAGAATGACATTTAATATCACACTAAATACATATTATATATATACACATGTATGTATATACACACATCTTTTGTATAGGTAAATTTACCTATATATAAAGTTGGAGATATTTACAGATATACCATTTTCTCCATAAAAAAGGTCACATTAACAATTGTTTTTCTTTTTTATTTTGTATCTTTTATTATTTAACCAGTTCAATTTATAATATAAATATTGTATTAGTTTATTCTTATTTTATTAATATCAATTAAGTTAATTTTTTTGAATAATTTTTAAAATACCAACAATAGATATTGTCCAAACAATAATTTCAATATAAATATTAATTTATTTAAGGATAATTGATATCATATTTAATATAAATTAATAAATAAGTATACAGTATTAAAGATGTGTGTATATACATACATGTGTATATCTATAATAGTGACATCATAAGAATCAAAGTAAAATAATCTCATTCATTCTTCTATTAGGACAAGAATTTGCAGAAAAATATTCTAAATTGCAAACAAATTAACTAATTCAACTGTCATGGTCCAGTTTGTAAGCCTTCATAAACTACATGTACACCTACAAACTAAACATAATCTATAAGACTATCATATATCTGCAAACACATACCAGCAATTCTTCAAGCTGCAATTACCCTTTGAGAATCACAGATTTCCGAACCGTATCGAGCAATTCACCACACTTCAACGAAACTGTTGTCTGATCAACTTAGTCGAAAAATAAGAAACCGGTAAGACTTTCTTTGTTATCAGATAACAGTTTCCGTTGCAAGGGAGATTCAAACGGCCAAATGCTCGTATAGAATAACGGATCTCATAAAGTTCACTTCTTCGTGTGTTGTGGGATGAGCCGTTGTAGCAGCTCCTCAGGTGCACCGGATAGTTCTGGAAGAATGAACATGGATTAGTTATATGGATTATGGATTATATCTCGACGTTTTAGAATGAACATTTATGATTAGTGGTGAGCAAAACCGAACTGAGACCTAAAAACCGAACCAAGTGATTCAACTCGGAACATTGGTTTGGTTTCCAAAAGTATATATGATTTTAGTTTCAGTTTTTTCAGGTTTGGTTTGATCTTTGACCAAACCGATGAAATTGCCCTAGCAGTGAGAAAAACCGAACTATATCATATCGAGTGATTTTGTTTGTATTTCGGTTTGGTTTACAAAAATAAATGATTTAGGTTTTGGACACTACCAATCAAACTACACAAGAAGTGGGTAAAACCAAACAGAACTGAGTGAGTTGGTTCGGTTCAATTTTTGTCTGTATGTCGGTTTAGTTCGGTTCGGTTTACAAACAACAAATGATATGGGTTTGACTGGGCCGATGAAATTTCACTAGAAGTGAGAAATTAAACTGACGTAGTGATTGGGTTATAAAGAACAAAGATTTTCAGTTTTTGAGTTTTTTGTGTTTGTTTTGCTCACCCTAACCTTAGGGTTGACAGGCTGAAATAACGAGGAAACAAATGTTATGTTGCATGAAATACACTCACCTTCGGGTGAGAAGTTGAAGAGAGGTGGTAGTGGTCGTCCGTTAGGTAAGCATGCGTTAGGTTCTCTCAAATCATCAAAAAATGGGTGTGCACAAGCCTCCAACTAAAAATCGAGAACATAGTTAAGAATTTGGAGATACCAACTTACACGACTAAAATGAAAAACAACACTGAGTTTGTTTTATCGATCAAAAGATATGTCACATCACTTACAGCGGTGAAACGTAAAGTCGGAGAGTACTGGAGAAGCCTTGAGACTAAATCTACGGCCTCGGCTGGCATTCTCCTATTAAACACCTGAAAAGATACCGGTACATAAATGGTGGCTCCAATTAATTATTTGGATTTATAGCAAGAAAAGCTAAAGAACGAGGAAAAAAATATGATAACTCCTACTCAGATGCTCAACAAACCTTGTGCCAGGGATGGGCTTTAATTTGAGGGAATTTGAATTCGTTATAATTTGGATTCATGCATTTGATCTCTTCCCGTGTTGGCGTTCCCAAGACCTAAATTTTTATTAAACGAAATAAACGACTTAGAGATGCATACAAAAGAGACGAGAAAAGTTAGATACAAGAAACAAAATTAGATTACCTTAATTATTTCGACTAGCTGATCGACACTGCTCTCCCCAGGAAAGAGAGGCTGCACATATCAAACATGAGACAAAAGTCAAAAACGAGACACGCAAATATCTACAATGCCTCTTGAGCTACACAATTAAGATGAGAACCTATATGATTTGACACTATCATCAAATTCAGGGTTAAAAAACTTATTCTATCCAAACTATACGTTATTTAACATTTTTTTGTAAAAGCTTCAAAATGTTTATACTTTGTCATATGAACTTTTTTTTTTGTAAAAGCTTGAAAATGTTTATACTTTGTCATATGAACTTTAAATTTGATGCATTTTACATTATCGAAAAACTACTAGCTGTTGATTTCGGACACATGTTTGGCTAATAGCATAAACAAGTTTGTCAATCACCTGCCGCATGCTAATGTTTGAAATCAAGAGTAGCAGCATATGCCTACCTGCCCCATGAGTAGCTCGGCCATGACACAACCAACGGACCACATGTCAATGGCGGTTGTGTATTCTGTAGCTCCAAAGATCAATTCTGGAGCCCTATAATACCGTGAGCAGATGTACGAGATGTTTGGTTCACCAGGTACCAGCATCTTTGCACTCCCAAAATCACAAATCTTAAGCTGATGTGTCTGTGAATTTACCTGCAGAAAACATTGAAGAAAAAAAAATGAAACAAAAAACGAGTAGATTCAAGAACTTCGATGAAATAGATCAAAAGCCTCTCTATAGTTAGGAAAATAAAAACAATCATACCAGTAGATTCTGTGGTTTGATGTCACGATGACATACACCAATAACTTTATGTACATAATTTAGTGCTCGACATATCTGCAAGTTTATAACACAAACAATGATTTCAAATACATGCCCCAAACAATCACAAGTACATTTTTTTTGCAGTAGAACCACAAACCTGGTAAGTATATAGCTGCACGAATGAAATAGGCATGTATTGATTCACTCTACTGTAATGCCTCGAGGCCCGATAAACGGTTTCTGACACGAATTCCAGGACAAGATTAAGGTACACCTCATTCTTCTCCGTGGTAGAATAGAAAGAATGCTTCAATTGAACGACATTGGGATGGTTAAGTAACCGCATTATCTGCAGTTCTCGGTTTTTATATCTCCTATCTTGAAGCACCTTTTTTATTGCAACGGACTCACCCGTTTCAACGCATTTTGCCTATAACACAAAAGGTACAATAGAGAAAATCAAGCCAATATTTGAGCCATCTCATAAGCAAGAACCCCATCTAGTCTAGTCAAGTCAAGTCAAGTATACCTGATATACAACCCCAAACGAACCAGTGCCAACGACACGTTCAGCCATGTAAGACAATGTCTGAGGAAAAACGAAAGCAAATTTAGAAACAAATCGTATATACTATATGTAAGACCATGTAAGATCAATCAATCCACCTGTTTTGGTTGTCCATTGCGGCCACCAATCGTGGTCACAATTATCTGACCAGTTTCTGTTCCATTGCCACTGACAAAAGTCGATTCCATATCCTGAAATATAAACACAAGATTAACACATTTTACTCTCTCAAAAAATCACTCCTACTCCAAAGGTAAATAAATCAGAATCTAACCTTGCCATTGTCATCATAAACATCGGTCTTATCATCTTTAATCTTCATTCCATGCATTTCTTTGGGAAGCTCTTCATAGCCAGGCTTCTCGGATCTACCATGGCCATTAGACGTGCTTGCAGCGCCTTCCAACAAGCCAACATCCTTATGCTTAGGTGCTACACGCTTTTCTCCCGAATTTACTCCATTAGAAAGCCTATGATCAACCCCTTGCTCCACTTTCACCCTTTTAATGTTGGAATCCCCACCCTGAATCAAATCAATCAAGCTTTAGAATACCGATAATATCTCAATTTCTACCCTGTTTCATCATGCTATTTATGAAGATTGCAACATGTTTCGAACGAACCAATCCCTATATTCAATCAAAAACACCCTCAGTTCCTCCAAACTCTGACAGAATTCACAGCCAACATTAGGCACAAAAACAATCTTAGAAACCGAAACTTCGAAATCTAACCATATATTCATACAATTCATATCATGATTCAGGAATTCATATCTAAGAACAATCAATAACCGATCACTTCCTAATCCTTTTGCTCATCATCCTCAACCATCAGAAGCATATCTCGATCAATAATTGAAAAATGAATATAAAATCACATCAACGCAAAAAAAATAAAAAATAAAAGCAAGGATAAAGAGATTACAGGATCTGAAACGGAGGAGCGGCCTGAAGCAATGCTCTTAATCCGCCGCATCATATTCATCTTTCAATCCGATACACCAAAAAAAAAAAAAACACTAAAATCCGAATCAAAATCCAGAAAAATGATTCGAAAAACGATGAATTCAACCACGCTACGAAAATGATTTCAAACTGCAACAAAGAGAAGTCGTTCCTCTCTCAATTTCTCTCTCTCCTCTGCGTTCAAAACAGGAAGACAGAGAGAGAGAAATAGAGAAAAATGAAGCGGAAAAGGGAAAATAAGAACGGAAAAATCCCAGAAAAAAAATGAATAAAAAATAACTCTTATTTATTAATTAATTTATGGGCTTTTTATTTATTTATTTTCCGCCAGTCAACTAATCATCACTCATTCCGACCAAATTTCTTTACCTTTGAAAATTGTACTTGCGGTTGGGCTTTGCTTTTAGGCCGTAGATTTCTCGTCGTTGTGATCTGACGGTGAAGAATTAACCGTGCATTTTTTCTTTTTATAAAAAAAGGGAATTCAATTTGACTGAGTAAAAAGCCTTTTAATACTTAAAATAAATTCAACCTTCTTTCTTTTTTGAACTTTTGAATTTCGAATTATTCAATAAAATGGGCTATAATTAATACCTTCAATTGTTAGATTACGACTCCTACTACCGAATTTATAATTTATAAAATATAGATTGATTTTACGGAAAACTAACGTAATTTTATAAGACGATTCTATATAAACTTTTATATTAATGTAACTTGTTAAATATAAAGTTTTATTGATGTAATAATTTTGTGATATTGTATTAACTATCATTGTAATATTCTATTTTGTGATATTCTGAAATAAATATAATTGTTGTATTTTTTCCTCACAAAATTAAATGCCCAATTTGATTCGGTCTTCATAGCTATGTCACCAATTTTGTAAAATTTCTATCTTTTTTTGTCAGTTGCAAAATCATTAATGTATAAGATAACGATATTGGCATTAAATGCATAAGAATTTATTTGAATTTTGAATGAATTCAATATTTAAATGTTACACCATAAAATTGAGATTGGGATGTGAAAACAAATTGTATATAACAGAGTTTCACCTTACAAAATCATATTCGTAAAATGATTTAGCGTTTATCAACATTGATTCTCCAATATTTTCAAAGAAGAAGAAAAAAAAAAAAGCAAGTCAATTAAGTAGCATTGACATTTATGGTTGTTAGAATAAGACACCCAACTAACTTAATTATAATAATCACTAAACAATTATCACTAACCCTTTTTTAAAATCAAACCACTAATCCTATATTAAATTCCCTTAAAGAAATTTACAGAAGATTATTTATATTGACATGCTTTTAGTGAGACAAAATATTATAACATATAAGGACAATTGTTCAAAAAGAGCGCTGATATGCATATATATATATATATATAATATATAATGAAAGCCTAATTGTTTTCAAATTCACCTTAATTGACTCATAAGATATCATAAATTTGTAGTATATGTTCTTGTGTTATGTAAATAACTTGTATAAGTCTATTACTGAGATAAATATTATAAAAATGAATAAAATATAAAAAAGAGTTATGTGAGAGGATCTCACAAATAGTTTTTATGAGACATATCGTTTATTCACGAGACGATGAGTCCTAGTTTCTAAAATTTGGTTGAGTGCAATAATATAAAAATTATGATATTAGAAGCTAATTAAAAACAAGATTAGTAGCAATTAATTAAATTAATTAACGGTTGTTAGAGTATCTCGATATGATACCTAAAGTTAGTTAAGTTTGTCCCTATCAATAATTACATATCCTACAATTTTAAGACATTTTGACTAGATTTTAGATAATTAGGCAAATATTTGCAAATCTTAAGAAGAAAATGATTGCATAAAATTATTGGACCATGGAATTCTAATATATGTAACAGGGCATAGCTTGTACCATCAAATTCTAATATTATTTAGTCCATCAAATTAAATGATTTATAAGTTGCTGTCAATACAAACTAAGAATATAATAATAATAATATTATTATTATTTTGTTTTTTGTTACTACTATTATTATTATTATAAAATAAGAATGATTTATTTTTGCTGTCAAATCACATTATTAGGTTTTTTATTCTTTTTTTCAATTGCGCATCAAGAAACATGAGTTTGTAATGTGGTAGCACAAACTAATTTGGTGAGATGAATTTATACATAATCCATAATCCAGAAAATACATATTAACCATATTGTTGATTTTAATAATGTATACCATATATATCACATATTTATATTTAGGAAACGATTCCATATAAAATTTCGTGGTAAATGGGTAACAATCTTATAGTTTGCCAACTTTTCTTTAAATAGTTTATAAGATGGTAGCTCTGGTATTTGAAAGCCCATTAGCCAAAAGCCCAAATATTGAATAGTTAATATAAAAGTCCAATTTCAATGCTTAGAAAGTTCAAAAGCCCATGGGCTATGATTTGGTTTGGACTCTAATTTAGCTGAAGCCCAAATATAAGATACACATTAACCCATTTGAAGAACTACACTTTGGCCCATTACCTAACTCATAGGCCCAAAAGGAAGATTATCAAAGATGAGACTATTTACAACAATCCTTTCCTAAACACACTCAAGATTTTATTTTAATTTAATTTAAAAAAGAGTAGGACTTGTGTGCCCCCGGGGTACGGATCAGGATCCGTACCCCCAACCCGACCCGAATTATATATATATATATATTTTTTCTTTTTTTTTCCATCTTCTTCTTCTTCTCATTCTCCTCCTCTGATTTTCTTCTTCTCTTCTTCGATCTTCTTCGATCCTTCTTCTTCTTTTATTCTTCCTTCTCTTGTCTCTTCTTCTGTCTCTTTTTTGTACTTTTTTTCGCTATCCCTTTCCTTTTTCTTCTTCTCTCTCCCTCCCACCTACTTGATTTTGCTCCTCTTCTCCTTTTCTCCTCCCCTCTCTTATTTGTCAGTGAGATCCCCTCTTCCTCCTTCTTCCTTTCTTCACCTCTCCTCCTCCTCCTCCTCTTCCTCCTCTGATTTAGAGGATAATTAAGTTGAGTCTCATGAGGTACCTAAGACTGAAAAGACTCGATGAACTCTCAACTCTGCCATGAATGCCCTCACCATCAACTGTTGACATGGCCGACACCATCGCATTAATTCCCACCTGCAACAGTTGTCTGTCTCATTCCAGTTTCTGTGGTGTATGCATGACTCAAATTTGAAGTTGAGAGATGAACAAAAATTGTGGAATTAATGTAATACCATTAAGGTATTAATGTAATACCATAAAGACATTTCTGTAATACCATTAAGGTATCAGTGTAATACCATAAAAGACATTTCTGTAATACCATAAAGGTATTAATGTAATACCATAAAGACATTTCTGTAATACCATTAAGGTATCAGTGTAATACCATAAAAGACATTTCTGTAATACCATTAAGGTATCAGTGTAATACCATAAAGACATTTCTGTAATACCATTAAGGTATCAGTGTAATACCATAAAAGATATTTTTGTAATACCTATAGGGTATATGTGTAATACCAATAGAGTATAGGTGTAATACCCATCACTGAATCATCAACTAGGTAATCAGGTGTGTGTGGGGCGCACACCAGACTTGCTATGGGCGCGCGTGGCGGCGCGTGGGCGCGCGTGGAGGCTGCCCACGCGCCGGGTCGGATCTGGGGGCACGGATCTAAGATCCGTACCCCCGGGGTACACAAGTTTTTGCCTTTAAAAAAATGTAAATATATAAAAGTATCAATCTTATACTCTTTAAGGGGAAAAACAAAACATGTCCCCTCCTCGTGTGCTGTGTTCGTCCCTCTCCCATTTTATCCTTTTTTGATTCTTACATGATTGTTAAGTGCATGTACACTGATGATCTGTCACTCATAACAAAATTTGTGAAATAGTCACAAATAAGACCTATTCTAACATATGTGAAAATTGTATGAAAATCATGTGAAAATTATGTAAAAATTGCTAAACATCGACAAAACGAACAACTTTGTCAGATGTTGATGCACTGAACACGTGAGCACGTATATAAGTAACTCGCGAATGCTCCTTATCAAGTAATTAATACTATTCTTCTTTTTTAGATGGGATTTTTGAATTTTTATTTTATTTTTCATTATAATATAGAGTAGGTCTTGTGTGAGATCGTCTCACGAATCTTTTTTCGTGAGACGGATCAACCCATAACCCACTCTTAACAATTCATATGAAAATTTGTGGATATGAGTTCAATTCATGGGTAATAAGGATCCGTCTCACGAAAACTATCCGTAAGACCGTCTTACATGAGTTTTTGTGTATAATATATTGTAAATGGGGGGTGTTTATAAAAGTTTTAAGGTGTGGATAGTCTCCATTATTATATAATTTATCCATCCAAAAGAGTAAAAGTCAAATTTACTCAAAGTTACTTTTCTATTGAATTTCAATCTCGAATTTTTTTCCATTTGTACATATTTGTGTTTCTAGTGTTTTTATCACCATACACTTTAAGCGCTTACTCAAAACAAAACACGCACACAAAATGTCATTAATGATAAATTGAAACACAAATGTGTAACAAAGAATAGAATGGAATGTAATTTTTTTTTTTTTTGAGAACTAATTAAATTAATTTGAAAGATTATAATACGTGCACTATAATGTAATATCTAATTAATATCAACGCGTTCAACGATTTAAGTCATTTTCGAAGAAATATATACTTTGCTTTGTTTTAAAATAAAGTTTTTCAACAATAAGGACGAATTTCCACTTTTGACTTTCCATTTTATATTCTCTAACGCTTGAACTACTTGCCACTTTTGGTGAATGTATAAATATATATATACGAGAGAAATTCTTATTATTGATTACTAGCATAAATGTTGTGCGTGTTATGCACACATATAAATCTTATTATTTATACATTTTGATATGAAAAGGTTTGATATGTAAAATAATACTACATTTTATTTAAGATTTGGAGACATTTATTACTCGTGTGTGTCTGACACACTTCATAAAATCTAATTAATGAGTTAATGTGAAAATTGTTCATTTTTATTAAAAAAAAATAATGTTCTCGATAAGATATCCGTGTGATGCATGAATCTATAAATTTATTAAATTTAATAGCATTTTATACAAACATGATTTGAAGTTAAATTTAGAATTCATATAAAATTAATAATGTTTAATTCAAAACTAATATTAAAGAAATATTAATAAGTTTATAGAAACATGCATGTACATGGGTTCCAATTGACATGCATCATATAAAAATATTGAAAACATTATTTGAATTTTAGATTTAACTCTAACTCATGTTTGTTAACAATTTTTTTATCGATTTTAATAAGTTTATAGAGACATACATCACACGGGTACCAATTGAGATTGAAATATTATTGAGAACACTATCTTTTTAAAATAAAAATTAAGAATTTTGACATTAACTCAATACTTGAATTTTATGAAGTGTGCCACACACGCTGGCACGAGTAATAAATGTATTGAAATATCTAATAAAAATATTATTTTTTATATCAAACATTTTCATATATATATATACTAATATATATATATATATATATATATATATATAAATACCATTACTTATCTGCTCGTGCATCGCACAGTACTTACCCTAGTTATTTATATGCAAAAACGTGCATGCACATTCTCTAAAATATTTTTTAATCCATAGCAAATTTACAATCTAATGTAATTATATATACTTAATCAAGAGGCAGAAAAATATGTAAATATATCGAGGTAGTCTTATTCAAAGTTATAATACAATTTTTGGAAAAAATTACTTCCGTCCCAACCAAACTTGCCTACTTGCCATTTTTTGTTTGTTCCAATCCAACTTACCAGTCTATAAATAACAAAAAAATTTTTACCTCCTTAAGCAAAAAGTAAGCAAAAAGTAAGAGTCAACTACATTTTCTTAAGCTCCGTACCCGGTCAAAGTAGACAACTTCGATCGGGACGGAGGGAGTACTTTATTAAAAAAAAAAAACTTTTTGAAATTTGATATCAAAAATCACTACTAGACAAATTTTTTGGTAAGATCTAAGGTGATTTAAAAAAATTACATTAATAGATGTAAATTTAAACCGAGCCACATATTCACACATTCATGAGACCGCTTTACAAAAAAATAACCAATTATTATATTAACTGAATTGATTTAAGGCGTAAAATAACAGCAAAGATAATTGTTCAAATTATGAAGATATAAAAATCCAATTAATGCAATAATATCCATAGCAAGAATAATAGAACCAAGTCTCATGTTCTATTTGTAAAATGCAGAATTAAAAAACTTGACCACACCACAGAACCACCTTCATCCTCCCCACACCACGGCGGCGCAACGAGCTCTGGTGATCGCACCAACCTGATTCGTGCATTGCTCAGCCACGAAAATAGGCCCGAAACTCATGAAGAGCGGCTTTGATCCTGTCAACAGTGAAGGACATGAGATTGGTGACGGGCTCCATCGTCTCCGCCGTGACCTCCTCCGTGGCTTGACCGGTTCCCAGTATTTGAAACGCCACCGTCATGAGCGACCCACCAACCCTACGGCTCTGCGCGTCGTTTCTGTCGAGAAGCCCGTCGGGCACGAAAGAGAAGCCCGACGGTAGCAGCTGCACACCAGTGGAGTCGCTGCCCATCATAACCCCGCGCAGCGTTTCCATGTCCACCGGTGCGTACACTACAAGTGCCCCCGACATGTCCGTGCATGTCTCCTCAAGCATCATTATGTTCCTCTGGTTCGCGTTCGAGCCCTAGCATGTTCGTGCATTTGCAAATTAGCCGTCGACTTTTATGAAAATTGCAAATAATGGCCTTGAGCCTTTAAATAAATTGAGTGAATGAAATATAAGATGAAATACTATCGAACACTTACACTAATGTTTAGCACTGAGACAGAATTGCCATGTTCTTGTCCTTTGCTGATACGAGTCACTTCTTGCACAAGTGCAGATTGGGAGAGGATATCCCACCTATCTCTGAATCGGTGATTCCTAAAAAAATTGAACAGCCTTTGCACAGTCACCGGCACCCAAAACGAGGTGGCCACACTCACTATAATGCCTGATGTCTCTCCGAAGTAGTCAGCGCTCGGTCGAGCCATGATTCGAGTGTGGTCGTCCACGTCGGGTAGAAGCCGGTTCCATTTGTGAACCGTGGAGGCAGAGACACCGATACAGAAGTTCTTGGTCATGCGTTGAGCCAACTTTAGCACGCTCGCTCGACCAGGAGAGGTCATTACTACGATTTGTAAAAATATATTTGATTAAAAGTTGAGAAATTTTGAATTCTTCATGACTTTATTATTTTTACGGTCATAAAAAAATTGAGAGTATAATCAAATACAATTTAGCACATCAAAGGTTAGAATTATTTAGTACCATTATAATCAAGATGGTTGATGATGGACATCATTAGGGTGGCGCGACAGTCGCACTGTCTCTGGAGTGTGGCTAGCCACCTTTGCGACCCAAACCCCAACCCTCTAATCACTAGAGACCGATAAAGCGGGTGCACCACATTCTCGTCATATTCTGTATGTTCGACCCATGTTATCTACAATCAATCACAAGAAATGGACCAATTAGAATCACACGATGTAATATATATATATATATATATAATATTGTCACATGTATATCAAATTATTATCATATCTTGACATAATCTGGTACCAAACATGATATAATGATAAATCAATCCAAATTTGAGACATAAACTATTAGCTAGCTAGGTATGAGATTTGTACACGAATAGATAGAGATATATGTGGATCGAGTTGTTTGTAAATATAATAGAAATTAAGTTGAAATTAGATAGGAAAAACGAAATCAGATTTATTTACCAAGGAATAACCATTAGTCATATCATGTACCACGCAACCGGAAGGAAGCCTCCTGTATCTCGGGTAAGCCGACATCCCACCGAAAGCATCGTGGATGTTGTCAATAGAGACATCCACGATGATCCACACACCCTCACTATACTTCTTGCAATATCGGAGAAATTTCACCTCTCGAACCGGAACCAATGGCGATAAAACTTGAAGTTGAGCATGCATCTAAAAATTAAAAAACGTAACAAAAAAATGTATATATAATCATCTATGTCATACATTTAACGTTTAATTAAGTATTAAATTTCTCATAAAAATCAATAAAATAAAATGGTCAAAATCAAGTTACCAATTGAAGTGCACCATTCTTCGTTCCTTCAACGCCATCAGCTATCACATTTGTGGTTTCCGATTTTGCAATAATACTTGGAAACATCTCTGCCCATTTGTCCTACCAACAAAAATCTCGGTCAATAAAAAAATAAGCACTTAGGAAAAAAATTGCAATTTTACATATTATCATCAAGCAATTCAAACATTTTTTTTCATTAATTTGACATATCTTAATTTTGTCCCTCAACTATCATTATTTTTCTCAAAGTTAATCCGAATTTGCACTGAATTCAATTTTAGCCTACATGGCCGTGGGTATCTGGAATGAATTTTAGGGAAATTGCAAATTTAAAACAGTAACTTTAGTCTTTTCATTATTTAGGGGCATTATCTTTTCGAGATTTAAAAATCGAGATCGTATCTTTAAAAAAATGTGCGAAATTATGATAAATCAGCCTGAATCGAGAAATTTTAGGCTAATTGGCACGAGAAAGTCACGTGTCTAACCCAGTTAGCCCAAAATTAGCACGAAACTAGCACGAAATTCATCGATTTGTGCTGATTTATCATAAACTCACAAATTTTTGAAAGATATGGTCTCAATTTCAAAACCTGAAAAGATAATGTTCTTAAACGATGAATGGGCCGAAATTATTGTCACTATCCTAGATTTGTAATTTTGGCTATATTTTTAATCTTAGCATCCTGGTAGATGAAAATTGATATTTTGAACAAAATAGGACCGGAATTGAAACACACAAAACTAAAGTGATGGTAAAAAAATGTAACCTAAATTTCAGATATTAACATAGAGATGTTTAAAAATCGGATGATTTCAAATTGTTCGATCCAAAAAGATGAACACGAATGATAGAAAGACGTACCGAATCCATCATCATCTCCACGAAAGCTGCAGCGCTGATGAAGACAGTAGCAGTCTCTCTGGAAGCCTCAGTAACAAATCCATCAGGCTTCATTCCAATGCAATTAGAAGCATAGTTTCTCACATATTCATCCATGTTCAGAATCTCTTTTTCGATCGCCAAGTTCTTGATCCACAGCGGCTCGTCGATCTCCGCCATTTTCAACAGCTCCTCCATGGCGGCCATAGCGACGTCCGAGTACATGGAGCTCATAGTCGGCGCCTCCGCTGCAGGGCAATCAGCGTCTCTGTCGACATCTCCGAGCTCCGCCGCGGAGAGAGGACGACCAAGAAGGTTTCCGGCGATGGCGGCGACGCGTTCGAGCTGCTCTTTCAGACGAGCGTTCTCTACCTGAATCGCCATGTTCTCCGCCACCAGCTTGTCGTTCTCCTGCTGGAGAATCATGTTCTTCTGCTGCTCAGTTTGGACCTGAGTCCACTCAGTGTTCATCATAGATTCAACGTTAACAATGAATCAAAAGATCAGAACACACACAAACACAGACATGCCTTTCTCTCTCTTACTTTCATCTGCGTTCGTCGGTTCTGAAACCAGAACTTGACCTGTCTGGTCTCCAAGCAAAGCCTTCTACTCAGCTCCTTCCTCTGATTCAGATCAGGGTTGGGATTCTCTCTGAATGCACTGTAAAAAAAAGAGAGAGATTGATTTCCATGAAGAAAAGAAGAAGATGAAAATGGAGATATATATGTATGTATGTATGTATGTATGTATGTATACGCTTCGAGTTGTTGAATTTGTTCGGGAGTGTGGCGGTGATAGGGTCTCTGCGTCGCTGGAGGCCTGTTCGAAGCTTCTAGATCATCGCCGGATGCTTCGTCCATATTCTCACTCTCAGATCTGCTCTCATGAACTTCTTCTTCTTGTGCCTGCACACCAGTTTGCTGCACAAAAAAAAAAAAAAAGGAAAACATGAGGAGAGAGAGAGAGGGGGGAGGGAGGAGAGAGAAAGAGGATGGTGCAGCGTACCAGGGAGAGGGAGAGGTCGGCGGAGACGGGCGGAGGAGCGGCGGCATCGGCAGTGGCGGTTTGGTCGTTGTTAGGTGCAGGATCAGTGCAAGAATCGTTGTGAACGAATTCCCCAAAATTCATCATGATTGCTTTGTCTCTCTAGAAACTGATCTTTCTCTCTCTCTCTTGCACACCTGAAATTCAGACATATATACACATGAATTCATGGTTTTTTTAAATGAAATCGATATAAACACAGAGAGAGATATATAAACAAGAGGCAAAAGGGCCTATATAAATCCAAATCTCTCCAACTTTCTCTCTCAACAACTTGGATGAGTTAGAGAAAAATGGAGGAAAGAAACACCAAATGAAAACCAAGAAAAAATGAAAACCCTTATAATCAAGGCCTTTTGCTTTTACATTATCCCTATTTCTGCATGCTTGAGTTACAAAAAGATTTTCCTATCAATGCTCTGTGTGTGAGAGAGAGAGAGAGAGAGAGAGAGAGGTGAAGTGTGTACTCACGAAAATCACAATGGTAGTGTATGAAGTGTTTTGAGGGGCACATATTTATAGGCAAACTTTCCCAATTCTTGGCTTGTTTTATTTGTGAATAACTGTCAAATTATTTTTTATATATCAATAAATATAAAAAAATGGAATTAATTATGTAAAATTTTATGTGATGAGAGTAAAAAATGTAGCTTTATTTTATAATTAACCTCGTTTTTATATGTTTTTAGATAAAATATATTTATTATAATAAAAAATTAATCGAAAAATTTAGAGTTTTCGGAAACAAATTTAGGTCTAAATCACCAAATGAACACTACAAAATTGAAAATGAGAAAATCCAAAGCAATTGATTTATTTCTATATTGTTTTTCCTTTTATTAAATCTAAATGATTATTTTGACAGTTTTAGATTGAGAAACCTTATCTATGTACAAACTCATGAATTTATTCTATTTTCCTTTATGAAATTGTTTACAATTATATCATGAATAAAAGCATAAAAAACCTTGAGATCTTCTAATCCTCTTATTAATGTTTTAACTAATATTTCATTTTTCAATATATGTAATAAGCAAATGTATAATGAAACATATGACCTTTTATGGACCAGGACGTAGTAAATGTTTGAACTAAAAAGAAAATTATGATAATATATTAGTAAATGATTGTGCCCACATAATAATGTGGTCGTCGTTGACGTATTACAAATCAGTAAAGTAATTAATTTCATTATAATAATTATCATATTCCTTTTTATGCGTGATGCATTAATTGTGGATCGTATCCGGGCCCACATAGGGTCGAAAAGGGAATGAAAATAAAGTATACACGTTTGACCTTTCACATAATCGGCCCCACCAAAAAGGTCGCTCATTATCTGTAAGATCGTAATCTATAAGGTTAAAACCCTCTCACAACCTTTTTTTGCATTTTTTTACTTTCAACGTTAACTTTAATTACTACAATTGAAATATAATAAGAAAAATGAACAATCAAGATTAATTGAACTTTCATTATTCAAGATTTTGTGGAGAAATATTGTCAATCTCTAATTATGTGCGATATTGATATAATGTGTTAATGATTTCAAATATCAGTGGAATATTATAGTGATAATAAGTAGACTCTTATGCGACTGTTGCACTTTTTTTTTTTTTTTTTTTGAAATAGGTCGTCCCATGCAATCCACAAAGGTTCGTGGTAATGGAATTCGATTTCACAAAATATTTCTTTGAAATCTGAATTTTTGTGTTGATAATAAACACAACCACCATTACGATATTAGAGATATATATAGATGCAATACAAATATAAATATAAATCAAAACATCAAATATATATTTATATATATATATTTTTTAATATATAAGAGGTCGAGTTTTGGGGTCGGTTTAGCTAAACAAGCCATCCTTGTTTCGGATTGGATCCTCTATTACATTTGATGTTACATTTTATATTTCATAGCATTTATTACATGTTATATGTCAAGTAACGATGTCATTTACATTATTATCGTGTACGTGTGATTAATTTGAAATATAAGATGCAACACTAAATATAATGGAATGTCTCTCGTGTCCTAATCCCGTAGGATTGGGTCTTGACAAAAGGTGGTTCAAGATCTCCCATTTTACTTAATAGTTCATCTACTTTTAATATTTATAATGCATGTTATATGCTAGTTAGTAATACTTTAATTTTATTAATGTTTATTACAATTTTGATGATGTATGTATGATACGATTTTTTATTTCTTTACAATCTAGTATTTGTTTTTTCAATTTAAGTCCTCTGTGTATGTTCTGATTTTTTTTTTTTTTTTTTTTCAATTTCAGTCTAAGTTTGGTCGTAATTTCAAACTCACATGGTCATTCGAATTTGGTTGTCAAGTATTTGGCGGCCGGCTACATCAACGATTTTGAAAATTTTGAGTAAAATTAGACTGAAATTGAAAAAGTTAAATTATGGAGTCTTATTTTTTTACAATTAAGTGATCTGTATTCCAATTTTAGCAATCCATAATTTAACTTTTTCAAATTCAGTCTAATTTTACTCAAAATTTTCAAAATTGTTGATGTAGCCGCCAAATACTTGTCAACCAAATTCGAATGACCATGTGAGTTTGAAATTACGATCAAAATTAGACTGAGATACATGATCAAAAATATTGAAAGTTTGTTATTTTATTAACTGATGTAATATTTGATTATCATGAAATACAAAAGGAAACACAAAATACTACATGAATAGTGAACCTCATGTGAAATACATGAGTATTACATGTTTGAAATAAATGAAAAACTATTTTGATAATACATTAATACATGACTGTTCGCTTTGAACATATTTTGATGTGCTCATCATTGAATTAAGTTTCACAGTAGGAAAGTAATAAATTCAATACACAATAATCACATCCCTTTTAACGTGTCATATCAACAGTTAGTACATATTACAATAATAGAGAGGTGATTTTCCTTAATTTCATTACACAAAAGTTACATCACTTCTAATGTGTGATGCATCGTAACTAACATGTGACCCTAGCGAGTATAAGTGTTTTTATTAATCTCAATACACAATAATCACATTATTTCTTATTTATATTATATTAATTGTTGAATTACTGGATGCTATGTTATATAGTATTCATCAGATTTATCAAACTTTCCAAATGAAATAAAAAAAATTGTGCTTACACTAGCCTAAAATGTAACAATGTTACATCTACAAACGTAATGCTTAGTTATAAATTTCTTAATGTGCGAATCTATGATCATATTCCTCTTTAGAGAAAGCTCTTCTAAAAATCATGTGCATGAATCTCAAATCCATACACGCACGTCGGATACGGGCTGCTTGGCTTTATTTTTATTTTATTTTGTGATTGATTTTTTAATTTTATTCATGACTTTTATGTTTGTTAGACATATCTTTTTGTTATGTTAGATATATCTTTATGCCCAAATAATCATACCTTTAACTTAAAAAAAACCTAACTTTGACGCATACATGTACGTACATTTACGCAGTATGAGTTATATTTTTATGTTATGTTAGATATACTTTTATATTATATTAGACATACCTTATATAATATATAAATGTATAACTAACATAACTAATTGTATGACTAATATAACTAAAAGATATGTCTAACATTACTAAAATATGTATGAAAGTATAATTGAAAATTCTAAGGGTATGAAATCAGGACACAAAAATATGACTAACATAACATAGATATATGTCTAACATAACACAGAGATATGTCTAACATAACGTAAATGTATGACACCTGGAGCAAATATGGATGAATTTGAGCGCATCCACCCAAACACGTGGGTGCGTGAAAGCGTGTCAGACGAACGTGGGAACACGTTTTTAAGCGTGATGTAGACGGGTCCACCCAGATGCCACCCAATACATAAAAGTTTTTGTTTCCTCTTTATTATGGTGACCAAATAGAGAAAGAGTGTGAGATTTAATATAGCAAAATGACGTATAAATTTCGGACAACATGAATGTCTGTCCAACTAGTGAGGTAATTGACAATTGGATATTGGAGAAAAGCATTATCCATCTTAGATAATATATTTAATTGTGTCTCCATGAAATCACATCAGATGAATAATTGGTCACTGAATTAATTTTGTTTCTTTATTATAATCCTTTTGGGACCTTTCTCTTCCGTCTCTAAAAACAATAAAATAGAATAAATATTCTTTATATATACACACACGTGCACGCGCGTGCACACACCGTGATTTATGCAAGCAGTTCTAGTTCTACTTTAGAGATCATGCATGCATGCCCAAGTTGTGCTACTCTAACTAACTACAATTGAATGACCATCTTTTTGTCTTTATCACTTTCAATTTAATGTATTGTAGCCTTGAATAAAATTTATCATTGCAAAATGGGCAAATGTTGATGAAGATATATATATGATCGCGCTGTCGTGACGCGATAAAATTAAATAAAAATCCTTCCTAACCTAACTAACTAGTAGATAGGGTAAGTCGGAGTCGATCCCACGGAGAGTGACAATTCAATTGTGTTTACTTATATCTAAATTCAAAGAAACAAGAAATATGGGGTTATCAGATTGATTGATGATTAAACTAAAAATTACTAAAGATGTAGGAAACAAATTAAACAGAAATCAATTAATAAAAAACATTCCAGTTAACAGTTCAGTTATCCCCCAATATCAATTACGCCTTAATCAATGTTACCCCCTCTCTCAGATTATCATAGAATTATCACCCCTAATCTAACAACAAGCTCTGTTAAATCGAATCGTCTCTTATGATTAGTTAAATTAGGATAAGATCACTAATTAACCCTATTTAATTGAACAACCTAAAATAAGCTCTCTAAATTTAATTCATTAAACACATTAGTTACCAAGACGATAGGGTGAACTAGACTCCAAATACGCAAGCTCGATTTGATAATCTAGGATTGTGTTAACCTAGAGATGTGCGACCTCTAGTTTACTACAAATGAAAATTAAACCACAACAATTAGGATTCATGATTTAAGATTCTAGCAATCAATTATCAAACAGTTAACCTAGGTAGCGAATTTAAATCAAGTATCAATAATTGAAATCATTCATCACAGATAACACAATCAATTTCAATCAAAACATCGAGAGGGAGAAACAGGATTAATTAAAACATAAAAAGATAATTGGGTTCAAACATCCCTGCTAACCGAAATTGAAGAATTAGCCGATCGTCATCTCGATCGGATCCACAAAAGTTCTTGATTCATAAAGGACAAATAGAATAAGTAAAGAAAGTGTGTGTAAATGTGATTCTCTCTCTCCAATCTCTCAAACTGCCGTCCCCTCTTCAAGACTTAGAGATTAAATTGGCAAAACTTTCCTTTTCAAAGTGATTTGGGCCTTCCTTTGCAAAGGCCCATTTCTTTCCTTTAAACTTTTGGGCTTTTCAGTTGTTGGGCCTTCTCTTTGATCTTTATTACATTTGGGCCTCGGTCCAATGAACTCCAAAATACTTCAAAAATCCTACAATAATCGAGAAAATAAAATATGAAGTATCTCGAGTTCAAAAGTGCATAAAGGTACGAAAATAATGCATCCAATGAAATAAAAGATGATATAAATCCAATTAAGTCAACAATTAAATGCATATATTTTCTACCTATCAAATCCCCCCACACTTAAACCATTGCTCGTCCTCGAGCAACAAAAGAACTAAAGCACATCGGGGATAAAACAACAAAATGAGTATTGCTTGCTCGGATCCTTACTACACTCATAGGAATTCGAATTTATGTCAAACAAAGCATATGCAAACAAAAACATGTTGGACTAAATTCAACTATCTCAAGAAATCACAAATTTAGGTAGGACATCGGAAATCAAATTTTTCATAGACAATTCATCAATCCACTCCACCACCCACATCAATCAACACACTCCAACTCCTTTTACAATTTCCTTCATCTAAATCAAAATTCGTTAAGACTTCACACATAATGAATCACCCCTTTTACCCCAATTTTTTTTTCTTTTTTACTTTTCGTTTTCACTTTTTTTTTTCATAGACGATGATGACTTCTTGTCTTTTTTTTTTTGGATGGGGTTGGCAGCTCCACACCACTCTTAGGTTAGTCCGTTTATTGCGATTTTTTTTTTCGCATTTTAACTTTCAAACGTGGACCCCTAAGAGTAGGCAGCTGATTCCACACCTCCATCATCATTTCCAATCTCAATTTTTTTCAACTCATCACCTTTTCTCCATACCCATAATTATTTTCCAACCAAGGGGTTCATCAAAAGTGATCAAACTTTCATAAATTTCAATTTAGACTACTTCCATCAAGGAATTAAAAACATATCTCAAGACACAAGTAAGTAAAGCAAATCAACTCACAATCATAGATTAATTCTCAAACCAATGTTATCTTTCCTAACAACAATTTCTCGAGACGACATTTAGCAATTTTAACCAACAAAAAGCAATGTTCAACAACACCTCGTCCAACACAAACGAATTCCCAAAAATAAGATTAATAACACTCGAATCATCATTGCAAGCTCACTTACTCAAAAAAAAAATTTTTTTTTTACAATTTTTTTTTTGGAACGACCCGCGACCCGGCCGGGTTGCACAGCACCCGACCCGGGTCATAGCTACGGCCTGAGCGCGCAAGAGGCAAGACACGCGACCCGGCCGGGCTGCTCAGCACCCGACCCGGGTCGCACCTTCGACCTTTGGCACATTTTTCTCTAACTCGCGACCCGGCCGGGCTGCACAGCACCCGGCCCGGGTCGCTCCCAATTTTTTTTTGACATATGCAAATGCAAACGAAAATTAAACGTGCTAAAGCGATTAAATGTGCAATCTAACTAAAAGGGAAAGAACAAACTACATGCAACTACATGACTCTAAATGCAACTACATGCAAGATATGCAATCTATTCCACACTTTGTCAAGTATGCAACATTCTCTAATCCCCCCACACTTAAATCTTGTTTGTCCTCAAGCAGCTCATCATCAAAACACAACAAAAGATATAGACAAGACAGGACTCATATATGTAGGAATTAAAACAAAAATAAAAGTGTGGAACAGAATTCACCAAATCACCAAGGAGGCTTTGGAATTGGCTTCAGAGTAGGAGCATTTGACATAGTCATCTTCAACCTTCCATTGAGCTTTCTCCAATTTCTTGCTTTGAGTCTTGGAAATTTGTTGAAATATCTCACGTTTTTTGTCAACTCCCCTTTCGAATTGTCCCTACAATTCATCTCAAAAACATTCTCGACAACAGGGTCAATCAAACTCAAAGCAAAAACAGAATTCTCATCATCAGGATATTTCATGGCATAAAAAATATTGAATTTAATAATTTGCCCATCAAATTCCATCGTGAGGGTACCTTCACGAACATCTATTTTTGTTTGAGAGGTGTTCAAGAACGGCCTCCCTAACAAAATAGGTGATGAAATTGAAGGGTCACCATTCATATCCAAAAAATAAAAGTCAGCAGGAAATATCAGATCATTGACTTCAACTAGAACATCCTCAATGACCCCATCAGGATATGCGGTGCTATGATCGGCTAATTGAATAACAACTCGTGTATCTTTCAATGGCCCTAAATCTAAGGATGCATAAATGGATCGTGGCATGACATTTATCGATGCTCCTAGATCTAGCATAGCACGCTCAATTCTAGTATTTCCTATGCGACATAGGATGACGAACATACCTGGATCTTTTCGTTTTTGAGGAAGCTTTTTCTGAAAAATCGCAGATACATTCTCTCCCATCACGACCTTCTCGTCTCCCTTGAGCTTTTGCTTGTTTGTGCACAAATCCTTGAGGAACTTCGCATATCTTGGAACTTGCTTAATTGCATCGATCAATGGTATGTTGATCTCGACTTTGCGAAACACGTCAAGGATTTGCTTTTCCTTATCCTCCTTCGCTGCCCGAGCCAACCTGGAAGGAAAAGGAACCAAGTGAATAGGAAATTTTTTGGAAAATTCATTTTTTACCTTTGCAGACTTCGGAGTTTTGACACTGGATGACTGCTTCGACATTGGAGGCCCAGTGTCAGACTGCTCGGCAGCTTCGTCTTCCTCATCGATTTTCTGAGTTTCAGCAGGTATTTTTGGACTTTCCAGCTCCTTCCCACTTCGTAGAGTCATGGCACTGACATTCCTTGGATTTATTTCTGGTTGAGATGACAATTTCCCTCCGCTTTGGGCCTCAAGACGACTCACGGCCATCGCCAATTGACTCATTTGCATCTCAAGATTCTTGATGCTTGATTGGGTGTCCTTCTGAAATTGCATGGTGTTGGAAGTCAGCGTCTTCATCATTTCCTCCAAGGATGAACTCGAATTTTGCCCGGATGATTGCCCTTGATAATTGGGATTTCCTCCTTGATGATTCGGATTCCTCAAGACTTGTGGAGGCCTATTAGTCTCTCCATGGATGGCACCTTGCTGATTTCCCCATCTAAAATTTGGGTGATCTCTCCAACCCGGATTGTAAGTGTTCGAGAAGGGGTCGTATTTCCACCCTTGATAATTTCCACTTCCCACAGCATTGACATGAGCCTCTATTTCATCAAGCAAGATTCGGCATGCGTCTGTGGTATGCTCGATGGTGTTGCAAATACGACATGACTTCACAAGAGGAGCACCTGTAGCAACTTGACGCACAAGAGCAGTTAATTCAGAAATTTTATCCTCAACAGTTGATTCATTTATCTCTTTTACGCTCCAATTCGAATAATCTCGGCTGTCATATTGATGTGAACTTTTGGCCATGATCGAGATGAGAAGTCTTGCTGCTGAGGGTGTCTTATCCATCAATGTTCCCCCACTTGCTGCATCGATTGCATTCCGGTCCATTGGAGATAGACCCTCATAGAAATATTGAATCAGCAATTGCTTAGAAAGTTGATAATGTGGACAACTAGCTTCCAACTTTGTGAAACGATCCCAATAATCATACAAAGTTTCTCCCTTCCTTTGTCGGGCTCCACATATCTCCCTTCGAATATGAGCAGCTCGAGATGCAGGGAAATATCACTCCAAGAATTGACGTTGCATCTCATCCCAAGTGGTGATGGACCCCGATGGAAGATAGTGGAGCCAGTCTTTTGCACCATCTTTCAAAGTGAAAGGAAATGCACGAAGTTTGATTTGTTCCTCCGTCACCCCTGATGGTTTCATGCTCGAACAGGTGGTGTGAAATTCCTTCAAGTGTTTGTGGGGATCCTCACCTGCAAGACCAAAAAAAGAAGGTAGATAGTGAATCAATCCAGATCTTAATTCAAAATTAATAGCATCAGGAAGTTCAGGAAAAGTGATGCAAAGAGGTTGTTGAGTGAGACTCGGATTTGCTAGCTCCCTCAAAGTTCGTTCTTCAGCTATTGCTCCTTCTTCTTCTTCGGAATCACCGATATCAGATTCAGGAGGTGGTAGCGTAAACTCCAAAGCTCGCTTGGCTTGTTGCCTTAGAAGTCGATCTCTCCGGGTAATTTCAGAGTAAAATTCCAGGTCCTTATTACCCTGAGAACGAGTGCGCATCCACAACCTGAAATCACAAAATTCGAGTGTGAAGATTCAAATTTTCAGCAAAGAAATCAGACTAATTCGATGAAACAGTCTGCAGAATTCGACATTGGAAGAAATGGGTCATACTGGCTCCCAGTGCGAAAAACAGAGCAAAACAGAGCAGACTTGGAAACAGTGAAATTCGACCAAAATTCAGAAAATTGAATTTTTTTTAATAAAAACAGGAAAAAAAAACAAAAAATGACACAATCAAATTAAATCACTCCCCGGCAACGGCGCCAAAATTTGACTGCGCTGTTGTGACGCGATAAAATTAAATAAAAATCCATCCTAACCTAACTAACTAGTAGATAGGGTAAGTCGGAGTCGATCCCACGGAGAGTGACAATTCAATTGTGTTTACTTATATCTAAATTCAAAGAAACAAGAAATATGGGGGTTATCAGATTGATTGATGATTAAACTAAAAATTACTAAAGATGTAGGAAACAAATTAAAAAGAAATCAATTAATAAAAAGCATTCCAATTAACAGTTCAGTTATCCCCCAATATCAATTACGCCTTAATCAATGTTATCCCCTCTCTCAGATTATCATAGAATTATCACCCCTAATCTAACAACAAGCTCTGTTAAATCGAATCGTCTCTTTTGATTAGTTAAATTAGGATAAGATCACTAATTAACCCTATTTAATTGAACAACCTAGAATAAGCTCTCTAGATTTAATTCATTAAACGCATTAGTTACCAAGACGATAATTGTCACGAAACTAGCACGAAAAAGTCACGTGCCTAACTCAGTTAGCCCATAATTAGCACGAAACTAGCATGAAATTCATCGATTTGTGCTGATTTAAAATAAACTCGCCAATTTTTGAAAGATACAGTCTAAATTTCAAAGCCCGAAAAATAATGTTCCTAAACAATGAATGAGCCAAAATTACTATCCTAAATTTTTCGCTCGATTTTTAATCTTAGAATCCTGGTAGATAGAAATTGACATTTCGAACAAAACGAAACTCGAATTAAAACGCACAAAATTAAAGTGATGGTAAAAAAGTGGACATAACCTAAATTACAGATATAAAAGTAGATATGATTAAAAGTCGGATGATTTCAAATCGTTCGATCCAAACAGACGAACACGAATGATAAAACTACGTACCGAATCCATCATCATCTCCACGAAAGCTGCAGCGCTGATGAAGACAGTAGCAGTCTCTCTGGAAGCCTCAGTAACAAATCCATCAGGCTTCATTCCAATGCAATTAGAAGCATTGTTTCTCACATATTCATCAATGTTCAGAATCTCTTTTTCGATCGCCAAGCTCTTGATCCACAGCGGCTCGTCGATCTCCGCCATCTTCAACAGCTCCTCCATGGCGGCCATAGCGACGTCCGAGTACATGGAGCTCATAGTCGGCGCCTCCGCTGCAGGGCAATCAGCGTCGCTGTCGACATCTCCGAGCTCCGCCGCGGAGAGAGGACGACCAAGGAGGTTTCCGGCGATGGCGGCGGCGCGTTCGAGCTGCTCTTTCAGACGAGCGTTCTCGACCTGAATCGCCATGTTCTCCGCCACCAGCTTGTCGTTCTCTTGCTGGAGAATCATGTTCTTCTGCTGCTCAGTTTGGACCTGAGTCCACTCAGTGTTCATCATAGATACAACGTTAACAATCAATCAAAAGATCAGAACACACACAAACACAGACATGCCTTTCTCTCTCTTACTTTCATCTGCGTTCGTCGGTTCTGAAACCAGAACTTAACCTGTCTGGTCTCCAAGCAAAGCCTTTTACTCAGCTTCTTCCTCTGATTCATTCTCTAAAATATTTTTTAATCCATAGCAAATTTACAATCTAATGTAATTATATATACTTAATCAAGAGGCAGAAAAATAAGTAAATATATCGAGGTAGTCTTATTCAAAGTAATAATACAATTTTTTGAAAAAATTACTCCCTCCGTCCCAACCAAACTTGCCTACTTGTCATTTTTGTTTGTTCCAATCCAACTTACCAGTCTATAAATAACAAAAAAAAATTTACCTCCTTAAGCAAAAAGTAAGCAAAAAAAAAAAATATATAAAATATAAAAAGCAAAATGTAAGCAAAAAGTAAGAGTCAACTATATTTTCTTAAGCTCCGTACCCGGTCAAAGTAGACAACTTCGACCGGGACGGAGGGAGTACTTTATTAACAAAAAAAAAAAGAAAAGCTTTTTTGAAATTTGATATCAAAAATCACTACTAGACAAATTTTTTGGTAAGATCTAAGGTGATTTAAAAAAAATACATTAATAGATGTAAATTTAAACCGAGCCATGTATTCACACATTCATGAGACCGCTTTATAAAAAAATAACCAATTATTATATTAACTGAATTGATTTAAGGCGTAAAATAACAGCAAAGATAATTGTTCAAATTATGAAGATATAAAAATCCAATTAATGCAATAATATCCATAGCAAGAATAATAGAACCAAGTCTTATGTTCTATTTGTAAAATGTAGAATTAAAAAACTTGACCACACCACAGAACCACCTTCATCCTCCCCACACCACAGCGGCGCAACGAGCTCTGGTGATCGCACCAACCTGATTCGTGCATTGCTCAGCCACGGAAATAGGCCCGAAACTCATGAAGAGCGGCTTTGATCCTGTCAACAGTGAAGGACATAAGATTGGTGACGGGCTCCACCGTCTCCGCCGTGACCTCCTCCGTGGCTTGACCGGTTCCCAGTATTTGAAACGCCACCGTCATGAGCGACCCGCCAACCCTACGGCTCTGCGTGTCGTTTCTGTCGAGAAGCCCGTCGGGCACGAAAGAGAAGCCCGACGGTAGCAGCTGCACACCAGTGGAGTCGCTGCCCATCATAACCCCGCGCAGCGTTTCCATGTCCACCGGTGCGTACACTACAAGTGCCCCCGACATGTCCGTGCATGTCTCCTCAAGCATCATTATGTTCCTCTGGTTCGCGTTCGAGCCCTAGCATGTTCGTGCATTTGCAAATTAGCCGTCGACTTTTATGAAAATTGCAAATAATGGCCTTGAGCCTTTAAATAAATTGAGTGAATGAAATATAAGTTGAAATACTATTGAACACTTACACTAATGTTTAGCACTGAGACAGAATTTCCATATTCTTGTCCTTTGCTGATACGAGTCACTTCTTGCACGAGTGCAGATTGGGAGAGGATATCCCACCTATCTCTGAATCGGTGATTCCTAAAAAAATTGAACAGCCTTTGCACAGTCACCGGCACCCAAAACGAGGTGGCCACACTCACTATAATGCCTGATGTCTCTCCGAAGTAGTCAGTGCTCGGTCGAGCCATGATTCGAGTGTGGTCGTCCACGTCGGGTAGAAGCCGGTTCCATTTGTGAACCGTGGAGGCAGAGACACCGATACAGAAGTTCTTGGTCATGCGTTGAGCCAACTTTAGCACGCTCGCTCGACCAGGAGAGGTCATTACTTCGATTTGTGAAAGTATATTTGATTAGAAGCTGAGAAATTTTGAATTCTTCATGACTTTATTATTTTTACGGTCATAAAAAAATTGAGAGTATAATCTAATACAATTCAGAACATCAAAGGTTAGAATTATTTAGTACCATTATAATCAAGATGGTTGACGATGGACATCATTAGGGTGGCGCGACAGTCGCACTGTCTCTGGAGCGTGGCTAGCCACCTTTGCGACCCAAACCCCAACCCTCTAATCACTAGAGACCGATAAAGCGGGTGCACCACATTCTCGTCATATTCTGCATGTTCGACCCATGTTATCTACAATCAATCACAAGAAATGGACCAATTAGAATCACACGATGTAATATATATATATATATATATAATATTGTCACATGTATATCAAATTATTATCATATCTTGACATAATCTGGTACCAAACATGATATAATGATAAATCAATCCAAATTTGAGACATAAACTATTAGCTAGCTAGGTATGAGATTTGTACACGAATAGATAGAGATATATGTGGATTGAGTTGTTTGTAAATATAATAGAAATTAAGTTGAAATTAGATAGGAAAAACGAAATCATATTTATTTACCAAGGAATAACCACTAGTCATATCATGTACCACGCAACCGGAAGGAAGCCTCCTGTATCTCGGGTAAGCCGACATCCCATCGAAAGCATCGTGCATGTTGTCTATAGAGACATCCACGATGATCCACACACCCTCACTATACTTCTTGCAATATCGGAGAAATTTCACCTCTCGAACCGGAACCAATGGCGATAAAACTTGAAGTTGAGCATGCATCTAAAAATTAAAAAACGTAACAAAAAAATGTATATATAATCATCTATGTCATACATTTAACGTTTAATTAAGTATTAAATTTCTCATAAAAATCAATAAAATAAAATGGTCAAAATCAAGTTACCAATTGAAGTGCACCATTCTTCGTTCCTTCAACGCCATCAGCTATCACATTTGTGGTTTCCGATTTTGCAATAATACTTGGAAACATCTCTGCCCATTTGTCCTACCAACAAAAATCTCGGTCAATAAAAAAATAAGCACTTGGGAAAAAAATTGCAATTTTACATATTATCATCAAGCAATTCAAACATTTTTTTTCATTAATTTGACATATCTTAATTTTGTCCCTCAACTATCATTATTTTTCTCAAAGTTAATCCGAATTTGCACTGAATTCAATTTTAGCCTACATGGGCGTGGGTATCTGGAATGAATTTGAGGGAAATTGCAAATTTAAAACAGTAACTTTAGTTTTTTCATTATTTAGGGGCATTATCTTTTCGAGATTTAAAAATCGAGATCTCGTATCTTTAAAAAAATGTGCGAATTTAGGACAAATCAGCCTGAATCGAGGAATTTTAGGCTAATTGGCACGAGAAAGTCACGTGCCTAACTCAGTTAGCCCATAATTAGCACGAAATTAGCACGATATTCATCGATTTGTGCTGATTTAAAATAAACTCGCCAATTTTTGAAAGATATAGTCTAAATTTCAAAGCTCGAAAATAATGTTCCTAAACAATGAATGAGCCAAAATTACTATCCTAAATTTTTTGCTCGATTTTTAATCTTAGAATCCTGGTAGATAGAAATTGACATTTCGAACAAAACGAAACTCGAATTAAAACGCACAAAATTAAAGTGATGGTAAAAAAGTGGACATAACCTAAATTACAGATATAAAAGTAGATATGATTAAAAGTCGGATGATTTCAAATCGTTCGATCCAAACAGACGAACACGAATGATAAAACTACGTACCGAATCCATCATCATCTCCACGAAAGCTGCAGCGCTGATGAAGACAGTAGCAGTCTCTCTGGAAGCCTCAGTAACAAATCCATCAGGCTTCATTCCAATGCAATTAGAAGCATAGCTTCTCACATATTCATCAATGTTCAGAATCTCTTTTTCGATCGCCAAGCTCTTGATCCACAGCGGCTCGTCGATCTCCGCCATCTTCAACAGCTCCTCCATGGCGGCCATAGCGACGTCCGAGTACATGGAGCTCATAGTCGGCGCCTCCGCTGCAGGGCAATCAGCGTCGCTGTCGACATCTCCGAGCTCCGCCGCGGAGAGAGGACGACCAAGGAGGTTTCCTGCGATGGCGGCGGCGCGTTCGAGCTGCTCTTTCAGACGAGCGTTCTCTACCTGAATCGCCATGTTCTCCGCCACCAGCTTGTCGTTCTCCTGCTGGAGAATCATGTTCTTCTGCTGCTCAGTTTGGACCTGAGTCCACTCATTGTTCATCATAGATACAACGTTAACAATCAATCAAAAGATCAGAACACACACAAACACAGACATGCCTTTCTCTCTCTTACTTTCATCTGCGTTCGTCGGTTCTGAAACCAGAACTTGGCCTGTCTGGTCTCCAAGCAAAGCCTTCTACTCAGCTCCTTCCTCTGATTCAGATCAGGGTTGGGATTCTCTCTGAATGCACTGTAAAAAAAAGAGAGAGATTGATTACCATGAAGAAAAGAAGAAGATGAAAATGGAGATATATATATATGTATGTATGTATGTATACGCTTCGAGTTGTTGAATTTGTTCGGGAGTGTGGCGGTGATAGGGTCTCTGCGTCGCTGGAGGCCTGTTGGAAGCTTCTAGATCATCGCCGGATGCTTCGTCCATGTTCTCACTCTCAGATCTTCTCTCATGAACTTCTTCTTCTTGTGCCTGCACACCAGTTTGCTGCCAAAAAAGAAGTAAAACATGAGGAGAGAGGGCGGGGGGAGGGAGGAGAGATAAAGAGGGTAGTGCAGTGTACCAGGGAGAGGGAGAGGTCGGCGGAGACGGGCGGAGGAGCGGCGGCACCGGCAGTGGCGGTTTGGTCGTTGTTAGGTGCAGGATCAGTGCAAGAATCGTTGTGAACGAATTCCCCAAAATTCATCATGATTGCTTTGTCTCTCTAGAAACTGATCTTTCTCTCTCTCTCTTGCACACCTGAAATTCAGACATATATACACATGAATTCATGGTTTTTTTAAATGAAATCGATATAAACACAGAGAGAGATATATAAACAAGAGGCAAAAGGGCCTATATAAATCCAAATCTCTCCAACTTTCTCTCTCAACAACTTGGATGAGTTAGAGAAAAATGGAGGAAAGAAACACCAAATGAAAACCAAGAAAAAATGAAAACCCTTATAATCAAGGCCTTTTGCTTTTACATTATCCCTATTTCTGCATGCTTGAGTTACAAAAAGATTTTCCTATCAATGCTGTGTGTGTGTGAGAGAGAGAGAGAGAGAGAGAGAGAGAGAGAGAGAGAGAGGTGAAGTGTGTACTCACGAAAATCACAATGGTAGTGTATGAAGTGTTTTGAGGGGCACATATTTATAGGCAAACTTTCCCAATTCTTGGCTTGTTTTATTTGTGAATAACTGTCAAATTATTTTTTATATATCAATAAATATTAAAAAAATGGAATTAATTATGTAAAATTTTATGTGATGAGAGTAAAAAATGTAGCTTTATTTTATAATTTATAACCTCGTTTTTATATGTTTTTAGATAAAATATATTTATTATAATAAAAAATTAATCGAAAAATTCAGAGTTTTCGGAAACAAATTTAGGTCTAAATCACCAAATGAACACTACAAAATTGAAAATGAGAAAATCCAAAGCAATTGATTTATTTCTATATTGTTTTTCCTTTTATTAAATCTAAATGATTGTTTTGACAGTTTTAGATTGAGAAACTTTATCTATGTACAAACTCATGAATTTATTCTATTTTCCTTTATGAAATTGTTTACAATTATATCATGAATAAAAGCATAAAAACCTTGAGATCTTCTAATCCTCTTATTAATGTTTTAACAAATATTTCATTTTTCAATATATGTAATAAGCAAATGTATAATGAAACATATGACCTTTTATGGAGCAGGACGTAGTAAATGTTTGAACTAAAAAGAAAATTATGATAATATATTAGTAAATGATTGTGCCCACATATTAATGTGGTCGTCGTTGACGTATTACAAATCAGTAAAGTAATTAATTTCATTATAATAATTACCATATTCCTTTTTATGTGTGATGCATTAATTGTGGATTGTATCCGGGCCCACATAGGGTCGAAAAGGGAATGAAAATAAAGTATACACGTTTGACCTTTCACATAATCGGCCCCACCAAAAAGGTCGCTCATTATCTGTAAGATCGTAATCTATAAGGTCAAAACCCTCTCACAACCTTTTTTTGCATTTTTTTACTTTCAACGTTAACTTTAATTACTACAATCGAAATATAATAAGAAAAATGAACAATCAAGATTAATTGAACTATCATTATTCAAGATTTTGTGGAGAAATATTGTCAATCTCTAATTATGTGCGATATTGATATAATGTGTTAATGATTTCAAATATCAGTGGAATATTATAGTGATAATAAGTAGACTCTTATGCGACTGTTGCACTTTTTTTTTTTTTTTTGAAATAGGTCGTCCCATGCAATCCACAAAGGTTTGTGGTAATGGAACTCGATTTCACAAAATATTTCTTTGAAATCTGAATTTTTGTGTTGATAATAAACACAACCACCATTACGATATTAGAGATATATATAGATGCAATACAAATATAAATATAAATCAAAACATCAAATATATATTTATATATATTTATTTTTTAATATATAAGAGGTCGAGTTTTGGGGCCGGTTTAGCTAAATAAGCCATCCTAGTCCCGGATTGGATCCTCTATTACATTTGATGTTACATTTTATATTTCATAGCATTTATTACATGTTATATGTCAAGTAACGATGTCATTTACATTATCGTGTACGTGGTGATTGATTTGAAATATAAGATGCAACACAAAATGTAATGGAATGTCTCTCGTGTCCTAATCCCGTAGGATTGGGTCTTGACAAAAGGTGGTTCAAGATCTCCCATTTTACTTAATAGTTCATCTACTTTTAATATTTATAATACATGTTATATGCTAGTTAGTAATACTTTAATTTTATTAATGTTCATTACAATTTTGATGATGTATGTATGATACGATTTTTTATTTCTTTACAATCTAGTATTTGTTTTTTCAATTTAAGTCCTCTGTGTATGTTCTGATTATTATTATTATTTTTTTCAATTTCAGTCTAATTTTGGTCGTAATTTCAAACTCACATGGTCATTCGAATTTGGTTGTCAAGTATTTGGCGGCCGACTACATCAACGATTTTGAAAATTTTGAGTAAAATTAGACTGAAATTGAAAAAGTTAAATTATGGAGTCTTATTTTTTTACAATTAACTGATCTGTATTCCAATTGTAGCAATCCATAATTTAACTTTTTCAAATTCAGTCTAATTTTACTCAAAATTTTCAAAATCGTTGATATAGCCGCCAAATACTTGTCAACCAAATTCGAATGACCATGTGAGTTTGAAATTACGACCAAGATTAGACTGAGATACATGATCAAAATATTGAAAGTTTGTTATTTTATTAACTGATGTAATATTTGATTATCATGAAATACAAAAGGAAACACAAAATACTACATGAATAGTGAACCTCATGTGAAATACATGAGTATTACATGTTTGAAATAAATGAAAAACTATTTTGATAATACATTAATACATGACTGTTCGCTTTGAACATATTTTTATGTGCTCATCATTGAATTAAGTTTCACAGTAGGAAAGTACTAAATTCAATACACAATAATTACATCCTTTTTAACAGTTAGTACATATTACAATAATAGAGAGGTGATTTTCCTTAACTTCATTATATTACACAAAAGTTACATCACTTCTAATGTGTGATGCATCGTAACTAACATGTGACCCTAGCGAGTATAAGCGTTTTTATTAATCTCAATACACAATAATCACATTATTTCTTATTTATATTATATTAATTGTTGAATTACTGGATGCTATGTTATATAGTATTCATCAGATTTATCAAACTTTCCAAATGAAATAAAAAAATTGTGCTTACATTAGCCTAAAATGTAACAATGTTACATCTACAAACGTAATGCTTAGTTATAAATTTCTTTCTTCAATTTATTAAATGTGCGAATCTATGATCATATTCCTCTTTAGAGAAAGCTCTTCTAAGAATCATGTGTATGAATCTCAAATCCATACACGCACGTCGGATACGGGCTGCTTGGCTTTATTTTTATTTTATTTTGTGATTGATTTTTTAATTTTGTTCATGACTTTTATGTTTGTTAGACATATTTTTTTGTTATGTTAGATATACCTTATGCCCAAATAATCATACCTTTAACTTAAAAAAAACCTAACTTTGACGCATACATGTACGTACATTTACGCAGTATGAGTTATATTTTTATGTTATGTTAGATATACTTTTATATTATATTAGACATATCTTATATAATATATAAATGTATAACTAACATAACTAATTGTATGACTAATATAACTAAAAGATATGTCTAACATTACTAAAATATGTATGAAGGTATAATTGAAAATTCTAAGGGTATGAAATGAGGACACAAAAGTATGACTAACATAACATAGAAATATGTCTAACATAACACATAGATATGTCTAGAATAACGTAAATGTATGACACCTGGAGCAAATATAGATGAATTTGAGTGCATCCACCCAAACACGTGGGTGCGTGAAAGCGTGTCAGACGAACGTGGAAACACGTTTTTTAGCGTGACGTAGGCGGGTCCACCTAGATACCACCCAATACATAAAAGTTTTTGTTTCCTCTTTATTATGGTGACCAAATAGAGAAAGAGTGTGAGAATTAATATAGCAAAATCACGTATAAATTTCGGACAACATGAATGTCTGTCCAACTAGTGAGGTAATTGACAATTGGATATTGGAGAAAAGCATTATCCATCTTAGATAATATATTTAATTGTGTCTCCATGAAATCACATCAGATGAATAATTGGTCACTGAATTAATTTTGTTTCTTTATTATAATCCTTTTGGGACCTTTCTCTTCCGTCTCTAAAAACAATAAAATAGAATAAATATTCTTTATATATACACACACGTGCACGCGCGTGCACACACCGTGATTTATGCAAGCAGTTCTAGTTCTACTTTAGAGATCATGCATGCATGCCCAAGTTGTGCTACTCTAACTAGCTACAATTGAATGACCATCTTTTTGTCTTTATCACTTTCAATTTAATGTATCGTAGCCTTGAATAAAATTTATCATTGCAAAATGGGCAAATGTTGATGAAGATATATATATATATATATATATAGGTATGACCGGTAAACAAAAAAGATATAGCGATTATTAAAATAACATCTTAAATTAGTAAAAGTAAATGATTAATCACATGTTATAGCTAAAATAAAAAATTCTAAAATTTTTCAACTAATTTGAAGATATATGTTTGAGATGAGTAATCTTCCTCTGCCTCACGCCGCAGCGGTGCACCGAGATCACACCAATCTAGTTCATTCATTGCTCAGCGATGGAAGTAGGCCTGAAACTCATGAAGAGCAGTCTTGATCCTGTCAACAGTGAAGGACATGAGATTGGTGATGGGCTCCACCGTCTTCGCCGTGAGCTCCTCCGTGGCTTGATCGGTTCCGAGTATCTGAAACGCCACCGTCATGAGCGACCCGCCAACCCTACGGCTTTGAGCTCCGTTGCTCTCGAGCGACACCGTGTTCAGCCCGTCGGGCACAATGGAGAAGCCTGACGGCAGCACCTGCACGCCGATGGAGTCGCTGCCCATCATAACCCCGCGCAGCATTTGCATGTCCACCGACGCGTACACTACAAGTGCCCCCGACATGTCTGTGCATGTCTCCTCCAGTATCATTATGTTCCTCTGGTTCGCGTTTGGGCCCTGCATGTTCGTGCATTTACAAATTAGCCCTCGACTTTTACGAAAATTACAAATAATGGCCTAAAGCCTTCAAACAAATTCAACGAATGAAATATAAGATGAAATACTATTAAGCACTTACAGTAATACTTAGCACGGAGACAGAATTGCCATGTTCTTTTCCTTTGCTAATACGGGTCACTTCTTGCACGAGTGCAGATTGAGAGAGAATATCCCACCTATCTCTGAATCGATGATTCCTAAAAAAATCGAACAACCTTTGTACAGTCACCGGCACCCAGAACGAGGTGGCAATACCCACTATAATGCCGGATGGCTCACCAAAGTAGTCAACGCTCGGTCGAGCCATGATTCGAGTGTGGTTGTCCATGTCCGGTAGAAGCCGTTTCCATATGTGAATCGTGGAGGCGGAGGCACCGACGCAGAAGTTGTTGGTCATGCGTTGAGCCAACCTCAGCACGCTGGCTTGACCAGGAGGGGTTATTACTACAATTTGTGAAAATATATTTTATTAGAAGCTGAGAAAATTGGATTCTTCATGAATTTATTATTTTTACAATCATATAGAAAAAGGGTGGGACTAAAGGCAACACACTCATTTCTAAAGACACCATATTCATTTCACTAACCCATAACAAATTTAATTTACTCATGAGTTTGGTGCCCTTAGAAATGAGTATGATGTCTTTAGTCCCACCCTATAAAAAATTGAGAGGATAATCAAATAATGTTATAGCACATTAAAGGTTAAAATAATTTAGTACCATTATAATCGAGATGATTGATGATGGACACCATTAGGGTGGCGAGACAGTCGCACTGCCTCTGGAGCGTGGCTAGCCACCTTTGGGACCCGAACCCTAACCCACTAATCACTAATGACCGATAAAGTGGGTGCATCACATTCTCATCATATTCTGCATGCTCAACCCATGTTATCTACGATGAACCACAAAAAATGGACCAATTAGAATCACACAATGCCATATATATTCACATGTACCAAAAATGATGTATATAATGATAAATCAATTCGAACTTTGAGACATAAACTAATAACTAGGTATGTAATTTGTAAATATAATACAAAGTTGAAATTAGATAGGAAAAACGAAATTAGATTTATTTACCAAGGAATAGCCATTGGCCATATCATGTACGACGCAGCCGGAGGGAAGCCTCCGGCAGCTCGGGTAAGCCGACGTCCCACCAAAAGCATCTTGGATGTCATCAATGGAGACATCCACGATAATCCACACGCCCTCACTATACTTCTTACAAGATCGGAGAAATCTCACCTCTCGAACTGGAACCAGTGGCGATAAAACTTGTAGTTCAACATGCATCTAATAATAAAAAACGTATTTATAATCATATGAGTATAGAGCACGTAAGTCGCGCGTGGAGGATGAATAAGACATTATATAATAATCTTTTATAAGGATAGAAGGGGCACAAAGGAGAGGCCGACGCAGAAGAGAAGGAGAGAGAAGGGCGGGGGAGAAGGGGAAAGAGAAGGAGGGAAGAGGAAAAGCCGAAAGGACGACGAGGAGAACAGGAACACAGAAGCGGGAAGAAAGACAGAGGAGACAAGCCAGAGGCTGGGAAGAAAGGCAGACAAGAAGAAACAAGAAGAAGAAGAAGAATACAAGAACAACAAGAACAAAAGAACAACAAGAATAACAAGAAGAACAAGAACAATAAACAGACAATAACAATAACAAGAACAACAAGAACAACAAGAAAACAAGAAAAAGAAACAAAAGAAGAATAATAACAATAATAATAAGAATAACAATAATATAAAACAATAATAATAATATAATAAATAAAAATAATAATAATATAATATAATAATAATAATATAATAATATAATAATAATAAATATAATAATAATATAAAATAATAATAATATATAATAATAATAATAATTAATAAAAAAATATAATAATAATAGTAATAATAATAATAATAATAATAATAATAATAATAATAATAATAATATAATAATAATAATAATAATAATAATAATAATAATCATAATAATAATAATCATCATCATCATCATCTTGTACATTTAACGTGTAATATTTAAGCATTACATTTAATAAAAAAAATGAGGTCAAAATCAAGAAGATTAATTACCAATTGAAGTGCACCATTCTTTGTCCCTTCAATGCCATCACATATCACATTTGTTGTTGTGGATTTTGCGACGATACATGGAAACATCTCTGCCCATTTGTCCTATGAAAACATAACAAAAACCTTAGTAAATAAAAAATGAAGTTCTTAGGAAAAATTTCAATTTTACATATTTTCATCAAGCAATTCAAACACCTTTTTTTTTTTCCCCAATTAATTGGACATATTTAATTTTGTCCCTTAACTATCATTATTTTTCTCAAACTTAGTTCGATTTTGCATGAAATTCAACTTTAGTCACATGGGCGTGGGTATCTGCCATGGATTTTTTGGGACATTGAAATTTAGAAGTAACTTTAGTCCTTTTATCATTTAGGTGCATTATCTTTTCGAACTTTAATATTGAGATCGTATTTTTTAAAAATGTGCGAATTTAGAACAAATCAGCCCGAACCGAGGAATTTCAGGCTAATTGGCACAAGAAAGTCACATGTCTAACTCAGTTAGCCCAAAATTAGCACGAAACTAGTACGGAATTCATCGATTTGTGCTGATTTATCATAAACTCACAAATTTTTAAAAGATATGGTCTCAATTTCAAAACCTGAAAAGATAATGTTCTTAAATGATGAATGGGCCAAAATTATTGTCACTATCCTAGATTTGTAATTTTCGCTATATTTTTAATCTTAGCATCCTGGTAGATGGAAATTGATATTTTGAACAAAATGGGACCGGAATTGAAACACACAAAACTAAAGTGATGGTAAAAAAATGTAACCTAAATTACAGATATAAACATAGAGATGTTTAAAGATCGGATGATTTCAAATCGTTCGATCCAAAAGATGAACAGGAATGATAGAAAGACGTACCGAATCCATCATCATCTCCACGAAAGCTGCAGCGCTGATGAAGACAGTAGCAGTCTCTCTGGAAGCCTCAGTAACAAATCCATCAGGCTTCATTCCAATGCAATTAGAAGCATAGTTTCTCACATATTCATCAATGTTCAGAATCTCTTTTCGATCGCCAAGCTCTTGATCCACAGCGGCTCGTCGATCTCCGCCATCTTCAACAGCTCCTCCATGGCGGCCATAGCGACGTCCGAGTACATGGAGCTCATAGTCGGCGCCTCCGCTGCAGGGCAATCAGCGTCGCTGTCGACATCTCCGAGCTCCGCCGCGGAGAGAGGACGACCAAGGAGGTTTCCTGCGATGGCGGCAACGCGTTCGAGCTGCTCTTTCAGACGAGCGTTCTCGACCTGAATCGCCATGTTCTCCGCCACCAGCTTGTCGTTCTCCTGCTGGAGAATCATGTTCTTCTGCTGCTCAGTTTGGACCTGAGTCCACTCAGTGTTCATCATAGATACAACGTTAACAATCAATCAAAAGATCAGAACACACACAAACACAGACATGCCTTTCTCTCTCTTACTTTCATCTGCGTTCGTCGGTTCTGAAACCAGAACTTGACCTGTCTGGTCTCCAAGCAAAGCCTTCTACTCAGCTCCTTCCTCTGATTCAGATCAGGGTTGGGATTCTCTCTGAATGCACTGTAAAAAAAAGAGAGAGATTGATTTCCATGAAGAAAAGAAGAAGATGAAAATGGAGATATATGTATGTATGTATGTATATGTATGTATGTATGTATGTATACGCTTCGAGTTGTTGAATTTGTTCGGGAGTGTGGCGGTGAAAGGGTCTCTGCGTCGCTGGAGGCCTGTTGGAAGCTTCTAGATCATCGCCGGATGCTTCGTCCATGTTCTCACTCTCAGATCTTCTCTCATGAACTTCTTCTTCTTGTGCCTGCACACCAGTTTGCTGCACAAAAAAAAAAAGGAAAACATGAGGAGAGAGAGAGGGGGGAGGGAGGAGAGAGAAAGAGGATGGTGCAGCGTACCAGGGAGAGGGAGAGGTCGGCGGAGACGGGCGGAGGAGCGGCGGCACCGGCAGTGGCGGTTTGGTCGTTGTTAGGTGCAGGATCAGTGCAAGAATCGTTGTGAACGAATTCTCCAAAATTCATCATACTTGCTTTGTTTATCTGGAAACTGATCTTTCTCTCTCTCTCTTACACACCTAAAATTCAGACATATATACACATGAATTAACGGTTTTTTTTTTTTTTAATGAAATCAATAAAAACACACAGAGAGATGTATAAACATGAGGCAAAAGGGCCTCTATAAATCCAAATCTCTCCAACTTTCTCTCCCAACAAAGCTTTTTGCTTGGATGAGTGAGAGAAAAAATGGAGGAAAAAAAACACAAAATGAAAACCAAGAAAAAATGAAAACCCTATTTTTGCTTTTCAAGGCGTTTTGCTTTTCCATTATCCCTATTTTTGCATGCTTGACTCACAAAAAGCTTTTCCTATCAAAGCACAAAACGAGAGAGAGAGAGGGAGAGAGAGAGAGAGAGGTGAAGTGTGTACTCACAAAAATCACAATTGTAGTGTATGAACTATGAAGTGCACATTTTGAGGGGCACATATTTATAGGCAAACTTTCCCATTTATTGCCTTGTTTTATTTGTGTATAACTGTCAAATTATTTTTATATATCAATAAAAAATGGAATTAATTATGTAAAGTTTTATGTGATGAGAGTAAAAAATGTAGCTTTATTTTATAATTAACCTCAATTTTTTTTAGATTAAATATATTGTAATAAAAAATTAATCAAAAAATCTAGAGTTTTCGGAAGCAAATTTAAGTCTAAATCACCAAATGAACACTACAAAATTGAAAATGAGAAAATCTAGGAATTGAATCGAAATGATTATTTTGACAGTTTCAGATTGAGAAATTCTATATATGTTAAACTCATGAATTTATTCTATTTTCCTTTATGAATTTATATCATGAATAAAAGCATAGAAAACCTTGAGATCTTCTATTCCGGCCTCTTATTCATGTTTTAACAAATATTTCATTTTTCAATATATGTAATAAGTCAATTAGTGATAAATACGCATTATTAGGTGATTATCGTGTAATAGAAATTCAAACGTATAATGAAACAAAAGATCTTTTATGGAACAGGACGTAGTAAATGTTTGACATAAAAAAAGAAAGATAATATATTAGTAAATGATTGTGCTCACATAATTTTGGTCGTTGTTGACATATATTGCAAATTAGTAAAGTAATTAATTTCATTATAATAATTATCATATTCATTTTTATGTGTGACACATTAACTGTGGACTATATGCGGGCCCACATAGGGTCGAAAGGGAATGAAAATAAAGCATACACATTTGACCTTTCACATAACCGGCCCCACCAAAAAAGTCGCTCATTATCTGTAAGATCGATCGTAATCTATAAGGTCAAACCCCTCTTTTAACTTTTGTTTTTTGCATTTTTTTACTTTCAACGTTAACTTTAGTTACTACAATCGAAATATAAAAAGAAAAATGAACAATCAAGATTATCATTATTCAAGATTTTGTGGAGAAATATTGTCAATCTCTAATTATGTACGATATTGATATAATGTGTTAATTATTTCAAATATCAATGGAATATTATAGTGATAATAAGTAGACTCTTATGCGACCGTTTCACAATTTTTATTTATTGAAATAGGTCAACCCATGTAATCCACAATGTTGGTGGTAATGGAACTCGGTTTCACAAAATATTTCTTTGAAATTTGAGTTTTTGTGTTGATAATAAACATGACCACCATTACGATATTAGAGATATATATAGCTGCAATACAAATATAAATATAAATCAAAACATCAAATACTACCTCCATCCCAAAATAAATGACGTTTTAGCCTTTTACACATATATTAAGAAATGTGATAAAAAGTCCAATTTACCCCTATTTAAGTTTAATTAATGCGGTGTTTTTTTATCTCTTTAACACATTTAATTTGAGATGAGCAAATAAGGGCATATTTGGTATATTGCATGTAAATATGCTTTGGAATACGAAAACAACAATTATTTTGGAACAAATTTTAGTTGCTAAAACGTCATTTATTTTGGGACAGAGTTAATATATATTTAATTTTTAATATATAAGAGGTCGAGTTTGGGCCGGTTTAGCTAAACAAGCCATCCTAGTCCCGGATTGGATCCTCTATTACAATTTATATTACATTTTGTGTTTCATAGCATTGAATACACGTCATATGTATGTCAAATAATGATGTCGTCAATGACATTGTCGCATGGTGATTGTTTTGGAATATAATTATGCAACACAAAATATTATAGAATATCTCTTGTGTTCTAATCCAGTAGAATTGTGTCTTGACAAAGATGCATGGTTCAAGATATCCTATTTTACTTAATATAGTTCATTATTTTTAATACATGTTATATGTTAGTTAGTAATATTTTAATTTTATTAATGGTTATTACAATTTTGGTGACGTATATATGATATGATGTTTTTTATTTCTTGACAATCAACTATTTGTGTTCAATTTTATTCTTCTATGTTCCAGTTTTTTTTTTTTTTTTCAAATTTTCAGCTTATTTTTTGTCGGAATTTCAAACTCACTAACATGGTCATTTTGGTCGAAATTTGGTTGTCAAGTCAGAATATCTGACGACTACGACAACGATTTTGAAAATTTTGAGCAAAATTAGACTGAAATACAAAATGGCCAAATACAAGTATATTATTTTTTATTAATTGATATTGTAACACTTGGTTATCATGAAATTATCATGAAATACAAAATGAAATGCAGGATACTATAACAGTGAATTAACCTCATGTGAAATACAGGAGTATTACATGTTTGAATATGAAACATATTTTGATAATACATTAATACATGTGACTGCCACTTACTATCATGAACGTATTTTGATGTGCTCATCATTGAATTAAGTTTCAAAACATGAAAGTAATAAATTTCTATACACATTAATCACCTCCCTTTTAATGTGTGTAATATCAACAATTAGTACATATCTATATATATAAGCAAAATATTCTTCCAAAAATAACTGCAATAAATATCTTATTTATTAAATATTTCCATTTTAAGAAATTATTAATAACTTTCATTTTACATTTATTAATAAAGAAATAAATAAAATTAATATTTATGACATTTAATTTTAATTTTACATTTATTGTATAAATTCAAAAGAAAAAATAAATAGATAAATCTACCTATATATTTCTACACTATAATAATAGAAGAAAAGTTTGAGATATTTTCACGAATACCCTTTTCCCCACAAAAAGTGTCGTCACATCAACAATTTTTATTTTGTTTTTTATATTATTTTTTTTATTATCTAATCCATTCAATTTATAATATAAATATTGCATAAGTTTATTCTTATTTTATTAATATTAATTAAGTTAATTTTTATTAAGAATAATTTCTTAAATACCAATAATGGATATTGTTAGACAATAATTTCAACAATAGATATTAATTTTTTTAGGGATAATGGATATCATATTTAAAATAAATTAATAAATAATTGTAACACTATTAAAGTATGTATATATAATATGTATTTAGTGTGAATTATATGTCATCTTAAGTTTTTTTTTAAAATTAATATTTGTAAGTGTCACGTCAACAAATTTTTTTATTTTGCATTTTTTACAATTTAATTATCTGATTTAATAATATAAATATTGTGTTAGTTTATTCCCATTTTATTGATATTAATTAAATTAATTTTTATTGAATAATTTCATAAATACCAAAAATAGATATCCAAACAATAATTTAATAATAATATTAATTTGCATGGAGGTAATTTATATCATATTTAATATAAACCAATAAATAAATCACTACAAGAAAACAGGCGAATTCCAACGGAAAAATTCCAACGGCATAAAATTCCGTTGGAATTTTTCAAAATTCCAACGGCATTTCCAATGTCATGTCTTACCGTTGGAAATTTCCAACGGTAATTCCAACGCTAGGTGGAAACCGTTGGAATGAACCGTTGGAAATGTCATTGGAATTACTATTCCAACGACAATTCCAACGACGACTTACCGTTGGAATTTTCTAAAAAGGTTTCCAACGGCAATTCCAACTACACACTACCGTTGGAATTGTTCGAACAAGTATTCCAACGGACATTCCAACGACAGGTTGCCGTTGGATATTTTCCAACAAATATTCCAACGGCTATTCCAACGACAAATCACCATTGGAATTTTTTCAATAATTATTCCGACGGATTTTCCAACGAAATTATGCCGTTGGAATATTCCAACAACTATTCCAATGGAAGTTCCAACTACAACTTGCCGTTGGAATTCGTCCAACAACTATTCCAATGGGAATTCCAATGACAACTTGCCGTTGGAATTTTTTCAACAACGTTTCCAACTGAAATTCCAACGACACGGTGCCGTTGGAATGTTTTCAACAACTATTCCAACGGTTATTCCAATGACAACACGTCGTTGGAATTTCTTTATCAATTATTCCAATGAAAATTCCAACGACATCGTGTTATTGGAATGTTTCCAACAAGTATTCCAATGATAACGTGCCGTTGGAATGTGTTCATTCAATTATTCCAACAGACATTCCAACAACAATTTGTCGTTGAAATATTTCGAACAATGTTTCCAACGGAAATTCCAACAACAATGTACTATTTGATAATATCTGTACTTAAAAATGTGTTATGACTAGATATTTATTTTTTTGTTAATTATATAATTAATAATTTAATAAATATATATATATATATGTATATAACATACTACATACAAATTTATATATTTTTGTTTAATTCATAATACAACCCTTATTATATGACTAAGTGTGGAATTAAATCCCCTAATCACATTTATAATATATGAGTTTTATAGATTTCATAATATCTTTAGTTAAAAATGTGTTGTAACTAGGTATTTATTTTTTGTTAATTATATAATTAATATATATATATATATATATATATAACATACTACAAATTTATATATTTTGGTTTAATTTATAATATAATCCTTATTATATGACTAAGTGTGGAATTAAATCCCTTAATCATATTTATAATATATGAATTAAATCATATATATTTTTCTTATATAAATAATAATTTTTTTTAAATTTAGTAAATTTAATATAATTTTATAATAATCCGTGTATTACATGAGTTCTATACTAGTTAAAGTATATGATTGTTGTATAATGAATTAAATTAAAAATTAATAAATGTGTGAATTGCTAATCTCCACCTTTTAGTAATTTAGTATATATAGTTAAAAAATTTATATAATATATAGTAAAAGTAGTAGTTTATATACACAAAAAAATTATAAAGTTAAGAAATTTATATAATATATAGTAAAAAACGATTAAAAAAATGACTAGCAAGATTTTAACTTATACTTGTGGTAAAAAGGGGGGAAATCAACCCTAGCTACCTCCAAATCTAACTTAGGTAAATCGATTTCTACACTTCCAAATCGCTGCGGTCGGCGACGAGGAGCGAGCGGCGGCGAGCGGCGGCGAGCGGCGACGAGCAGCGAGCGGCGACGAGGAGCGAGAGAAGGCGGAGCCGCAGCGAGCGATGACGAGCGGCGAGCAGCGACGAGCGGCTAGCGGCAACGAGAGGTTCCACTATTTTGGTCTATTTGATGTCTTACGTTGTAAATTTTACTTCCTCCTAATATCACCGATTTGTTTTGGAGTAAAAGAGTTTTGTGCAGATATGTTATGCGAGTTATCTGCAAAACTATTTTGTATGTATTAGCTTTGGATTTACATTTACCACAATGTTGTTGGGAATAATTAATTCTGAGATAAGCTTGTCATGTGGCTAACATATAGTTTTAAATTTTATTGTTTTCTTCTACAAAGACAAAGCTATTTGGTGTTAAGTGGTTTTCTTGTAATTGCGTTCCATTTACATGTTGGAAATTATTTGAAAGATAACCAGTATGAGGAAGTGATCAACTTTATGTGATTTGTGCAAAGGTACTCCTAAAGAAAACTGAGTCTTTAGAGGATTTATGGTATATGGTTAAGTTTAGAGTTAGTATTTGTGCTTCCAATCACAATTTTTAAAGGTTTTTGTATCTCTGACTTTATGTGGGTTTTGAGATTAGTGGTGTAATTAAGGATGTGAGGTTTGTTCTTGTTGGTTCTTAGCATTTTAGCTTGTCTGTTCCTGGGTCTCTCAAGTTTTGTAACATTCTAATCTTAGGCTGATTTGTGTGCTAGGCATTACAGGCTTTTTCCATCAACTATGGACTTTCCTATCTATTTATAATTACTGGAAGGAAAAGGTATGCACCATTACTGTTTTATGTTCTTTAAGATTCTGAAATAAAACAAACATATTGTATTACAAAGTGTTCTTAAAATTTTGGCAACTTTAGCCTCTATAGTCTTCTTTGGTGAATATATTTCATTATTGAAGAGTGATATTTGCTGAAAGTATTGGCCACAAGCTCCTTCAGGTTTTAGTTTTTTCTAGCTGGATAGCAAAATTGACCTTTAATCATTTAATGTCATTTTCTTAAATAAAGAGCAGGATTGGTTTTATAACATAATCATATCTATTTTCTTTAGATGCTTTAAAATGATAAAAAACATAACAATTACGGGTGAAAAGTTCGGATATAAATAGATATTCACTCCAATACTTAAAATGATTATAGTAATTTAACATATGAGTTTTACTGAGAAATCTTGATACAATCATATGTCATTCAACTTGTCCACTTCTTGTCGCATTTAGTTACATTACTCCGGATGTGATATTAGAGGTATTCTTTGTTCTCTAGTTATTCAAAATAGGTGACATAGCTCTTTGTTGAGCTATGGTTGATAACTGAATCATGAAGATTTGATTTTCATAATTATGTGATGTTAGACTAGGGGCCTGGGGTAAAGCTCTCAAGTTTGTTTTGATTATGGATGAACTATTGTTTTTAAAAGTTTGTGGTACAATAGGTTTGAGCGAAGTATTTCTCTTTGAGGCCAATCCAAGTTACTTCTCTTTATCTTTCATGGGTATTGCATATACATCACAATGGATGGTACTAATATGAGTTGTTTCTCTTCTTCCAGGTTGAGCCTTGTAACTACCATCAAGGTATGTACTTTTACCGATCGACTCTACTGCAATAAAGCAACCGTGGAGTGTACACACTACATTGTGAAAATTAGCTCATCGAATCTTCTTCTTTAAATGTCCCTTAAATTTTTTTTATCGGAACCCTATTATAATGTGTTGGGATGAATGAACATCTACTTCTATCTCCATGGTCTCTCAGCATTTTGAAGGATCCATAACTGTTGAAGGATGCATTCATTGATTTTGATGATTTACTATATTGCTCGTGTTGTTTTTAAGTCTTTGAATTAAAAGCTGGAAAATTCTTCATGTTCTTATGAGTGGTATGTGTTCTTTTCTGTCAGGCTGAAAGGCTTCTCGGTTACTTAAGAGAACCAAGGCAGGAAGCTTCTTCTTCAAGTCCATAAAGGAGGAGGTAATATAGATGGTTGCTTTTGTAATGGCTTGCTTCTAGCTAGTATGAAGGAGCTGCTGACCTATTAATTGTATTGTGAACTGGTTTCTTAGTATTAAGAAGCTTCTTAGTATTGTATTGTAAAGGAGCAAGTTTCTTAATATTTTTTATTGCTTGTTGTGGTCCAAAGTGTTGCAGACTTGATCATAGCCAATGAGTGTTTTATTGCTTCTTGATGTTGATGATGTTTAAGACTTATTGTTCATGATGATGTTTAAGACTTAGCTTGTATTTTGTTCAATGTTTCCATTATTTGTATTACCATTATAAGATTTTTTTCTATAGGTACAAAAAATAGTTATACAAAATTCCAACGACAGATTTCAATGTTAAATTACCGTTGGAATTTCCAACGGAAACGAACCATTGGAATTTTAAATCTCAGCCAAAAATTCCAACGGCAAACTACCGTTGGAAATGCCGTTGGACTTTTTTCCAACGGAAAAAAACCATTGGAATTTCAAAATCTCAACAGAAAATTCCAACGGAAAACTACCGTTGGATACACCGTTGGAACAATTTCCAACGGAAACGAGCCATTGGAATTTCAATTCTCAACAGAAAATTCCAACGGAAAAACACCGTTGGAAACACCATTGGAATTATTTCCAACGGAAACGAGCCGTTGGAATTTCAAATGTCAACCGAAAATTCCAACGGTAAAATAGCGTTGGAATCACCGTTGGACATATTCCAACGGTAAATTACCGTTGGAATTACCGTAGGAAAATGCGTTGGAATTTTTGTGTGGGAAAAAAATTCCAACGGTAAATTACCGTTGGAATTACCGTTGGAATTCGTTTGCCGTTGGAATTTCCCTTGGAATTTTGAAATTCCAACGCCCACTTTTCCAACGGGGCAAATTCCGTTGGAATTACCGTTGGAATCACGAATTCCAACGGAAAAACAGCAGATTCCAACGGATTTTGTGTCGTTGGAATTTGACAGTTTTCTTGTAGTGAATATAACATTGTTAAAAATGTGTGCATATACATATGTATATATAATATGTATTTAATTTGAATTATATGACATACTAAATATTTTTTAAATTAATATTTGTATTTAAATATGTAATACCATTCAATATTTTATTTTTTATATCGAGAATTGAAGATATTATTAAGTATACAATTATAAATATAATAGCTCATAATTAAATAATTTTTTTGTCTTTCACTTTACACTTAGGTCTTCGTATATTTTTATATGAGAGTGCACTATTTGAATTTTGATGGCTTTTTAAATTATATGTTTAGTTTCTAATTGTATTGTCATAATCATGATCACTACTACTATATTTCGATTTTGTGTTGGGCTTGAATTGTAATTATCAATGTCGTGCTATATCAATTAATTTATATGATACTTATAATGGAATAATTATTTGTCATCTTCGATGTTAAGCAATATTAATTACAAAATATTTTTCTAATTCAATTTATTTTAAAATAAAAGTTTGAAAATATATAATTGACAGTTCTTGCATCAAATTCCTACGTAAAATTTCTAATTTTATCGTGTATTGTATCTATATATACATACTCACACACACATGTACTTAATTTAAGTAGTTGAATTTGATTTTTAATTCTTTATTTTTTTAGTTTTTTTAGTATATTTTATTTAAGTGACTAATGATATTAATTTGTAACACATATGATATGTAACGCCCCGTTTTAAAATCCTGTTTGGGCGCTACTTATCTTAGAAATTGCCTCTTTCAATAATAATAAAGATAAATAAATTTAGGAATAACTGTGAAATTGTATTCCTTGAAACAAAGTTTTGAAATACGAACTTCGGAAAGATGCAGCGGAAAAGATTTTCTTGAAATTTCTTTCTTTACAGACACATTTTAATACATTGAAAAGAGAGATAGAATAAACATTTACATAAATAAACATGTTTGGAATTTATAAAAATAAAACTCTATTAAAATCCTCTACGACCTTGATAGTATCGGCTACCTGCATTCACCGCTCGCACACCATGTCCTGAATACTTTAAGCTGAAAACATTTTTACACATAGGGGTGAGTGCCAGAAAACACTCAGTGGAGGGGGGAAGCACATATATATTTTCACATTATACATTCAACATAAAATAAATACATAACCTCATCTGGAACTTAGTCCAGTTAACTTCATCTAGAACTTAGTCCAGTAAATATATAGCCGTCAATATATAGCCGTCAATATATACCTGTCAATATATACCCGTCATCTGGAGTTTTAATTCCAGTAAATATATAACCGTCAATAAATATCCGTCATCTGGAGTTTTAAGTCCAGTAAATATATAACCGTCAATAAATACCCGTCATCTGGAGCTTTAAGTCCAGTAAATATATAACCGTCAATATATATACCCGTCATCTGGAGTTTTAATTCCAGTAAATATATAACCGTCAATAAATATCCGTCATCTGGAGTTTTAAGTCCAGTAAATATATAACCGTCAATAAATACCCGTCATCTGGAGCTTTAAGTCCAGTAAATATATAACCGTCAATATATATACCCGTCATCTGGAGTTTTAATTCCAGTAATTATATAATCGTCATTGGGATTCCACCTCTTCATGCGCATGCACATTCACAATCAATTCACACTTAATAAACATTCAAACATTTAGCGATCAACATTCATATTTACCATTCAAGACACAACATTTACCGTTTGAGGTTCACCATTTAAGGTTTACCGTACCGTTCAACATTCACGTTCCCATTTACCATCACATTGACATTTTCATTCACATTTGATATCACTTATAACATTGGAAATCTTTAACACTTCATCAATATAACAATATCACTTATAACGTCATATAGTTAATCAATTCAAATCCATATATCAAAAGAATTCATATATTCATATGCGCAATTAATAAAGCATATAAGATTTTACCCCACGTTTGATGCCCCAGCTAGCGCCGCCGCTCTCGGCGGCGCATGACGATCAGTGGAGGCAGCGCCTCCAAGAAAGAGGAGGGCAAAGAGTGACCAGAGATGGAGAAAAGAGGAAGGCAGCGGCCTTCCACGGCCGTTTTTTTCCGGTGAGCGCAACGGTGGATCGGTGAATCGAGTCCATATCCGAGATAGGTCCCTTAGTTCTAGCTTCGAGTTTGAAAAACCATCGGAGAAGATGGCTATCGGTAGAGGCGCGACGTTGAGAGGAGGAAGAAGAGGAAAAATCAGTGCGAGAAGAGAGCATAAGAAAGGAATGAGAGGAGGTAGATGGCGGTGATAGCGGCTGCCATGGTGAAATACGGCGGTGGGAAGAGGAAGGAGAGGTGTGAAGCTGGCGGTGGAGAAGAGATATGGGAGGGGAGGGGAGAGAGAATCGAGAGTGAGGGAGGTGGAGATAGGAATGACGTAACTGTTATGTGTAGTCTTCAAATTCTTAAGTGTAAGTTTTTATTCTTATTATTCTTGTTATTATGTAGATTGCTTCCAAGTGTTGAACCTTGGTGGCTTTATATGCCACCCATCCATATACACACATTAATATATACATATTATATTATTAGTAAAATTAGTGAACTTTCTTATACGTAGATCACTTGCCCCCCATATATATACATATTATATATGTATGCGTGTGGGTTTTTTATGCATAAAATTTTTATTTTCCTGTACTTAATTTATACAGCTAATTATTGAATAATATCCTTCTTATCATCCGATTCTTTTACTAATTGAGAATTTGTTTTTGCTACATTAAAATAATTAAATTCTAATATGGGATTTCATGATGTAACTTGAAATATTTAAAGGGTAACCTTATAGTTAATTTAATGTTTTCCGTTACTATATTTTAATCTCAAATGGATAAAACTAAATTCAATTTCTCGAATTACATTATTAGAATCCTTTGTAATTCTAATTAGGGCTTAATTTTTATTTTGGGTGTTACATGATAAAAATTGTTTGAATTAGAAATGTTGAAACTACAAACTTTGCAAATAAAATCTCCAATTTTGATTTGTAGATCATAATTGATAGGTTTGTTTTTAGTATTAATCATGGATTAGTACTGAATTGGATGTGTATAATATCCACATATTGACGTGAATTGGATTATCTTAATCAAATTTAGATTTTCTTAGTTATTAAATATTATATTGTCTTTTATATACTAAAATTACTTACACTATATTATCAAATAATTAATATTTACAACATTATATCACAGACCGCACATCGTGCGGTTGCGAGTAATAGATACAATAATAGAGAGGTGATTTTCCTTAATTTCAATTCACAAATTACATCACTTCTTATGTGTGATGCATCTTAAATAACATGTGACCCTAGTGAGTATAAGTGTTTTTATTAATCTCAATACACAATAATCACATTGTTTATAATATGTATTATATATTAATGATTATAAACATGTGTAAACAGTATGAGTGGTTTTTTTCCTTTTTAGAATTTGCCAAATGATACTATTCACAACAAAAAGAAAATATCATTAAATATTTTCATCATCAACTATATATTGCTCTTAAAATTTATTTCTTTTTTCCATTATTAGATTTCCTCAATTTTGGTAAGTGACCATTAGTTAGTGTATTTCACATGTTTCTTCATAAAACACACACTTACCATGCTAATTTTCCTCCAAAAAAATGACACTTACCAAAATTACTATACTTATTTTAAAATGTCCTTTCCTTTCTTTATTTATTTATTTTTTTTAAAATTTGTGTGCATATATATTTATTAAATTCATAGGTCTTTTTATTGAAATTGGTGCAAATTATTTATCATTTTATAATTTTAATCCAAGTGCATGTATCCAAAATGATCCACATTCTCCTACCTACCAATTCACTTACATACAATTTTACTTTTTATTTTGTGTAAAAATTAGGTATTTGTTTATAGGGTACTAGAAATATACCCATGCGATGCACGGTTTGTAATACACAATTGATTAGTTTTAAAATTCCTAATACCATAATGTAATAATATTATCTTAACCTAAATTATATATTAATAAGAATTCAATTCTTTATAATTAGTGTCACATCTTAAATAATATTATAATTTTAAAATGCAAACAATAATATATAAATGTGTGTGTGTGTATATATATATATATATATGTTTAACAATGAATTTTAAATTCTATATTTGAAATATGAGGTTGTTAAATAAACATCTATTTTGTATACATACCCATTAATATTGTTAAAATAAATGAATCAAATTTAGTACTGAGAAACATTTATTGCAAACGATAATTAATATCTAAAAAACATGTTGTTTCATAAAGATATGTTGTGCATGTTACATATTAATATAGATATAAGTATCATGATTAATTGGGACAATATCATTTTTTGTTCGCTAAGTAAGGTCATTTCCACTTTTCGCCCTCTAAGTATCGTGTTTCCAATTTTAGTATCGTAACTTCACTATTTTTTCCAATTTCAGTCCGATTTTCACTGGAGGCTGACGTGGCAGCCGGAATATGCCTATGTGGAACAAAACCTTAATCCCCATTTTTTTGGAGTGACGTGGATGAGCCACGTGGCCGCCACATCATTAATAAAATTAATTGAAAATTCAAAAAAAATCAAATTAAAGAAAAAAAAACGGACCCTCCCCGCAACCCCCCAGCCCGAATCAGCTGCCACCACCCTCCGCCGCCACCACCATCCTCCACAGCCAGACCAACCTCCACCGCCACCACCGTCCTCCAGGATCACCTCACAAAAAAAAATAAAAAAATTCAAAACAAAGTCTTCGGAGGCATAACCATCCTCCACAGCCAGACCAACCTCCACCGCCACCACCGTCCTCCACAGCCAAACCAACCTCTCACGGCTGGAGGAGCCGACGACAAAGTCTTCGGAGACGTAACCATCGGCAGCGGCAGAATCAGCAGATTCGAGAGAATTTCACAAGCGGAAGCTGGTGTGTGGATACATATATAGAGCGAGAGAGAAAGTGGGAGGGGAGAGAGAAAGAGAGGAAGAGTCGGGATGAGAGAGAGAGAAAGGGGGGTATGCTTCTTCTATATGGCGTCTTGGTGGAGGGGGAGCACCGCCAGGTCGCCGGCAAGGTGGTAGTCGGCGGTCAAACCAGAGGACACAACTTGAGGTTACAGGGAGGGGGGTTGGGGGAGGGGTGCTGGGGAAGAAGCCCACGTTTTTTTTTTTTTCCTTTAATTTAGATTATTTTTTTGTGTTTTTAATTAATTTTATTAATGATGTGGCGGCCACGTGGCTTGTCCACGTCACTCCAAAAAATTGGGGATTAGGGTTCTGTTCCACGTAGGTAAATTCCGTCTGCCACGTCAGCCTCCGGTGAAAATCGGACTGAAATTGGAAAAAAAAATGAAGTTACGATACTAAAATTGAAAACACGATACCTAGAGGAAGAAAAGTGGAAAGGCTTACTTGGCGGATGAAAAATGATATTTTCCCTGATTAATATATTTGTAACGCCCCGTTTTTAAAATCATGTTTTGGCGCTACTTACATTAGAAATTGACTTTGTAAATAATAATAGAGATAAACAAATTCAGGAATAACCGTGAAATATTATTCCATAAAATATTGTTACGAAACACGAATTTTGGAAAAATGCAGCGGAAATGATTTTATTGAAATTCCTTTCTTTCCAAAAACACTTTTAAATACATTGAAAAGAACGATAAAATAAACATTTACATAATTACACATGTTTGAAATTTATAAAGTAGAATTCTCTTTATTAAAATCTTCTATAACCTTGATAATATCGGCTACTTGCATTCACCGCTCGTATGCCACGTCCTGGGTACTTTAAGCTGAAAACATTTTTACACATAGAGGTGAGTGCCAAAGGAACATTCAGTGGGTCGACCTGTACTGTGAAAGGGGAAACACATTTTATCGTAATCTTAATATATACATATACATAGTACACATTGCGGACTCCCGAGTAGTCCCATGTAAACCTCTGGATAGGTTTTCGAAGAAAAGCCTATCGGAGCCCCAAGCCGACTCCATTGGGTTTTTACACCCTTCATGTGGGGTTTCTGAAGAATACCCGATATACTTAGCGTGAAAATGCATGCGCAGTTACACCTCACATAATGGTTCTCACATAACACATAGTACACGTTAATCACATTCACGTAGGTTCATATAATTCATGACAAGTAACAATATGCAAATAAATCTTTGACCTGTATTGGTTTCTAAAGAAACTCTTCCTGTACGGGTATTATCCCAACTTTTCATCATATGAAATCAATCGCATTTGAATCCCTTGAAAACAGTAATTCTCGAAAATATATATAATTTACTCGAAAATCAATCATAATATAATAACGATTAACTTGAAATCGACTTTACTTGTTCACTGAAAATAATGCCACATATAACCATAAATGTCACGTAATAGGTGGTATAATATAAACGGAAACATTCATTTGATAAGATTTTACCCCCACCTTTGATAATAGCGTTCGTCGGTTCTCTACTTCTTATATCCTCTTTAATCCTGGTCCTCGTTCGTACTCCCTATAAGATATAATAAAAGCTCCGGTTAAGAACTGTCTATTCTGGGGTCTTAATATAATTTCTGCAAAGTTTGGGGGTGATTCTGTAGTTTCAGCAATGATTAGGGGTTAAAATATAATTTCTGTAAAATCTTGGGGTCTATTATAAATTCTGTATAGTTCTGGGGTCAAAATCTAAGTCTCTCGAATTTCAGGGGCTGTAATGCAAAATGCAGAAGTTAAGGGGTTGGAAAATAAATAAGATAAATTGAGTAATTGCACCCCAACCCTTCAACTAACCCTAATTCCCAAAATCACACCCCAAAATCCTAACCCCTCTTGACAGCCGCCGCCCCCTCCATTTCTGCTCCGCCACCGCCATCCGCCGGCAGCGGCACACACGCACTCCCTCCCGCACGACGCCGTCGTTCATGGCGGTGCCCACACACACCGACGCACGCACACAGCAGCACGCAGCGCCGCTGCAACCCGACCCTTCACCCAGCGCCGCCCACGCGGTGCCCTCCTTTCCCCCTGCAACACCCGCACACACACTCTCACAAAAACAGAAACACACACACAACCTGTACATTACATCAGCACAGCAGCAGCGCCGCCGCCGGTGGCGCTGCCAAATCCTCCTCCACTCACGGCGGCACCACTCACGGCTGCGCCTCCCTACGGCAGCGACGCAAACCCAACGACAGAGAAAAAGAAGACAACCCTATTTATACATACATATACATGTATATCTCAAATTGGGGATTTAGTTGGAAGCAATTAAATTGTTACCCTGCTTCTTCCATTTAACTCGCGTGAGGGAGAGAGACGAGAGGTTGAGAGGAGGTTTTCCTCTTTCTTCATTACAGAATTGTACAGTGAGGGATAGAGATGAGAGACGATGGGGAGAGAGAGGAAATAGATCTAACATGAGAAAGAAGGAAAAGATAAGGGATAGAAGAGAGAGAAAGAGAGAGATGGGAACGGGCTGTGTCTTCTTGAGAGGTGAGAGAAATGAGATTGAGAGAGAGGGGGTGAGAGAGCAAGAGATGTGAGGTGTCAAACAAAGAAGGGGTGAGGTGGCATCCATGTGATGACTCACCCCTTTCCACACTTGGATCGAGTTTTGGACTACGAATTGAGTCGAGAATTGTATTTTTTGTACGGGTTACAGATAATTAGATCTCGCATAAAAATTATCAATCGAGACCAACCCCATTAATTAAAAATTGGATATATCAAACAATTTAATAGTATATATATAATTTACGAATTAATCGATATCTTGGTTTACTATTAATAATCTATTTTATTTGTTTTGCCAACTTAAATTATTCGTAATTAGTAATTAACTTTAGGGTATATGTATTGAAATATTTTATACGTAATGCCATAGGTATATTGATTCTACGACTTAAATCTAAATTATGAAAAGACGAATCTATACTCAATTTTTATGAGTTAACTTATATATTATAATTCTTATAATTTCTAATTAGGTCTTAATTTTATTCGGGGTGTTACAATATTATTATATTTGTTGATTCCCACTTATTAACAAATGTGGTGTTAGTAAATAATTCCTTTGTATTCACAATTATAGTTATCTTTAAAAAAGAATATAAATCTCATCCAATAACTAAAAGATCTTAATATCTATTTAATAACATAGCTAGTTTGTATTGGCAAATATATCAAACAACTATACCAAAATGTTTTTCATTGTTATTAATTTCTCAAACAATCTAAGACTTTTTATTTTAAAAATCATTTTTTTAATTTTCTAATCTATAGCTTAATTAGTCATTTATCTTTGTGTTTGTAATCTTGTTAAATACAATTTTGCACCAAAATGTAAATATAAAATTTATATTTTTCATAAACTAAAATAAAATTTAAAATAAAAAATAATTAATTTAAGGATTGTAATTTATATGAAATACAGAAAAAATATAAAATATATTTCATAATCTACCTACCTATAAGTATAGTCTAACCTAGTGGATCCCACAACCATTAAAAGTATACATCTTTTTATTTTTGATTTATTTAATTTCTTATAACTATTTTCTTTCCATTTATAGTAGGTTAATTTGGGAGGGAAAATTAGTTATTGCTATTTTTATTGAAGGTCTTCTTTATAGATATAAATATTAGTCATTTTTTATGTCCCTCTACAAATTAAACATCCAAATAAATTTTTGTTTGCAATTTATAAATTATATATATATATATATATTGTTGAATTACTGGAAGCTTTGAGACTTTGTTATATAGTATTAATCAGATATATCAAACTTTCCAAATAAAATAAAAAATATTGTGCTTACACTAGCCTAAAAGGTAACAATGTTACATCTACAAATGTAATGCTTAATTTCTTTCTTCAATTTATTAAATTTGTGAATCTATGATATTCCTCTTTATTATGGTGACCAAATAGAGAGAGAATGTAAGAATTAATATAGCAAAGTAATCACGTATAAATTCCGTACAACATGAGTGTCCAATTAGTGAAGTAATTGATAATTGGATATTGGAGAAAAAACATTATCCATCTTAGATAGTATATTTAATTGTGTCTCCATGAATTTATATCAGATGAATAATTGGTCACTAATTTAATTATGTTTCTTTATTATAATCCTTTTGGGAGCTTTCTCTTTCTTCTCTCTAAAAAACAGAGTTTATATCGTGTTTCCATCTCAAACTATATATGATTTTATACTTTTGATATAAATTTTGAAATGTTGCACTTTGAAATTCTTTTATCATGTTTTTAATCTTTCCGTAATAAATAGTGTGTATATATATTGTGTGTATATACATACACCGTATAGGCAATTTAAGTGATTTCTCTTTTTTTTTCCTAGCAAACCCTTTAATTTTCTAGGAGAAAATGATTTTTTAATCATTCATGTTTATGTCGTTAGATTTTTAATCCTTTAATTTATTTTTTTATTTTTAGCGTTTTATATTTATCCTTATTAGATTTTTAGTTTTCTATATTTCAACTTTTGATTTTTAGTCTATATAATATCTCACTAGATTTCTTTAATCATCTATATTTAACTTTTGATTTTTAGTACTCTATTAAAAAAATACATTTTTAGTCTTTTTTTTATCTGCAATAGCAGTTTTTTTTCCTTTTAGTTAAAATTAAACTTCTGGCTATAACAAGTCTAAATTAATAATAATTATTAAAAAGTCTCTTTTCATCAAGTTACAAGTGATTTAAAGTTTTGTGAATATGAAAAATAAATTTTTTTTTATCATAAAACTGATATTTATGTAATTAATAATTTATTGTTCATAAATTATTTACATTTTGTGTTGAAAATGGATGACACAAAACGAAAAAAAATGACATTAATCATATACTACTAGTTCTCAAATTATAGCAATGATCTATGAATTATAGTCAGCTAAATTCTCCATATTAGAATTATGCATGCATGCATGTGTATTTTGCATGCATGAAGATGAAAGCAGCAGATAATTTCCTTGTGCAAGTTTGTTATGCCATGTCATCTTCTAGAAGAAGTTTGTTTCTAGCTAGCTTAGTCCCCAAGCTTTTCTCTCTATATATACATTCTTGTACGTCTCTGTAAATCAATGAAAATGGCATTCTTCATTTTATCAAATATGATTAGGGTTTGATAAATTTTAGCATGGTATCTCTGAGCCATTGCTGCTTTCTCGATTGATCTTTCATCTCTTTCCATGGCTGATTTGCCTCTACCTCAATTTCCTACTCTTACTCTCCGATTGGATCGGTTAAATTTTTCCTATTGGCGTTCTCAAATCCTTGCCACAGTTACAGCTCATGGATTTGATTCCTTTTTGCTTGGTGATGAGTCATCTATTCCACCTGAGTTTGTTGATGCTGGTGATGGTACTCAACGTCGGGGAATTGAGTTTACTACCTGGATCAGAAAGGATCAACTCCTTAAGAGTTGGATTTTATTCTCCATTTCTGATTCAATGCTTGGTTTCGTGAGTCGTTTCACTTATTCCTTTGAAATTTGGCGTGCTCTTGAACAATTATTTCGTTCTCAGTCCAAAGCAAGAGCTATGAATCTTCGTTTTCAGTTGCAAACGTTCAAGAAGGGTGACTTGTCTGTTACGGATTACGTTATGCATATGCAATCTCTCGCTGATCAGCTACGTGCGGCTGGTCAATCACTCTCGGATGATGATTTGGTTCTTTATATACTTGGTGGTTTGGGGACTGATTTTGAAAGTGTGGTTGTAAATCTCTCTACGCGAAGTGATGATCTCTCGTTGGCTGAAGTGCAGTTTGTGCTACAAACACATGAAATGCGTCTTACTCAGTAGCTCTCTGTTGCTTCGCATTTGGTTGGTGCAATTCCTTCTGCTCATTATAGTGCTATGCGTGGTAGAGGTGGTCCTACAAGCCGTGGTAGAGGTGGTCGTGCTACTGGTGGCCGTTTCTCTCGAGGATCTCGTGTGGTTTGCCAAATATGTGGTAAATCTAATCATGTGGCTATCAAATGCTTCAAAAGGTTTGATGTATCCTTCACTGGATTGGAGAATTCGGCTCAACATGCTCAAGCAAATCTGCTTTGTACTACTAATTCCACTCCTCAGGCTTTTAATTCTGGATCCCCCCTTGCTACTCACCATTCCTCTCCAGCTCCTTCATCAAATTGGATTGTTGATAGTGGGGCTACTCACCATGTTACCTCAGCTTTGGAGACTCTTCACATGCACTCTCCATATCAGGGTAAGAAAAGGCTTATGGTTGGAAATGGCTCCTCTATTCCCATTTCTCACACTGGTTCTACACGCATTTCTTCTCTTCTTCCTCATTCTCCTCTTTCTCTTCATAATATTCTCTATGTTCCTGACATCACAAATAATCTACTAAGCATTTCTCAATTTTTGCATGATAATTCTGTTTACATTGAGTTTCACTCCTCTTGTTGCTTTGTGAAGGATCTCCAAACACATCAAATCTTGTTGAAGGGAGCACTTAAAGATGGTCTTTACCAACTGAATATCTCTCATCTCTCGCAATCGCCCTCGGCCTCTCCTTCTTCTGCCTTGCCATCACATCCTATTTCCCTTTCTACTTCTTGTAATGCTTCTAGTGTTCATGCCTTGTGGCATCATCGTTTAGGTCATCCATGTAATAAGACTCTCTCTAGTGTTTTGAAATTAATAAAAGTACCATGTTCTTCTATTTCTGATTTTTGTGAAGATTGCAAGATAGGCAAATTACATCAATCTCATTTTCCATCTATCACTCACACTACCTCCACTCCTCTTGCACTTGTGCATTGTGATGTTTGGGGGCCTGCCTCTATTCCTACCAAGGAAGGTTATAGATATTATGTTCTTTTTTGTAGATGATTATACTAGATACTCTTGGATTTATCCCATGCATGCCAAATCCGATGTTGCTACATTGTTTAAGAAGTTCTTACCCTTAGTTGAAAGACTATTTGGCACCAAACTTAAGGCTCTTCAATGTGACATGGGGGGTGAGTTTAGGGTTTTATCTTCCTATCTCCAATCGTTAGAAATTACACTTAGATACTCTTGTGCCTATACTCACCAACAAAACGGTCTAGTTGAAAGAAAACATCAACATGTAGCTGAAATAGGTCTTTCTCTCCTAAGTAAAGCTTCAATTCCTCTTGCTTATTGGTGGGATGCCTTCCATACGGCCGTTTTTCTTATCAACAGGCTTCCTACTCCTCTTCTTCAGGGTAAGTGTCCTTACTTTCTTCTATTCCATAATCTTCCAGATTATGCCTTTCTCAAGTCTTTTGGCTGTGCCTGCTTCCCATACCTACGGCCCTATAACACTCATAAGCTCCAATTTAGAAGTCACAAATGCGTTTTTCTAGGGTATAGTGCTGATCATAAGGGCTACAAATGCCTTCATCCAAGTGGGAGGATCTATATTGCTAAGTCAGTTGCCTTTCATGAATCTGACTTTCCTTTTCTTGATCTCTTTCCTTCATCTCCTTCCTCCACCTCTCATTCTTCATCTATGCTTCCTATTCTTCCAGTCTCTTTACCCATCATTCCTCCTATTGATTCATCTTCCTCCTCACCCGACTCATCTAGCGGTGCTCCCTCATCAAGTTCCCCCTCTATTCCCTCTTCTTCTCCTCCAGTTCTTTCTTCTTCATCAACTCATCACATGACCACTCGATCCAAAAGTGGTATTTTCAAACCTCGGCTATATTCATCTTGTCTTACTACTACTGAGCCTACCTCTATTTCTCAAGCCTTGTCTTGCCCTCATTGGAAAGCTGTCATGGATGATGAATTCAAAGCCTTGAAGTCAAATAACACATGGTTATTAGTTCCTCCCAATCCAGATATCACTCCCATCACTAACAAGTGGGTTTTTAGAATCAAAAGAAATCCCGATGGTGGTATTAGCAAGTATAAGGCACGATTGGTGGCTCGAGGGTTTGAGCAGCATGCTGGTGTCAACTACTTTGATACTTATAGTCCTGTCATTAAGCCTCTTACAATCAGACTTATTTTCTCCTTGGCTGTTACTAAGGGTTGGCCAATTCAACAAGTTGACATCAACAATGCGTTTCTCAAAGGTGATCTCAAAGAGGTGGTTTATATGCATCAGCCTGAAGGCTTTGTTGATCCTGCTCATCCCACGCACGTTTGCAGGCTTGTCAAAGCTTTATATGGTCTTAAGTAAGCACCAAAAGCTTGGTATGAGAAGGTGAAAGCTTATCTGGTGTCTATTGGTTTTAAACATTCGGCCTTTGATCACTCCTTGTTTTACTCTCATTCGAATGGCAAGGCTATGTTTATTCTTGTCTACGTGGATGATATCCTAATTACTGGGGATGATCATTGCATGATCTCTAATATTATTCAAGCTCTTCATTCTCAGTTCTCTCTTAAGCATCTTGGAGAGGTGAATTATTTTCTTGGCACTGAGGCACATCGAAGTCCCGCGGGTATTCATCTCTCTCAGGCTAAATATGTTAGAGATATCATCAGTCAAGCTGGTCTCTCTGAGTGTAAGCCGAGTCCCACACCATATCTATCGGGCCAAAAGCTTACTCTCCATGATGGTCCTTTGTTTGATCAACCTTCTCTTTATCGTCGCATTGTTGGGTGCTTGCAGTACTTAACATTAACCAGGCCTGATATTGCTTTCATGGTTAATAAGCTCAGTCAATATCTTCATCAACCCTCCATTAAACACTGGTCAGCATGTAAACGAGTGCTCAGATTTCTCCAAGGCACTCACACTACTGGTTTGATGTTCAGGCCGATTTCCAGGATGGTTCTTCGGGGCTTTGCAGACGCGGACTTCGCTAGCAACGCCGATCATCGCCGAAGTACCAGCGGGTATTGTGTCTTTCTTGGCCCTAACCCTATTACTTGGTGCAGTAAGAAGCAGCACGTTGTTGCTCGCAGCAGTACGGAGGCCGAATATCGTGCACTTGCGTTGGCTACCACTGATATTCTATGGCTCAAAAGCCTATTCATGGAGTTGGGCATCTCTCTTGACGATCCTCCTGTTCTTTGGTGCGACAATGACGGGGCCATCAAGCTTGCGTTCAATCCGGCCTTTCACTCCCGCACCAAACATATCGAAGTGGACGTTCATTTTTTGCGCGAAAAGATTTAAAACAAAGATCTTGATATTCGTTTCGTTCCTTCTGAGAGTCAAGTGGCCGATCTTCTCACCAAAGGGCTCTCGGCAGGCCGTTTCTCCACGCTCAGTTCTCAGCTCGTTGTGTCTCGTGATCCTGGTTAGGAGCATATTAGAATTATGCATGCATGCATGAAGATGAAAGCAGCAGATAATTTCCTTGTGCAAGTTTGTTATGCCATGTCATCTTCTAGAAGAAGTTTGTTTCTAGTAGAGCCGGCAAAATGGGCCCGGCCCGATGGGCCGGCACGATCAACCCGAAATTTAGGCTGGGCTGGGCCTAGAAAAAAGTGGCCCGAAAAGTGTCGAAACTTTTTGGCCCGGCCCAATGGCCCGATGGGCTAGATGGGCTCGGGCCAATTTGGCCCGTTGGGCTCGGGCAGGCCCGATGGCCCATAATTTTAAAAAAAATATATTTTTTTATCACAAAAAAATCTACTTCCCTAATGTTATTAGTGATGATTGATTCATAAACAAGTGGAGTTATCGTATTTTATTTTTTAAATTCAAATTTGTGGATCATAATTCAATTCCAAGTTTAAACTTGTTCAAGACTTATTAGCTTTCTAATTTTTAATTCTTGTGTTAGTATTGTAATGTTGTTAATTTAGACATGTGGATGATTGAATGATCGTATTTTAAAATTTTAAATTCTATATTGACTTCACACTTACAAATTTGTTGTGGTGATACGTCGTATCAATATATATATAATTATATATATTTGATTTGTTTAAAAAGACGATGTGGGCCGATTTGGCCCGTTGGCCCGTTGGCCCATACGAGGCTGGGCTGGGCTACAGATTTATGGGCCCGAACTAAGGATGGGCCGGCCCGGCACGGCACGAAGATTTGATGTGGCCCGCTGGGCTAGGCCAGGCCGGGCCGGGCCGCCCGTTTTGCCACCTCTGGTTTCTAGCTAGCTTAGTCCCCAAGCTTTTCTCTCTATATATACATTCTTGTACGTCTCTGTAAATCAATGAAAATAGCATTCTTCATTTTATCAAATATGATTAGGGTTTGATAAATTTTAGCACTCCAATAGCGTAGTTCGCAGGTAAAAGGACTAAAATTGAAAAAAATTAAACATAGAGGACCAATCAAAATTGTAAGATAGAAAATTAAAAATCTAATGATGTAAATATAGAGAACTAAAGTTCTAATAAGGATAAATATAGAGGACTAAAAGTTAGAAGATAAATTTTTTGATAAGGTAGGCATGATGGCTATTTTTTTTCCCTCTTTCTATTATTTTCATTTGATAATTTACTTATTTATCCTTAAAATACAATATTCTGAATGTTCGTGAAAAAATTTATAAGGAAAACCATCGTCTTTGTTTCAATGATAGAATGCGTGTTTGGTTCGGAAAAAATAGTTCACGAGCCTATACGCATATTTTCCTATACATATATAACTACCCAATCAAAGCCCAAAAGTTAACAAGTCAAGCCCACAAGCCCATAAAAATGTGCATATTATAGAATGACAGGTTCGAACCTCAATCACACGAGTTTTCTAGTATTTTATTATCTCCTCCCTCCCTTTCACTCTCCCAAATTTATTAAAAAGAAAAGGTTAGGTCTTTTCAAATATATATCCTGCCATGCATTTCCACGCCAACCGTGTATTCGATGAAATTCACCTGGTGTAGCATAAAACAGACCCTGCAAATCAACGAGAAGGGCAAAATAGGTTTTTTCATACTGGTACAACTGTCGTGTTTCATAACAAAGCAAATGCTTTCACTTTTAGACAATCTAGCTATGAACAAAAGAACCTTTGTATTTGTGATTTTGATGGGATAGCTGATTCACTTTCTACTGACCGAACTTTCCTTCTCACAACAGGTAAAACTTCCCATGATTGATCCTCGAGCACGTATCAGTATCGATCTTCTGTTCTTGAAAAACAGCAGCTGTACATTTCAATGTTTTCTTGATGTCTTGAGGTTATAATCATGTTTCATAAGATTTGCCCTCAAAAGCATGGCCCTCAATTCTCTATCGAATTCATTGCCAGTCTGTAAGACACGCTGGAATGTCCCGTTTCTCTGGTCCGCATGACGAGCATAAAGGATTTTGTTGTGGGAATCAATACGAGCCTGTAGGGATTCATGAACAATATTGTTGAATACATCCAAAGTTCTATATTTGATGGCAGTAGTGATGGTTAGCAAGAAACAACTATGGTTTGGCTTGATTATTACCTGTATCTGGTTGTTAGCAATCAGTGTTTCAAGCTCTTTCTCAAGGCCAGTAACACTTGTCTTGAAAGCATTTGCCATCATGTGTAGATCAACAGAGACGAATGGGTGAGTGTACTGGATGAGAGCCTTGTTACGTATTTGCTCGTATAAAGTCTCCACGTGATGATGTAAATGGATGTCAAGCAACAGGTTTGCCTTCAGATTTCCTAGATATTCAAGGCAGGAAGCATAGCGGCTGCAAATTGAAAATATGTAGATTCAAACAAGGAGCTTAAGATGCAAGATAACATTTCGTTGTTTATGGAATTATTCCATGTTGAAAGGTATAGTTCTGCTTATGGATGATGATAACGCATCACTTAGATAAATAACAAATCGCATTTTGGCATCATACATGCAATTGAAGTAGCAACCAAAAACAGATTTTTCTTTCATTCTTCATGTGAATTTTCTGCATGTATAGGTCTTACATAAGAGTACGGGGATGGATGCCCTATAAAGAATTCTCTTGAGGGTGAAAGATTTTCTTCTAAAACATGGATCAGTTCAAGATAGAATGAAACAAATAAAGAACATGTGAAATGCAATACTCAATTAAGTTGGTCAAAACATGTGGGCTCTGATCCCCTCTCATAACATGTCTACCTATCAATGTTGTGACTAGTATATAAGTAGCATAATGCAAAAAAAAAAAAAAAAAAAATCTTCATTATAATAAGAAACTATAACTGAGTACCTAGTATAGAAATCATTGATAATCTCCCGTATTTCAGGTACCAATTCCAAGAAATTCCTGAAGTTACTGTTGTCAATGACTTTGCTCTGCCAAAGAGAAACAGTGTAATTAAAGGAAATGTTGAAAGTCAATACATGTTATGAACTCTTGTAATATGCTTAGAGGAACAAAGTGAGATAGAAAGTATTTTGCCTTGAGTTCTGCACGGTCAAAACTTGCAAGTGCACACAGACCACCATAGGTTGCAATATCTTGTGGGGCAATCACTTCAGTGTAGTTGTTCCCTATTTCTGTGCCAGTTTCCAGGAACTGCAAGGTACTATCATCATGTTAGAAAAACGTATGTAACGCAAGTAAGCATGAACTAAAATTTGTAATCACATATAGCCATTTCAAACATGAACTTCTTTTCCTTTTTCACAGAAGTTGAGTAGAGTACTCATCAAGTTATTATAGTTGGAGTGGCTTCAGTTAGTGATTCAAGTGTCTTCTGACTTTGAGATAGAAATTATTTCAGTGTCATTTGTATATCCATAAGCATTTTCTCCCAATGAAGGAATTGGGAATTCTAGCTCAACTAATAGCCCCCAAAAGCCAATTAAGGAATGCAAATATCTGAAATAAGAACGAGGTAGCACACTACATAAATAAATACATAAATTTTCCAGATAAACCTGAACTACATAAAAAACAAAAAATAGTTATGGGCATTATCACATTAAACAACACTAATATGAATATCAACCATTTAACACTCTTCCATGAACATATGTGCTAGATCACAGGAAGAAGACTCTATGGGCAAACCTTTCGAGCAGCAAGCTTATACTTTTTGCCTTCCATGTGAGCCAATCCAGCAACGCAACGCAGTTTTGCAGTTGTAACAGGATCCATAGCATCTTGACTCTGCTCAGCCTTACTAACATAGCTTGCAACATGAGCAAACTGACCCATCTCAATGCTAACCAATATCGCGTTCAGGCACATATGTACTATATGTTTTGATGTAGTGCAATAGTCACGTGTGCGGACGTAATTCTTGAATGCTTCACCAAGCATACCATGTGCATAGTAGAAGTCTCCAAAATCATTGTATCCCATCCGAATGCTTTCTTTGATCAAGTTTGTCTGCGAGAATGAAAAGTGTATCTAAGGATAACAAGCAGAAAAACAATAACCTGTGGCATCAATGTAAAGAAATATCATCATTTCTCCAGCAATTCTATTAGTCATATCAAGTAATTCAATGCCTAAGCAGTAGCAAAAACCTTAAAAATTCTAACTAAGACTCATAGTAAAAACCTTTAAAATTCATCGATTCATAGTAAAAGCCTTAAAAATTCTAACTAAGACTCAGGCAAGTTCAGCTGAAGATTCAGTCACTACAAGTTTAGCAAAAACCAAGCAAATCTTTAACATATAGCTCATCACACGCTATATTTGGTAAACGATTTTACCAACAATACAACCATAATGAAAACCCTATAACCACATTGAGAACTAACAAGGAGAATAACCAGCAGAGTAATAATGTGATAAACGATAATAATCAGAATTCACAAAATAATCACTCTACCCTGTAGGCATTGAGTTCATTCTCGAGCTTCTCCTTCCTCAGCTCGGCCCGACGGTCGACGGAATTGGACCAAGCATGATCGGGCCCGTAATTCGGGCCTAATCGCCCATCAATCTTCGCCACGACCTCCTTAAACAGCTGAGTGTTCTCTCCCTTCTTAATTTCCTCATACGCCATACGCAAAGCCTCCAGCTCCATCGAGGGGACTCCGCAGTTACTGGCGATGAAGATTAGGCGGCTGATCTTTGTCCGGCCGGTGTAGAGAGCCGCGTAGGCCTCGATGTCGAGCTGTTCGCCGCTAATAATTGGGCGTCGCTCCTCGTTGCCGCCGTTGACTACGATCTCGTCCTCCTCAATCATCGCTCCGGCGGCTGCGGCGGCGTCCTCTGCTTCCATTGGGAGCGATTCCGTTATCCTTCAGCCAAACTACGTCGTATTGTTAGGGTTTTGCTCTAAATCTTCTTACCGTGTGTTTCTGTGTGAGGCTTTTCTGAATTTTCCACCATGTTGGGCCTCATTCGATTTTATGGGCTAGGCTCCGCTACATATGGACTTGGGCCTATTATATTTATTCTCTGTTCTTTCTTCCTTCTTTTTTTCCCCCATGACTCTTAATCTCTTCTCTTCTTCCTTAATCCTAAATTTATGTCTCATTCTCTTCTTCTTCTTTCATGGGCGGCACTAAAGGTCATCTTCAATGGAGTTGAAACTAGGGTTGTAAAAGAATCAAATCTTTTTAATTCGATTTGGTATTCGAATTCGAATATAGTGATTGGAATTCGAAAATACAAATAAAAATCCGAATAAGAATATTTTTTATATTCGTATATTATCCAAATACGAATAAAAATAATGTTGTATTCGATTCGAGTATTCGCAAATATATTCGAATAATTATATATATATATATATGTAAGTTCTTATTTTGATTATATATATATATATATATACATAAATGGAAATCCCCATATTAATAAGTAATGCCTAAGTACATATTAGTATTACATAAAACATAACATATTACATATATTGTAAAATAATGCCTAAAAATAAATATGATATATATGCTATATATTTGAAATATTATATTATTGATTTGGAAATAAATATATTTTTGATTTTTTTTTTGAAATTTCAAGTTTAAAATTTTTGAATACGAATATTCGAATATTCTCGAATATATTCGAATAGTTGATTCGTATCGAATACGAATTACTTTTGTTATTCGAATAATAAACGAATACAAATAAAAATTATTTGAATAATTAAACGAATACGGATAGAATATCACGATATTCAATTCGATTCATTTACAACTCTAGCTGGAACACAGGATGTCAATCTGCTCCCAAATGAGACAGAAAATGGGCTCGTTGGCAGTAAGGGGTGAGGCTGAGTTACTCATCATTGCTGTTTTCGGTGGGCCTGATACACGGAGGAGCCATGAAAGGCTTGGAATCCATTTCTATTTGAGATTGAGAATGTAAACCTAATTAGATTACATTGGTATTATATGTTTATTATAATAGTATTAATTCAACATCAGCTTTCATTCACTGTCTATTGACAAAAAAAATTGAATGTTTTGAATATATGAAAAGATTACAAATGTGTTGCTGATGGTCTCTATAGGTGTTATATACATTTTTTAAAGGTATTATGAATTTTTTAATGTAGTTTCTTCAAGTGATTATGAAAATTTTTACTTAGGTATTTCTAATTGTCTCTATAGGTGTTATATACACTTTCTAAATGTATTATGAAAATTTTAATGTAGTTTCTTCGAGTGATTATGAAAATATTACAAAGGTGTTACTGATAGTCTCTATAGGTGTTATATACATTATTTAAAGATATTATTAAATTTTTGATGTAATTTCTTCAAGTGATTATTTTATTAATTAAACTTTTAAATATATTTTTTGTTGAAAAGATTTGTCAGATGATTATAAATAGAATGTTGGTAATTACACAACAAGTAAATGTTATAGTATCCAATTCAATGTACATCCTCAAAATCAATATAAATTGATATTTTTTCAAATTTTCAAATAACAGAAATGATATGATATCTTAAATGTTTATATATACCACCTATAAAATATATTTATAATACCTCCTATCACTATATATGTGATACCTCAATATTATACGTATAACACCTAAAAGACTATATATATATAATACCTATAGAGTATATATATAACACCTACCACTATATATTATTAGAAAATTAAGTCACATAAGTTACATGCTTTAATCACATAAACATGCTACATCACAAAAGCCCAAAATCTACTCTACGATGATAATCCGAAATTGAGAAAGACAATAACTGTAAAGCGGAAGCGTACCTGAATCCATGTATCTCGATTCGATTCGTGCCTTTAACCTGTATGGTTTACCAAACTATCAGATTCACCCTTAATCACAGCCGCAGAGAGAATGCAGAACGTGAGATGAGAAATCTGATGTTTGGGGACCATAACCCTCAGTGGTAGACGCAAAATTTTATTGAAGGCATGGCACGATTAAAACTGGCACACAAAAATTCAAATTTATATACAAAATGTAGCTTGAAAGCGATCTCAAAGATTTAAATTTTACATTCCATTGAAACAAAATAACAAAGAAATGAAATACCTCATTTACAATTGGTCCCGACGATTCACCATATTTTAAAACTTGTGAATGATAGCTTCATTGACATGCTCAAATATATCCTTTTCAATATAAACCACCAAATTATCATTCATCCATTCATCACCCATATGGTTGCGAAGCCGTGTTTTAACGATACTCATTGCAGAGAATGCTCTTTCTACCGAAGCTGTTGCAACCGGCAAAACCAATGCTAATGTTATCAATTTGTAAACCAAGGGATATACCTTATCTCTTCCACTTTCAACCATTCTTTGAGTTAGATCACCAATTCCATTCATATTCGAAGTATCAATGTTCGATCTCATATCCAACACAAAATTTTCGAGTTGGTCTTCCATTCCCAAAAGAGCGACATCATCAAAATCACTTGGATAAAATCCTGCTAACCGAAGCAACTTTGATACATCAAAAGCTTTAAAAGAGTGCGATGGATTTAAACAAGCAACACAAAGTAACAATTCCATATTCGCCTCATTGAATCGATCATTTAATTCAAGCAATTGCATATCTAGAACTGTATTAAATACCTCCACGCGAAACCGATGCAAGTTTGTCACTTCCTCGGCTTTCCGTTTTGATCTTTTTCCACTTCCACCCATATGAACATCTTCCATATCAGACACTTCAATTTCATGTTTGTTGCAAAAACTAGGCACACAATCCACCAACTCATCCCATCCACCATCTCTCATTACTTGAAGTCTTGTCTTGGAAGCATTCACTAAATTCATAACATTCATGATATCTTGATCTTTTCTTTGCAATGCTTGAGACAAATCATTTGTTATGCCTAGTATCTTTTTCATCAAGTGTAAATCAAAAATAAATTCAAAAGATAACATGTCTCTTATCAAGCGTGATGCTTCAGCCCTTTGATTAGATAAAGTCCCATCAATTTTAATCACATGAAGCACACCGATTATAGAATCAAATAAATGAATCAATCTCAAAATGGTACCATAATGTGAACTCCATCGAGTTTCAGATGGACGAATGAGAGTGATTTCTTGATTCAAGCCTCATCCATTTGAAATTCTTCATCTTCTAACTCTTGAATGATCTTTGCAGCTTGTTTTTCTCTCAAACAATCTTTTCGCTTGCACGAGCCACAAGGGCTCAGAAATTAACCACATTTGATATTAGAAGGAAGAGCTCAGAAATACGAATATGTTTCTTTGCCATAGCCACAAGGGCAAGTTGAAGTTGGTGTGCAAAGCAATGAATATAATATGCTATTTTATTTTCTTTCAAAATAAGAGCCTTTAAACCGTTAAACTCCCCTCGCATATTACTTGCTCCATCATAACCTTGTCCCCGCAACATAGATATGTTTAATCCATGTGAATTGAAAAGATCTTCAAGTGAACTTTTAAGTGAGATTGTCGTTGTGCACTCAACGTGTTTAAACCCCAAAATCCTTTCAAGTATGCAACATTTTCTATCTACAAATCTCAAGACAACGGCCATTTGCTCTTTTATGGACACATCACGAGCATCATCGAGAAGAACACTAAAAAAACCATCACCAACTTCTTTAATGATAGCTTTGGTTGTTTCAAATGCACAAGCCTTAACTATATCTTTTTGGATTCGAGGAGAAGTTAATTGGAGGTTCGATGGTGCATTTTGTAGGGCAACTCTTCTTATATCCTCATTATGACTTGCAAGGAGTTTCAAAAGTTCTAGAAAATTACCTTGATTGGACGACTCCTCAGATTCATCATGACCATGAAACGCAAGTCCTTGCTTCAAAAGTCATCTAACACATTCAATTGAAGCATTTAGCCACAATTTATAAGTCATTTTTGCTTCATCCGTCATCTTCATGAAAACTGTTTCAATATGTTGTTTTGGATTGAGTAAATCAACACATTTACTATAAGCTTGCCTATGAGCACTGTTAATTCCCCCCTCATGCTTTCGAAGTTTATCATTGTTCTTCCAATCACGAAAACATTCGCTTACAAAAGTATCTCTACCTCCTTGGTGACTCAATTCATTTCTAAAAAGGTAACAATAAAGATAAAAGACCGAATCCATGCTTATACTATATTCTAACCATGCAAATTCTTTGAACCACGAACGGTTAAACCTTCTCATTTTTACATCAAACTTTCTTTGAGGGAAATTCTCAATATTAGGTTGGTAAGGACCTTCAGAATAGTATTTTCTTCTAACTCTTTCACGAATATTTGGATGATAATCTGTAATCTTAGGTCGCTTCCCTGGATCAGATGGAAGTTTTGGCAAATCACAGTTTGCATCTACAATTTGTGGTGGCTCATTAAAATTCTCAAATGAAGTAGCTTCTACTATGATGTTAGACAATTCATCTTCTACACTTCTTTTTGAACCCACATTAGGCAAAGATGGATTTTTAGCAACTTTTGAGAAATATCTCAACATTGATCTACATAAAAAAAAAAAAAATAGTAAGATTGAGCAAACTAAAATATAATAAATTAGTCTCAAATTCAAGAGATTTATTTAACTAAAATATAACAAAATAGGTTTCTATTTCATCATATCAATTCACAAATAAGAAATTTCATCTAAATCATCTAACAACTAATTGAAATCTCTACACCAAATTATTTTGCCCAAATTAATAATACAATTGACATTTTGACTTAGAGTTTATGATCTATGATATATCCATATTTATAATCTTACCTAATAGTGAAATCACCGTCCACAAATAGTCGTTGATATACTTTAGTTTGGTTGGGGATCAATTTAATGGAAGGAATGATAATTTTTATTTTATTTAAGAAGCTAAGTTGAAGAAGCATAGCAGCCGCAGGGAAGATGAGAATTGTGAGGAATGATGATCAAAATTTAGATACACATATATGTATATATTTGAAAATTTCAAATATCCTTAAGGGCATTTTAGGTAATTCACACAAAAAAAAACCCATACCTTGTGCTGTGTCCGCCACTGATAACCACATACTTATAATAATAAGATTCCTTTATTTTCAATTTGATCCCTCAACAAATTGAAAATAACCTAATGATATCTACACATAAAAGTTCATGAATAATATGATACCCATATAAGCTCATAACTTAAACTTTATTGGATCACTTTAATTTGAGCTTCCTTTAGACATCTATACAAATTTAATTTAACACGTGGAAGCCCTACACATATTGGATTTATCCAACATATATGTGATACGTCAAGAACACACATATATAACACCTATAGAGTATACATATAACATCTATCACTGAATTACATAATATGAAATCTGGTGTGCGCCCAGGGGGTGTGCGTGGGCACACTTGAAAGCGGCCCACACGCCGGGTCGAGTTAGGGGCACGGATCAAAGATCCGTCCCCCAGGTGCACACAAGTTTTTGTGTATATAGATATATGTATTGTAAAATAGGATGGTATTTGAGTGTTTATCATAACTTCAAATGAGAATTTGATATTTTTAAAACTCAAATCCTGACCCACTGGACCTCAAAGAAATATAGTGTTGTTTATATAATCATAAACATAAATATATGTATGTCTTTTATAAATATATGTTTTTCAACTATAAGTGTTTGTTTTATAAGTAGACTTTTTAAATATGTCTTTTTCAATAATATTTTTTTACAATAAGTGCAAATGAATGACACAAATTTTGTGATTTTTTAATGTAAAAAACTCAAATATCACAATTTCCATGCATGATTAATTTCCTGTCGACGTATTTTTCCAAGATGCAAACAAGAAGGATGGTTTCATTCCAGCTACGAAGTTTGAATTCAAACCAAGTATGGATGTCAATCATATTGTGGACAAATGTATCAATTTGAATTTATTGGTCAATGGATATTTCCTTCTTGTTGTTGTCAACCCCAATTACCCTGCAGTTTCCAGCTTTATGGGTCAAGAGACAGAAGATAATAATATTGTAAGAATGAAGGTAATGTGTCTGTTGTTATTACTCACAGAAGGCAATTTTGATGTCAATCCTTGAAAGCAATCTCTACTAAATTTGTATAGTTGACCACTTTTCTTCACAAGAAACCCAGTGTTCAGTAATTTACATGAGTAGTATTTATCCTTTTTTTTTGGCTTGAATGTGATGGCAGATTTTATTATATTGTACCTGGATTTGGCCGGCGTAATAGGTAGTTTCTACTTCTAGTCCAAGACAGTTGGTGGCATGGTGCATTCTCTTTGGTGATATGTAAGGAAAGATTGATTCTTGGATAATCTAGGATATTAACTGAGCAAACCCTGTAGAAATTTAATAAGACGACAACGTTGGACTTTTGAGATCATGTAGATAAAATCTGCCCCAATACCAAATTGTCTGTCTTAATACATACACTAGTATAATATTTTATTTATATGATTTATTTATAAATAATTTTCTTTTGAAGACAACAAATACCATTTTTTAAGATATAAGAATTTTATTAGTTACAATAATTTCTTTAAAGTTCAATAAAAAAAATATTTAAAATTATAAATCAAATTGTTTAGTCATGCTTTAAAAACATCTTATTTCTATTATATCATGAAATAAAGAAAGTTATGTCTATTTTATTTATTAACTAATAATATTTATAATGTAAGTCATCTTCAAATCAATTGATATAAATATTCTGTGTTTTCTCTTAAAGGAAAATACACTACTTACACATGTGATTAATAATTGTTTCATATTTTCCCCTACATTGTTAAAGTTAACAACTATGTTTTGCAAGTGTTTGTAGTGCAAAATTATAAACTTTTTTGATGTTTTTCCCACAATTTTTAATGTTTTGCATTACATATAGACTTTATTACTTAAATTGCCAAGTAACTTTTGGTCATTTAGCAAAAATGGACTTTGATATTTTTGGGCTAACAATTTAGGACTTTATGTTTTCGAGCTTCGCAGATCTTAACCAAATTGGGAAAAAAAAATCATCATCAATTATGAACTTCATCATCTCTCGTCATCTTCCTCACCACACTGTCATCGTCACCTCCGATCCACCACCATCACCACCATAATCAACATCATCTTCTGCCTCATTTTTTCTCTAATCTTTATCACCGCCACCGCAATCGCCATCCTTAGATTCGTTACCACCATCCTCCGATCCACCATCACCATTTTTTCTGCTTCCCATCGATCTCAACACCTTGAAGCCCTTGTCTGATCTTCATCATCTCCCACCGTTGTCTTCTCCTCTGATTTTCATCACCGCCACCACCATCTTCAGATCCACCACAACCACCACCGTTGCAGCTTCCAAATTCAAATCTCCTCCGTCCACCCTCCAAGACCAGTTGGAAGAGTGACCATTCCACCCAACAATCATATTGAAGCCCACAATGATGTCACCATCGTTGTAGCTCCATTTCCGAATTGTGTCTGTCCAACCAAGTAGAAGATGTCATAAGTGGGATTTGGGCTTTTGGAATTAGGGTCTTAGGGATTTGGGGAAATTTCATATTTTCCAATTTTTTTAGCTTTTTTTTATTTTTAATCCAAAATTAAATAAATTTTAGATATTTGAATACCCTGAAAATTGGATATCACGTCAAGCTGGACACCACGTACGATTCACATGTAATTTGAGCTAAATTAGGCGATTTGGGTTCAATTACATGATTAATATTATAGATCATGGGTTCAAAACTAAATATAGATGCAAAATCTTAGATAATTTCCACACAATCAATATAGATCATTAATATTTATAAATATTTGGTACAATATTAACGTTTGGTCTCTTGTTCATTTTATGATAACTAAAGTGACATATCATATATTATATTCATATGTAACAATGTTTACAGAAATAATAATTTTATTTTAATTATTATTTTTCTTTAAACATCCAATTTGATATTTATATTTTATCATTGCTCAACCTTTTTGCACAAATGTATCCGAAGTTTGATACTTTACTCTACAAATATTAACCTTAGCGGATGACTTATAGCACGATATAGTGAACTATTGTCTCTAAGATGCTTATTTTTTACGGTATTTTTATCTTTTAATTAATTAAATAATTTTCATTTATTTTTATTGCATCTTCCTCTTCCAATCAGTAGCTTGTTGATGGCTACTATTGGTTGCATATTAGTATCATTCGCAAAGGTTGTTGATGATATTATAAAATTCCAAAGTTCAGGTACTTATAATACTTAATTTTAGTTTGATAGATTATTTGAACCAAAGTCTCTATGTCTTCCAAATAAATCTCCATAGTTATTTAATTGTATTTCCTTTTGATTTTGACAATTCAAACTTATTGATTCTTATATAAAGATAATTATATTTTGCCTCCAATTTTAGTAGCTACGTCAGCAGTTTAATTATAGACCGATACAGTGGAATATTGTCCCAAAGATACTTATTCTTGAGGGTATTTTTGTCGTTTGATTAATTAATTTCTCACCGCTAACGAAAAACTGTCAAAACTCCCATTTTCGTCTCAATTCGTATGTTTTTTTGGGTCAAATTCAACTACACATCATTTCATAAACTCATAAAAACATGACAAAAGGCACACCAATACCATCAAATAATCCCCATCATAGTCGTCGAAAAACTTCATGACTGTCCCTCAAGTTGAAAACCAAATTTCCTCTAAATCGTAACAAAACTTCTCTCGTTTATTCTCAAATTGAAGGTATGATTTTGAGAATTTAAAATATAATAAGAACTATTGTGATTTCTATAAACTTTTCAAACTTACAGTCTCCACCCAAATACTTTTAAAAGATAAAAATATCCTTCGAAATAAATATCTTCAGGGGAATTTTCCACCATCGACAACATTTGATTGCCTATTAGTATCATTCGCAAAGGTTGGTAATGGTATTATAAAATTCCAAAGTCCATGTACCCATAATACTTAGTTTGATAAATTATTTGAACCAAAATCTCTATGTCTTCCAAATAAATCTCCATGGTTATTTTCCTTTTGATTTTGTTAATTCAAACTTACTAATTCTTATATAAAGTTAATTATATTTTGCCACCAATTTTGATAGCTACGTCAGCAGTTTTGAAAACTTAAACAAAAAAATGACTGAAATTGGAAAAAACTAAAACATAGAGTACCAAAATTGAAAAACAAATACTTAATTGTCAAAAAAATGGAAATTGTCTTACATATAAAACCAAAATTGAAATTATCTCTAACTTCTAATAGTATAGTATTTTAATAAAAATATTAAATTTATACTATAACTTTGTTTTCATAAGCTTTTAATATATCATTGAAAAGCTCTTTAAATATATATTAATATGATCAAACTAATATTAGTCTCAAATTTAGAATTTTATAGAAGAATAATTTTAGTTTGACAGATTATTTGAACCAAAGTCTAATCTTCATGGTTATTTAATTTTATTTCCTTTTGATTTTGGTAATTCAAACTTACTAATTCTTATATAACTTTAATTATATTTTACCTCCAATTTTGGTAGCTACGTCAGCAGTTTTGAAAATTTAGACAAAAAAAATGACTAAAATTGAAATAATTGAAACATAGAGGACAAAAATTGAAAAACGAATACTTAATTGTCAAAAAAATGAAATTATCTTACATATTAAACCAAAATTGAAATTATCCCTAACTTCTAATAGTACAATGTTTTAATAAAAATATTAAATTTAAAGTAGAACTTTTTTTCTAAACTTTTAATATATCATTGAAAAGCTCTTTAAATATATATTAATATGAAACTAATTTTAGTCTCAAATTTAAAATGTTATAGAAGAAAAATAATCAATTCATGTAAAAAAAAAAAATTTCTAGAAGAGTTGTAAATGTAAAGGACTCTAGAAAAATAAATAAACATTAAATTGCATTACTATCCTCAATAAAGAGTTTTATTTAATTAGGACTCTATTTTACATCAATTAAATTTAATCATGAGGGTTAAATTTGGCATTACAAAAAATGGACAAAACATCCATACTTATATAGTGTTATAGATATAGATATAGATATAGATATATATTGTAGATGAGTAGAAAATTAAGTTAGTCTAATATTATAAAGACACTGACATGTTTTGTCTCTGTTTACTATTGTTGAATTTGTCATATATGTGTTAGATTTTTTATACCTTGTATATACTATATATGATGTGCTAATGTGCATGTATCTAGAGTTGAGTGTGAAGCGTTCAACGAAATGTGTTCCTTGCTAATATGCTCGTTTGTGGCGTTTCTTCTGCTTCATCTCTGTATTGCACAAAGTCCCGCTTCTCGTAATGTTGACTTTCATGTTGGTGTTGTTCTTGATTTTGATTCACCCGTTGGGCGGATAGGAAGCAGTTGCTTATGGAGGGCACATTCTGATTTTTATAAAGAACATGGAGACTATAGAACGAGACTGGTTCTGCATCCAATAGATTCAAACGACAGTATTGTTGATGCTGCTGCTGCTGGTAATTGACAAGTTTTCTTTCACCTATTACTCCGTTCATCACTCAACACTGCTCATGATATATTGAAGATTCTAACTACTGTGTTCCATGCGATGTTGCAGCTGTCACTTTGCTGCGAGATGTTAAAGTGGATGCCATCATTGGCCCTCAAAAGTCTACACAGGTCAACTTTGTGATGGAACTGGGAGATAGGGCTCATGTACCTATTATATCTTTCTCTGCAACCAGTCCTTCTCTCCTTCAACGAACCCCATACTTTTTTCAGACAGCATCCAGTGATGCCGATCAAGTTCAAGCTATTGCTTCCATAGTTGAAGAGTTCAAGTGGAGCCAGGTCGTGATCATTTATGAGGATACAGAATTTGGTAATGGTATTATACCTTATCTGTCTAATGCTCTGCAAGATGTTAGTGCTCGAGTTTCATATAAAAGTGTGCTTCCTAAGTCAGCCAGTGATGATTTAATTAGCAAAGAACTGTACAAAATGATGACAATGCAGACACGAGTGTTTGTGGTGCATATGTCTCAGTTTCTTGGAAATAAGCTCTTTCTAAAATTGAAAGAATTGAGAATGTTGGCTAAAGGATATGTCTGGATTGTAACCAGTGTGCTCACAGATCTATTCAACGTGGCCGGTTCTGATGTTGCTGAAGCCATGCAAAGGGTTATAGGGGTAAGGCCTCTAATCCCTAAGTCCAAAGAACTTCAGTCATGTGCTGAAACAAGTATATTTGGTCTTTGGGCATATGATACTTTGTGGGCTCTTGCTATGGCAGCTGAAAAAGTTGGGAGTGATGGATCAAACAAGGGAGAGAACAAAGAAAATGTCGTCTCAACAAGCCCATTTAATTTTGGGGTTTCAGAAACAGGTCTGAAGCTTCAAAAGGCATTGTTAAAAATAGGTTTTACAGGACCTTCTGGAGAGTTTAGCCTTGTTGATGGTCAGTTGAAACAGACATCATATGAGATAGTTAATGTTGTTGGAGGCAAAGAGAGACGTGTAGGAAACTGGACACGATCTGTTGGGATTTCCAGAGCGCGAAATCTGGAAGACACGAGTTCTTACTTCACTTCAAAGGATAATTTCTGGGGTATCATTTGGCCTGGGAACTCAACAGAAAGACCAAGAGGTTGGGAGATTCCTGTAAATGGTAGAAAGCTACGAATTGCAGTGCCACACAAATCTGGTTTTAATGACTTTCTGAAAATGGAGAAGGATAAGTTTACGGCTGTCATGAAAGAACTGCCGTATGCTATACCATATGAATTTGTCTCCTATCCATTCTTCAATCCTGATGGTTCAAGTGCTGGGAGCTATGATGATCTAGTATATCAAGTTTCTTTGCAGGTGATTCATCAAAGGAATGTGTTGTTTTTTTTTTATGGAACTAGATAGCTCTTTTCTTTCAATGCAATTAGTGTATCGCATATTGACCATGATTTTGTTTTATCTTTCATTCTTGGTGACAACAGAAAGATTATGATGGTGCTCTGGGAGACATCACCATTACTGCTAGCCGATCTAATTATGCTGACTTCACTATGCCACATACAGAAGGAGGAATTGCTTGTATAGTTCCCATCAAGTATGAGGATGTAAATGATTTATTCACATTTTTACACCCCTTAACCACACAACTGTGGCTTACTACTGCTGTCTTTTACATCTCAACGGCTTTCGTAATTTGGATCCTTTCCAAGAGGATTCTTCACAGAACAGGGGAGCCACTCGGTCAACATGCTGGCATGATTTGCTACTTTCCATTCTTTCCAGGTTTTCTATCTTCTTTTGAGTGCAAAGAGTTTAATTATTTATTCCCTTCATTTGATCAGATAACAACCATGTTATGGACACTTTTGTTTGAATGTAGGACAAGGGACTGAAGCCAATTTAATTTGTCTGATTCTGGTAACATGGGCTTTTGTAGCGAGTTTGCTAAACTCGACCTACACTGCCAACTTATCATCTAGGCTCACAGTGGCAAGGCTTCGACCAACTATTACAGATGTGGCACAACTTATCATTAATGGAGATAATGTTGGGTGTCAAGAAGGTTCATTTCTTCAAAGTTACTTAGTGAACTTAAGTTTTAATAACTCGAAAATCAAGACGTACAGGTCTGTTGAAGATTGTCGTAAAGATTTATCATCAGGAAGTATATCAGCCTATTGTGATGTTTTGCCTCACATCAAGCTAATATTATCTCAATCGTGTGGCAAGTACAAGATGGTTGACCCCATCTATCGCACAGATGGATTTGCTTTCGTAAGCATATATATTTCCTATGTATGTAAATCTCCAACTCAATCTCATATTGTTTCGTTTATTGATCATCTGTTTATCGTTCTCAGGCTTTTCCGAAAGGCTTTCCTGCAGTTTCTGATATCTCTAGAGCCATAATAAAGGTCATTGAAGAAGATAATAAAGTAAAGACAGAGCAATGGCCACCAAGCAATCTTCTGTGTTCAGGTCCTGAAAATAGTAGCTCTCCAACCAAAGTGTCGCTAAGAAGCTTTTTGGTGCTTTTCGTTATTACAGGTTGTGTTACACTGGCATGCCTCCTTCTTTCACTGCTCTTTCACCTACATACCAACCCATCTTTTCTTCAAAGAATATCAGACTGCATTGCTAATGTCTGGTCAAGAATTCTTGCATTGTGGAAGAAGCACTTCAAACAAAACGATCCATCATCGCTTCCCATGACTACAAACTCTAGTGACGAAATAAAACTAGAAGAAATGGGCTCTGCAAGTTAAACAGAAATTGTTTGTTTCTTCTACTAGTTTTAAAAATGTAAATGATTTATGGAGTAGTTTTCTGTCAATGTATGTTCAAGAATCAACCAAAACACTCAATATTCTATGTGAAACTTGATGAAAAAAACCCTGAACTTTGATCCTATCAAAGTATGAACATGAATCGAATAAGAACACCAACACACAGCGAATTACGTGGTTCGGCAACTTGCCTACATCCACGGGAACAATGGGGGGGGGGGGCGGAATTCTCTTATTGAAAACGAAGAACAAATCAAGAATTACAAGCAGCAATATCACACACACTCAGCTAACTTCTCTCGTGATTTTCTCTCTCTACACTTAATGTCAATCGCAGAAAATTACATGTCGATAAACTACATGAACTCAGCTATTTATAGAAGAAAGAATCATCTAAAACCGATCTCTAACGAGTGAGATACAATCGCATAAAGATTGGATATCAAAACTGCTCCCGTTTCTTGAATCTGTTGCTCAGAGCACGCGCTCCCAAATAACAGACATAACTGCCACCACGTGTCGCCTCCGGATTCGCTGAGCCATTCCACGCCTATTGCTCCAAAGAATAAAACACGACTCTATTAGTAGAAACGCTACTTTCTTCAGCCAATAGGATTTAAACGCGCAGCCACGTAATAGCGCTTTTATAAGTGAAAGTGCGCTTTTTCCCTTAGCTTTCAAAACACATTCCACAACGCCCAATTAACAACGCGTTTTCTTACTGTTGTAAAAGACCCGATTTTTCTTATATCTTTTACAACTACTCCATGCACTGCTCAGCTTAATCTTACAAATCTCCACCTTAGGCTGAGCAAGCATGATCCCACAGTAATGTACTTCAAGTAGCATTGGTTGAAGACTTTCCTCTCAGTCCAATTAGATCCATACAAAGCATGAACTTGGAAGGAGGAACTCCCTTTGTGAATGCATCGGCTGGATTGACTTCAGTGGGAATTTGCTTCACCTTTAGCACCTGCTTCTCCACCAAATCCCTGATAAAGTACAGCCTAACATCTATATGTTTTGTCTTCTCATGCATCCCAGGATGTTTGGCTAAGTGTATAGCACTTGAATTGTCACAATTCACAGTCACACTTTGCTGAAATAGGCCAAACTCCTCCAATATCCCTTTCATCCACACAGCTTCTTTTGCAGCATCAGTCAAGGCTATAAATTCTGATTCAGTTGATGAAAGAGCCACAATGGATTGTTGAGCTGACCTCCAACTTACTGCAGTGCCAAATAAAGTAAACACATAACCTGTGGTTGTTTTCCTTGTGTCTTGATTTGAAGCAAAGTCAGCATCTACATAGCCAATTAATGCATCATCTGTGCACCTCTTATTGCTGAAGCTTAGGCACTTGTTTAGTGATCCATTTATGTACCTGAGCATATACTTCACAGCTGTCCAATGCATCATTCCAGGATTGGCCATGTATCTACTTACCAAACTCATTGCATGAGCCAAATCAGGCCTACAACACACCATTGCATACATGGTGCTCCCCACAGCATTAGCATAAGGTATCTTGGCCATTTTATCTTCTTCCTTCTTGCTCTGAGGACACTGAGTCTTGCTTAGTTTGATTTGAGGTTGAACAGGTATTGAAGTGGCCTTGGCTTGGTTCATTTGATATCTGATTAGCACCTTCTTTAAGTATTCAGATTGGCTAAGAACAATAGAGCCTTGATCATCCTCTCTGAAGATCTCCATTCCCAACATCTTCCTAGCCATTCCAAGGTCCTTCATTTCAAATTCAGACTTCAATTGCTCTTTGATTTGATCTATACCTGTCATCTTAGTGCTAGCTATCAACATGTCATCAACATATAACAAGAGATAAGTATGAAAAGAGTTAGAGTGTTTAAAGTATACACAGTTATCAAACTTGCTCCTTTGGAATTTGATTCTATGCATGAAATGATCAAACCTTAGGTACCACTGTCTTGGGCTTTGCTTTAAGCCATATAATGACTTCTTAAGCATGCAGACTTTATCTTGCCTTCCCTCTAACTGGACACCTTCAGGAATCTTCATGTATATGGTCTCCTTTAGCTCACCATGCAAGAAGGCAGTGGTGACATCCATTTGGTGCAAGTGCATCCCAAACTGTACAACCATAGCAAGTAGTATCCTTATGGAGCTGTGCTTAACCACTGGGGAAAAGATCTCATTGTAGTCCACTCCTTCCTTTTGAGTGAATCCCTTGGCCACAAGTCTTGCCTTGTATCTAATTCCACCTCCAGGTTTAGTCTCAGCCTTCTTCCTAAAGATCCACTTACATCCAACAAGCTTTTTGTTGTTTGGTCTGTCAACTATGATCCAAGTCTTGTTCTTTTCCAAAGAATTTAACTCTTCCTGAATTGCTTCAAACCATTTTCTCATATCCTTACATGTGATAGCCTCTCTAAAGTCCTTAGGATCCTCAGCATCTAGCTCCTCAGCAGCAAGCAAAGCAAAATAGACATTATCAGCATAGCCAAACCTTGCAGGAGGTCTTATGTTTCTTCTTGTCCTATCTCTTACCAATAGGTAGTTATCCATGCCATTCTCATCCTGCTGATCCTCCTCTGAGTCTGAATGAGATGATTCATTCCCTTGAACTTCATCTTGTGCCACTTGAGGTAGTACTCTGTCCAAAGAGGTCTCCACCTCAAGCCTAGTAGTCTCAGTTTCTGATCCTGGTTTTTGTGCTAATTCTTCTTGCTTCAGAGGCATTCTTGCTTCATCAAATGTGACATCCCTTCTGATTATACACTTTTGATAGTCCTTCTCATAACACCACAGCTTGTAACCCTTCACTCCCTTTGGATAGCCTAAGAAGACACATCTCAAAGCCCTTTATTCCAGTTTGTCTTGCCTTATGTGAACATAAGCTTGACTCCCAAAAACCTTAAGCTCAGAGTAGTTAGCTGGCTTCCCACTCCACATTTCTTCAGGGGTCTTGAGTTGAATTGCAGTTGAGGGACATCTATTTACTAAATAAGCAGCAGTAGTAACAGCTTCTCCCCAAAAACACTTGGATAGGCCTGAACTTAGGAGCATGCATCTTACCTTATTCAATAGAGTCTGATTCATCCTCTCAGCCAATCCATTTTGTTGAGGAGTGTTTGGTACTGTCTTGTGTCTTAGAATTCCCTTCTCCTTGCAGTATGAGTTGAACTTATCAGAGGTAAATTCCAAACCATTGTCAGTCCTAAGACACTTCAATCTTCTTCCTGTCACATTCTCCATTTCAGTCAACCAATCCTTGAAGCTCTGAAATGCTTGATCCTTTGAGCTCAGTATAATGACCCATACTTTCCTTGAGTAGTCATCTATAAGAGACATAAAGTATCTCCCTCCATTCCTTGTTTGAGTAGTAGCTGGCCCCCAGAGATCAGAATGCACATAATCTAAGATCCCCTTGGTGCTATGACTTCCAGTCTTGAAGTTTAGTTTCTTTGCTTTGCCTAAGATGCAATATTCACATGTATCAAGACAAGTGATCCTATCATTACCAAATACCTTTTGTTTCTGAAGTTCCAACAGCCCTCTCTCACTGATATGGCCAAGTCTCTTATGCCAAAGTAGAGTTTTATCCATCTCTTTCACTGAGTGAGCTTCATCCATTGCAGTGGCTCCATCTAAGTAGTAGAGTTCATTCTTCTTACTGTCTTTCATTACCACTAAAGAGCCTCTTGTGATCCTTAATTGGCCATTCTCAGACTTGAAAGTATAACCCTGTGAATCCAACATATCTAAGGAAATCAAATTTCTCTTAAGATCAGGAACATACCTGACTTTTGATAGGACTCTCACTGCTCCATCATGCATCTTCAAGGGTATGGAGCCAATTCCAGCCACCCTGTAGGTTTGATTGTTTCCAAGCATCACCAAACCACCATCACTGAGAGTTAATTGATCAAACCACTCCTTGTTGGGGCTCATATGGAATGAACATCCAGAGTCTAGCACCCAATCCTCTTCAGTTCCTTTAGTGGTGACAGCAAGGACATCTGCAGATTCATAACCAGAGTTAGGAGTAGATGGTTCACTAGATTGTGTTACCTGATTCACTTGCTTTTGGTTCTGATTTTCTTGACTTTGCTTCAGCTTCTTGAACTTCAAGCAATCCTTCTTGAAGTGTCCTGGCTTGTGGCAATGAAAACATCTTTGTTCCTCCACATCATCTTTGTGTTCTTGTGACTGATTTCCATCCTTCTTGAGCTGCTTCTTATTACCCTTCTTGAACTGCTTCTTGGGCTTATGCTTCACAGATAGACCTTCTCCATTTGCAGGCTTGATATCACTTGCCTTTGTCAGCTCCTTGGTCCTTAAAACTGTGATCACATCTTCAAGAGTTAGTGGTGATTGATTTCTGCTATACAACAAAGAATCACAAAGATTTTCATAAGATTTAGGTAATGAGCCAAGAAGCATAAGAGATTTGTCTTCCTCTTCCAAAAAGACTTCAACATCTTTAATATCATCTATGATCTTGGAGAAATCTTCTATTTGATCAGTCACTGATCTTCCTTCCACCATCTTGTAGGTGTAGAGCCTTTTCTTCATAAGTCTTCAGTTAGCTAAAGATTTGGTTTGATACAAGGCTGACAGCTTCTCCCAAATAGATTGGGTTGTTTCTTCTTTTGAGACTTCTCTCAAAACTTTGTCACCTAGACATAAGATCAAAGTGCTATAGGCTTTATCCATGATCAGAGACTTTTCTTCTGCCTTCATGGATTCTGGAAGAGCTCCTTGAAGTGCTGGACCTAGTCCTTGAGTCAAGAGCAATGCCTTCACCTTGAGCCGCCATAGACCAAAGTCACATTTGCCATTGAACTTTTCCACATCGAATTTTGTAGTAGACATCTTGGTTGATTGTGCCTCTTCTCACAGACGACGCCACTTGTCAATGTATGTTCAAGAATCAACCAAAAAACTCACCAAAACACTCAATATTCTATGTGAAACTTGATGAAGAAAACCCTAAACTTTGATCCTATCAAAGTATGAACATGAATCGAATAAGAACACCAACACACAGCGAATTACGTGGTTCAGCAACTTGCCTACATCCACGGGAACAATGGGGGGGGGGGGAATTCTCTTATTGAAAACGAAGAACAAATCAAGAATTACAAGCAGCAAGATCACACACACTCAGCTAACTTCTCTCGTGATTTTCTCTCTCTACACTTAATGTCAATCGTAGAAAATTACATGTCGATAAACTACATGAACTCAGCTATTTATAGAAGAAAGAATCATCTAAAACCGATCTCTAACGAGTGAGATACAATCGCATAAAGATTGGATATCAAAATTGCTCCCGTTTCTTGAATCTGTTGCTCAGAGCACGCGCTCCCAAATAATGGACATAACTGCCGCCACGTGTCGCCTTCGGATTCGCTGAGCCATTCCACGCCTATTGCTCCAAAGAATAAAACACGACTCTATTAGTAGAAACGCGACTTTCTTCAGCCAATAGGATTTAAACGCGCAGCCACGTAATAGCGCTTTTATAAGTGAAAGTGCGCTTTTTCCCTTAGCTTTCAAAACACATTCCACAACGCCCAATTAACAACGCTTTTTCTTACTGTTGTAAAAGACCCGATTTTTCTTATATCTTTTACAACTACTCCATGCACTGCTCAGCTTAATCTTACATTTTCAAATAGAATACTTTTTCTGTTTTCTTTTTTTTTTTTGGAGACAATAGAACTACTGGCTATTGGCATTATTAACTGTTAGCAATATAATATATACTACCTCCGTCCCGGTTATCTTTGCCATCTTTGACCGGCACGAATTCTAAGAAAAAACTGTTGACTTTGATGTGATGTGTTATTTTAATGTTTTTGAGTGGCAGTTTTGTAATTAATGTGTGTTTTTTGAGTGTAAAGTAAGTAAAATGAAAGAAATTGAGGGGTAAGGTCGTAATTTTTTTGTTGCCATTTTTGGGCTGGCAAAGTTAGTTGGGACGTTCAAAAACGGAAAGTAGGCAAAGATAAGCGGGACGGAGGGAGTAGTTAATATTTAAATTACACTGTGAGATGAAGGATAATCATAAACATATTAACTGTGTAACTTATACATTAAACAATCTGGCAGTGATGGTTTGAAAGTTCAAAGTTTTTTAAAACTCTCACAGCCTTTCAATTTTCAAATCATGGTTAGAAATTAAAAAATACTATGATACAGTGCAATGTTTTTCAAATTTTATGATCACCTCTGGGCTCTAGTTACCATCTCCTTCAGAGGTTTGTTCTGTTAATAAAGGTCAGGTGTTTGAATATATTTTTCAAAAATATATTATTTCGTTGTCCCAACTGTTGTAAAGCCCAGTAATACAACAACAACAGTTATAACCTTTGTCCCAACTGTTGTCATTGATGTCTTCCACAACGGTTATTAACCGTTGTCAAATCTGTTGTCTTTGATCTCAACCACAACGGTTCTCAACCGTTGTGCATGTGTTGTAAATGCAGACACAAATACATCACTTGGCTTACCGTTATAAAAGCCGTTGTTGTTGAGGTCTTCAACCACGGTTATTAATCATTGTAGTTGAGGGGGGTCTATGACAACACAATCTACAACAACGGAAAAAAAGGTCTACCACAACGGTTAATATGAGTGGTTGAGCGAAATTCTTGTAGTGAATTGATTTATAGGAGGAATTCTCTATATTTTTGGTCCATGATAATAGGACAAAGCTCTTGTTTAGTACATTCATTATAGATTGTGTGATGTTAGACTAGAATCATTCTTGGAAGATATGCAGTATTTTAATAGGATGGTAGATGAAATGTCATTCTCAATACACTTATACGGTAGTTAATGAGAAAATTCTGGGAAGTCTGTTATGTCCAGTTTTATATCTATATTGGATTTTCTTAAAAAAACCTTGTATGTCCCTATATATTTGTATGTTTTAACGATAGTGTGTCAAGTGACCCAATAAAAATGTGCTCATTGTTAGTTTCCTTGTTTATGGCACTTGCTTTGCTTCCTCTTTGTACAGCACAAAATTCGAGTGGCCATAATGTTGATGTTCATGTTGGTGTGATTCTCGACTTTGATTCACTGGTAGGGCGTGTAGGAAACGCCTGCTTATCGATGGCACGTTCTGATTTTTATTTGGCTCATGGAAACTATAAAACAAGACTGGTTCTGCATCCTATAGATTCAAATGGAAGTGTTGTTGGTGCTGCTGCTGCTGGTATGTGATAACTGTTTTCTCACCATAATGCTGTGATCATGATATTTGGACTATTCTAAGTTTCAAACTATATGTTGCAGCTCTTGATTTGCTGCAAGATGTTAAAGTGGATGTCATTGTTGGTCCTCAAAAGTCTTCACAAGCCAGCTTTGTGATGGATCTGGGAGACAGGGCTCAGGTACCGATTATATCTTTCTCGGCCACAAGTCCTTCTCTCATTCGTCGAACCCCTTATTTTGTTCAGACAGCTCAGAGTGATGCCAATCAAGTTCAGGCTGTTGCTTCCATAATTGAAGTGTTAAAGTGGAGTCAGGTCGTGATCATTTATGAGGATACTGAGTTTGGGAATGGCATTATACCTTATCTGTCTAATGCTCTCGAAGATGTTGGTGCTCGAGTCTCATACAAAAGTGTGCTTATGAGAACAGACAACGATGAGATTATAAGCAATGAACTTGACAAAATGATGGCTATGGAAACACGAGTGTTTGTTGTGCATATGTCGCAGTTTCTTGGAACCAAGCTCTTCTTAAACGCAAGAGAACTAGGAATGATGACTGAAGGATATGCTTGGATTGTTACCAGTGGGCTGACAGATCTATTCAGCTTGGTCGATTCCGATTTGTTGAAGCAATGCAGGGGTTTCTTGGGGTGAGGCCTGTGATCTCCAAATTCAAAGAACTCCAAGCTATGGCTGCTAGATGGATCAAAACATCTCTTCAAGATAATCAAGATATGAAGCTGGCTGGAACAAGTGCATTTTGTCTTTGGGCATACGATACTTTGTGGGCTCTTGCTATGGCAGCTGACGAAGTTGGGAATAACGGGTCGAATGTAACTGAGAATGAAGCGAATATCAACTCAACTAAGCCATTTACTTTGGGAGTTTCTGTAACAGGTCCTAAGCTTCTCCAAACACTGTTAAAAACAAAGTTTCCAGGACTTTCTGGAGAGTTTAACCTGGTAAATGGACAGTTGGAGCAGACAGCATATCAGATTGTTAATTTTGTTGGAAGCGTGGAGAGGCCTGTAGGGACCTGGATTCCATCTGATGGGATTTCTGGAAAGCGAAATGGAACTGCCAGAACTCTCTCTGCTTCGAATTATAAAATCAGGACTATCATTTGGCCTGGAGACTCAGCAAATGCACCGAGAGGTTTGGAATTTTTAGCAGGTCGTAAAATGCTCAGAATCGGAGTGCCAGTGAGACCTGGTAATGATGAATTTCTGAAAGTAGAGATAGATCCTCAAACTAATAAGACAAAAGCTACTGGTTTCGACACAGATGTGTTTGCTGCTGTCATGGCAGAACTGCCATATGATTTACCATATGAGTTTGTCCCCTACCCATTTTTAAATCCTGATGGTTCGGTAGCTGGGAGCTATGATGATCTTTTGTATGATGTATTCTTGCAGGTGAATTCTGAAGTAAACATGTTAGTTTTGTTCTGTTACCATGCAGTTCTTTTCTTGCAAAAGAAACGTTATTTAACTCGTGGGGTGTTTATTTTTTGGTTCTTGGTGTTGACAGAAACATTTTGATGGTGCTCTAGGAGAGATCACGGCCACTTCTAACCGGTCTATGTATGTTGACTTTACTGTGTCCTATTCGCAAGGAGGTGTTGCTTGTATAGTTCCTACCAAGCTTGAGAATATAAATGATATGTTCACATTTCTTGAGCCCTTAACTACAGAACTGTGGCTAGCAACTGCTGTCTTTTACGTCTCAACTGCTATCGTAATTTGGTTCCTTTCGAAGAGGATTGTCCAGAGATCCAAGTCTTCACCTGGCCAACATGCTGGCATGATGTGCTACTTTCCGTTCTTTCCAGGTGTTCTATCTCTTACACTTGACTTGTTTCTTCGTCCTTTCATTTGATCAGATCACTGAAATAACTGTTTTGTATGCAGGAGAAGGGATTGAAGCCAACCTAGTCTGCCTGATTCTAGTGACATGGGCTCTCGTAGCAAGTCTGTTGAGCTCGACCTACACTGCCAACTTATCAACCAGACTTACAGTAGCAAAGCTTCAGACAACATTCACACCTAGCAATGGAGGTTATGTTGGGTGTTTTGGGGATTCATTTGTTGTTGGTTACTTGAAGAATTTGGGATTTTATGAATCAAGAATCAGGATATACAACTCTATTCATGAATCTCAAAAGGCTCTATCCTTGGGGAGTAAAAATGAAGGTATATCAGCACACTGTGACATTTTGCCTCGCATAAATCACATATTATCTCAATCGTGTGGCCAGTATAAGATCGTTGGCGCTGTACATCCTGCAGACGGATATGCTTTTGTAAGTATGGTATACACTTCTTGAATACGATGTACCTCTCGTATTTCATCTCTTGATTGTCTTTACAGGCTTTTCCGAAAGGTTTTGCTGCCGTTTCTGATATCTCTAGAGGGATTATTCGATTGACAGAAAGTGGTGCCATTCAAAAGATGGAACAAGTCATTTATAATGCAGAGTGTCCAGACGATAGCAGCTCTCTAAATAGAGTGTCATTGAGAAGCTTTTTGGTGCTTTTCGCCATTTCAGGATTTGCAACGGTGATTTGCCTCGTTGTTTCACTGCTCGTTCCCCTGCATAACAACCGATCTCTGCTTAAAAGAATGTCGGACCTCATTGCCTATATCTTCTCAAAAATTCTTGCATTGCGGAAGTACTTCAAACGAAACGAGCCTTTGTCTCTTCTCAAGACTACCAGCTCTAGAGACCAAAAACAAGTTGCAGAGACTGGGTCTTCAAGTTGAATGAATCAATTTAGTTGTAAATGAAACAAGGAGCTTGTTAGCAAACTTAGCATGGTGGTTATTAGTATACTATATCATATGTCTCATGTCAACTACTGAAAATGAAAACTCAAATTATCTGTTAAATATCATGCCACATATGCATGCGTTCCCACAACTTTCTTGTGTTATTAGTTAATCAAAAATGGGTGACAAGGTTAGAAAACGTAGTGGAAATTGAAAATGAAATACGAGATGTAATAGAAGATCTATCTAAAAAACCACAAGATATATGCTGATCTTCTTCAAGCTATAACAAAATTTACATTTCCCCTATGCATTTCAAGTCCTACACCGATCGAGTAAAGGACGGATTAGTCATGCCGTATAGAAGCAATAGTGCATTCAGCTCAATTCGTCAAGACATACATGAAGCATGGAATGGGATCATTAAAGTAGGACAATGGTGTATTATTGCAAGTGTTGTGCAACAAAATGAACATTGTTAGATTACAATCATACCCTTCTTCCCACCAAATTGCTCAAATTCTTACATATTTATCTGCTACATACAATGGTTCCAACACTCAAGTTTAATCAGAGTTCAACTAAACTCTCCTTCAGGTTGTCTTTGCCTTGGGTGGTGATGGAAGCAACTGCACAACAAAAGTAGGAGAGATTTTCTTAGCAAAAGTTGGGTTGTAAAAGAAAACTGTGTATTTCGAATACAATTTCAATTCTTTTTTCAAAGCTTGATTCTTTTATATAATCATATTGATATTACATCTAGCGCAGTACACTTGCTTTGAGTGTACTATATTTGACACTAGATATTGCACCTTGCCTTGACATACATCTGAAACAGAGTTTTTCTTCATATTTTTAACCAATAGACGAAAGGATTGAAAAATTAGAAGTTGACGAAATAAAAAAGGTACCTGGTAGCAGGAGATGAGAGAGCTAACAAATCCGAAGGCACCAGTTACACGAGGAGTGACTTTCTTGGGTGCCAGTTGAAGCAAGCCAACAGCAACAACTATGTCCATAGCTGCTTTAACAAGCGCGAGTGATCGCTCATTCGACTTTTGAAGCTTAGATCGGTATTGATCATTCTGAAACAGAGGATGCAACCAAGAAAAACAAAGCATAAGAAGACATCATCCATAGAAGTACAAGCCTGAAATTTCCAAGTAGTATTGGTAAAGTTTGTCGAAAGCAGACCTTGTACTTATTAGTATTCTTCAGCTCTTTCTCTAGCTTTTTCATCGACCCAGAAAGCCTTCCAATTTCACCAATCTGAAGCGACAGACAAACAAATCAAGACATAATAAGTTCAAAACTGATCGGAAGTATATAATTTTTGAAGCTAGAGAGCCGAGGAGGAGGTAAAGAAACGTACTTCAACCAGGGTGCTGCAGACAGAAGAACCCAACCAACAGAAAAGAGATATCCTTCCAATTAATTCTGCACGTTCTTTGTTCTGCATCAGAAAACTTTCCATTTCAATACAACATCTTTTTTCGCATACTCTGTCGAAGTAGAGAAGTCTTGAGGCATACCTTATATATGCCTGTCCTCCCCAGCCACACAATTTGATCCAAAAACAAGAAAGTGGACAAAAGTGCATTCTTCGACTGAAACAGTCTCCGACAAGAAGGGTAAGGTAAATAATTAAGAACAAAACAAAATAACAACAAGAACAATAATTAGTTTGGGAATTCCACATTAGAGGAGTCACTACCTTTCCCAACAAAATCAGAGGAAGTGGAGTTCCAGGTGCATTTGGGCTAATGAGAACATGGAGATCATTGATGAACTGCAAAATTTAACGGATATAGAGTATACAACTGAAAATGAGTATAGAAAGAAATATGGCAAACCTCAAAGAACTTACTGGCAGACAAACTGACCTTGAACAAACGAAACACTTTTCGAGCCAAGCTAGTTGATTTGTCCACATTTTGTGCTGTCCCAGGCTCTCCATTACTCAAGAATTTGGAACCATATTGTATAGCCCTGCATATCTTATCCCTTGCTTCAGCTTTGTTTAGATACAAAACAGCAAGAGCAAGCTCTGCTCTGGTGACATCCAATGAACTCATATTTATCTTGATTAACCTAGAAAATCGAGACACCAATCAATTATCATATTTACACAAATCTTGACATGATTTCACGTTATGGCCTATTCAGGTTATCTACTTTACATCAACAATAAGGTATGATATGAGCGATTGAAGTTCAACTTTAAAAAAAAAAAAAAAAGTTCGACGAGCTATTTAATTGTCAGCATCGCGAAGAGGATGAAATTATTAGCATTAACAAGAGCAAAGAATAGAAAATTTCTTCTCATGTGATATCAGCAGAAGCATTACTTCTATCAATGTTAACTCATATTTTTCGATTTGACCTCGAATAAATATGTATTGCTCGTCTTTTACCTAGCAATACTTGCAACTTTCAGATGAGAATAATCTTTAATCTATAGCTTTACCCATAACTAGAAAACCTACCTAACTTCTCTTCTACTTACTCAAATTAACCAAGAGAGATACACGATCCAATTCCAAAGCCAACAACTTCGAATTCAGAATAACCTCAACCAACAATTCCCCAAATTTCCGACTAGCTATTCAGCAATAAAACACTGGAAAAAAAATTCACCAAAAATTTCCCGCAAGCAATTAACTCTATAACATTTCCTGCCTCCAACCTCAACGGCCAATTCAATTTTTATAAGAAAGAAAGAAGAAAACACACACAAACACACACAAGAATTCAGTAAAACAGCAAAAAGGTCGAAGTCTATATACCTAAACAGGAGATCAGCAAAATCCTACAGAAAAACACAAAATCAGATCGATAACAAACAACTAGTAGACTTATATTTATATATATATATATGTATATATGTGTGTGTGTGTGTGTGTGTACGCATAAAAATGAATGAATTGAAGAGGAATTCAATCTGTACCGGGAATTGTGCCCACACCTTTTCTCTTGAAATTCACAACAGTACTCTTACTTCTTTCTCTCTCTACTCTCTCTCTCTCCCCTCGCGAAGGAATGCCGCGGCGGGGGATAAAGGCGTGTTTGGTTCTCCTTTTTTTATTTCGAAAATTTCTCAGTGAAATAATAAAAACGTGTATAATTAAATAATGATTTTTTTTGGCTTTGAATAAAGCAATGGGGATAAACATCCGACGGTGGCCGCGACCTCATCGATTGATCGGATGGACAACGTTGCCTATTGTAAATTAGTTTTAAATTATTATTTTCATATCAATTTCTTTTTGTTTTTTTCTATTCTATATTAGGAAATTGCTGGTTCAAATTTTGTGGAACTTGTGGGAAACATACAAAACATAATTTGATGCCCAAAATAAAATAATATTCCAATTGAGCTCAATTCATGTAAGTAAACAATTTTAAATATTTACAGTGAAATATATATATATATATCACTCACAATTTAGTTAATTTATTAAATATTTCTAAAATAATTGTGATAATTACCAATATATTATTTGAAGAATTTATAATGTTGTCATCTATCGCAATAGGGGGTTGAGATATTTGCTTTCGTTTTCTCGCTACATGTTTTTTGGGGTTCATATTGAAACATAATTAAGATTCAGATTTTTAAAAAATACTAAATTTAGATATTTCGTTTGCTAATTTTAAAGAGATTCATTTGCATTCACAAAGTAAAATTCATAACTTATGATTTGGATTAAAAAATAAAGATTGAACATGCTATTTTTAATAATAAATAAAGATTTTGTTTTATAAATTTTAGGAGGAAAATATCGTTGAAATATTTCTAAACAATTTTTTTGTTGAGCTTTTTCTTGGTATAGATTTTATTAACGAGTAAGTCTCTTGTGAATCAGGTGCATAAATCTCAGTCGGATCGGATTTGGGTCAAGGGGGACCGCTCTTTTTTTTTTTTTCACGCATGATTTTTGAAAATGTTTACGTACCAATAGGTTATGCTAGACATACATTTACGTTGTGTTAAATATACATTTGTATATAGTTAGACATACTTTTATATATGTTAGACATAGTTTTATATATAGTTAGACCTATCTACATAAGGTATGTTTAACATAACACAAATATATGTCTAAATATACATAAATGTAGGTCTATTAGAGCAAATTTTAGATGAACTTCAGCACGAGTCTCAGGCACGTGGGAGCACGTGCAGGCGCGTGGGAACGAGTGAGCGGGTCGACCCGATTGCACGGATCCTAGATCCGTGCAACCGGTATATAAAAGTTTTTGCCTTTATTAACATTTTTCAAATTAAACCCTAATTTGGGTTGAGATGATTCAAGGGAATTGGGCAAAATTCAATCAAATTTTGTAAAGTTAAGATTGGAATAACTGAGATATCAGAGCTGGCATTCATGCACAAGTTCAACATCTTCCAAGATCAATATTTCAGCAAATCATGAGAACAATTCGCCATGAAATCCAGCAAGAATATCATACATATTAGATCCAAACATAGAAGAGAGTCAAGAGACTTACCTACGAGTCGAAATCAATAACCGTACGATAGATGATACTACATACCACTCAGTTCAATAGCTAGTCGACTTGCAGTCATAAGAAAATTGGAGAAAATGATGGCAAGACTATCTAATGCTATTTTCTTCCTTAAGATCGAGGTCTTTCAAGTGGAGAAGGCGAACGGCTACATGGAAAATATATGAAATCAAGAATTAAATTAGGGTTCAATAACAAAAACTACGAAAAACATCAAAACAGAAATGACATCCACCTGTTATATCTGTCATTGGCAGGGCTTTCGGCTCGCCCATAGTGAGGACTGCCCCTTCGTTCTGATCTGGAATTTGGTACACCTCCATGTCCATAGTCAGGGCTACCCCTATCCCTTTGATAGGGACTTGGAGAACGTCGCCTATCATAGTTTCTTCTATCAGGGGACACGTCACGGCCTCTTCTATCAGGGCTGTGCCCGTTTCTTTTGTCATCATCATCACGAATTGCATATTCTACTGAAATAACTCGATCCATGAACTTACTGCATCGGATTCCAAGCCATGAAGTAAGAGTCGTGTAGGAAATAGATGTTTGGAGAATTTTCTTGGAGAAATACAGACCTTAAGTGGGTTGCTTCCAATGCTCGGGTGGCATCTTCCTGCAACTCGTATTGCACAAATGCAAAATTCCTTCTAATCCTGACATTGGACACTCTTCCATGCGACTCAAAATACCTCTCGATGTCTTTGGTCCTAGTATTGATTGGGTCGAAGTTAATGACAAATAAAGTTTTTGAAGGTCGTGAGTTAGCAGAGGGTTTTTTGGAGCTATCAGACTTTCTCCCACCATGTTCTTGCTGCAGATTAAAGAATTGGAATTAATTTTGTAAAAATAAGAATGAATTTACATTCCATACACCATATAGCATTAAAAAGTAAGGAACATTAAGGGAACCTTAGTCCACTCAACGCGAAGTCTGCGCCCTTTTCTACCAAACTCTATCCTGTCGAGTCTCCGGATTGCATCCTCTGCATCTCGCTCGTCTTCCATATAGACAAAACAGAAGCCTACAAAGCCAAAAAAAGTTAAAGAAGGCATGCCATGACTCTTAAGTTGGAAGAAGGATTAGATGTTAAGATGGGTTCAGTAAAAAGAGACGCAAGATTACAAAATGATGTTGCACAAACAATAGCAAGATTCAAGCCCCTGCAAATAAGAGGGAGAGGAGAAGACAAATTCCATTTGAAGAGAACGCAACACCTGCCAATGGATCCGATATGAACATGATATCTATGCTGAAACATGTCGAAAATTGATGACTGGGCAAAGTCATGAGGAATGCAAAAGTCAATGGTCTCAGGAAAGTGTGGGATAGTAGGACCATGGCAGATATATTGGTATGTTTGAACAGACACAAGCCAGAAAATAAAGGCAGAGAACCATCCATCCAGGAAGATCATGGAATATCCAAGTAATCCTGCGTGAAAGACACTATTGAGCTCCAAGCTTCACTACAGCCAAAAAAGTAAAAGGGGAAAAAAGGACGAGTCTCTCTGAAAAAACATGAACAAAAATCTTATCACAATTAGTCAAAAGAACATAATTTTTCCTTCATAATATATGATCAAGGGCTTCCTTCAAAGCCAATCTATGATTAATCACACCCACTCATTTCTACCAATAATCCATCAAAACAAAATCCTTTTAACCGCCAAAATGAAAAAGCTCTAACACTCCATCCTCGGCTAACCATATGTAATTGCTCAGAGAGAGCTATATAAAACAGAACGGAGAGTTACATAAACGAGCAGGCATAGCATCAACATTACTACATTAATCATCAACAATGGCAGATCTATTGACTCTTTTGAACAGACACATACATGAATTATGGGTACGAGCAAGAAATAAAGGCAAACAACCATCCATCAAGCAAGAACCATAAAATTCCAAGTAATCCAGTGCCAAAGAAGCTAGGGAGCTCAGTGGCTTCAATACAGCAGAAGACTGGGAAGAAAGGCACTTTTCTCTAAAGGAAACAACATAAACAAAAATTCACACAAAGTTAGTTGATAAAACAAATTTGTATTCAGTGAAGAAAGGCTCTCTTCTCTATGGAAACAACATCAACATCCAACAATCAGTTAAAAAAAATCAAATGTTTATTCTGCAATGTGATTAAGGGCTGAAACACAACACTTAACTTCAAATCCCTAAAATCCACACACACACACACACACACACACTAAAAGTTACCAGATTTCATATCCACCCTCTCAACCCTTCCATATTTTCTGAAAAGACGATCAACATCGGACTGTCGAGCATCAAAATCCAGATTCCCGCAAAATATAGGCCTCATGATCCTTACAACTTCCTGCAAACAAAAGATTCATCATTTCATCACCCATTTATCTGTACAAAAGAATATTTTACCGAAATTTACCAATAAACCTATAAAATAATCGATATGATTATACGCACGAAATTAGAGAGAACAATCTGCTACCTATGAGCTGGTCTTCGCAGCTGGATTGATGTCGAGAAACCCTAGAGTTGAAAATGAAAAGTCAAGGAAGTATTTCTTCACGCTCAACCTAAACGACGTCGTTTATACATGAATGTTTTTCGGGCCTGCATGCATTGGGCTAGGCCATCTCAATTGGGCTTTCTTTGATGTCTTGAGAATTTGTAACTAATTATGGAATCATACAAAATTATCATCTTTAATCTAATTCATATAGAAAAATTATTGGTATTGTTTGAATTAATATAATCAATAGCTCTCATTTTGAGTGAATTACAATGATTTGGGTGGTAGACCACTCGTTCTGATTCAGGTACATTTTAAATCATTTCATTTAAATATTGTTTTTCAAATCATAAAACAATTTTAAATTAATTAATCTCATGGCATACCATGCTTGATTAAAGCAATAATAAATAGGTTGTACTATATTTTGGAAGCCAATTTGGCCATTGGCAATATAATATATGGAAAAGCATTAAATTAATTATCATTATTATCACCAAACAATTTGGTAGAATCAATTTGCATTATGATACATCCAAACAGCCCACAACAAAATTCAACTTTTTTAGCCACCAACCAATATACAAAAATCATTTTCCTAAATTCTTTTTTGTATAATAACAATGAATTTAAAAACAAATTAAGCTAAAAGATTAACTTTTTTAGTCTTGATAAATAACAATTCTTGGCTTTTCAAAAAAAAAAAAAAAGAATAATAAAACACTTCTTGGAATATTATTTACTAGGAAAAACTTTTTTGACCTCATTTGGTCCAAATAAGTCTAGAAAGTAGTGCTACCATAACCATGTATGTGTGAGTACATATTTCAAATATCCAACATATCATTCAATTTCATTTTTTTATATAATCAGACACTGAAATCATTATATATTAACGATAGACATATTAAAAGCTATCATTGTGTACATTTTAACATTTTCCCAAGTCTAGATAGCATGTGACTTTGCTAATTTAGTGTTATTGACATTTATGGCCAATTAATCCTACATAGATATTTTATTATAAATATGAATCTTGTTGCAAACTCATTTAATCTTTGGGATAGCAATCCAACAAACCACAATTTATAAAATGATTTACTTTTCTATCATTTTGCATTATTTATATTTTTCTAACCCCTATATTCAATAAAAACAACACATTTGTCCTCAAATTTCAACATCTTAATCAGACACGAATTACGGTGATAAGTAAAAGTGTAAGAGTTTTTCTAAACAATTTACCAAAATCGTGGTAGAGAATTAACAAATTATATTGTGTGGTAAATAAGTCAAAAACAATTTAATTTTAAAGTATTTGAGATATTTTACCACAGAATTAGAATCTTTTGTCTCTCTACTTACAAAATCCAAATCATTTAACTACCAAGTAAAAAAAAGGCTAGGATAAAAAAGGTCTTATAAAATAAAATTGATGAAATCGATCGAATAAAAAATGAACACATTGTCAGAAGTATAAAACACAGGACCGAGTTAGAAAAAAATCGAAAATTTATATTTTAAAAAGAAAAATAATTTTATAATAGTTTCCTTAACACGTTTATTGAATTTAGGAAATGAAGTTTATTTTGAAAATATTATTATATTCTTAATATCTTTAATATTGAATACAGAATATGATATGTTGTGTAATAATAAAGAGAAACAATTTTTTAAAAAAAGGCTATTTTCAAGAATACCAATACGACAAAATTCTCTAAATTTCTCTCTCATTTCAAGAAAAAATATCTGCCTACCAATTCCAAACAAGAAATTATCTTTATGAACAGAATTTTACCACCTACTACTATATAAAGTTATTTGCAGATTCTTAAAATGATCAAATTAAATGAAGGGACACCATTATTGGGCTCCAATCCAATGTTGAAACTAGGGAAAAAAGACAAGAAATTTAACAAGCAGTTTTTTTGTCACCTATTTTACTGAGGAATCTAGCAGAATCCAGCCCTTTTTATTACAGTTGCAAAAGGTTTCTTTGTGCTGTTTAGCCGCCAATTTGGTTCCAAAGATTTCTCGCCCACCAACTGTTTGATAAAATAACTGAGGGCCCCAGAATGTGGACCCTAATGAGAATGCAAGTCCACTGGCACATACAAAATAGAGATGGAAGACTTGCTGTGTTTCTTCGTTCTCATCCAAAGGGATTAGGATCCCATTTTTGGGCAGTGTTTTTTTACATTTGTTGGAAAAATGAAATCTTGATTTGTTGTCTATGTTTTATTGGGCTTGTTGGCTAGTAATCACTCGTTTATCTTTTCTTGTTACTAGTGATGTGTATTATCTCTCATCATTGGTTCCCACCAAAGAAATTACAGTCTTTTCTCCATTTATTGGAAATTATTGATGTGTGCTTTTAATAATCTATTTCACTGTTGATTTTCTTCTCTTTCATGGAATTTGTTGGTGGCTGGGGTTTCCCTGCACTTGATTTCTTACCTAATAGTTGACTTTCAGAAAAATGATCTCAGAAGTTGTCATTTCTTCTTGATCTTGGATCTTCTTTTGTTTTTCCAAGTCTATTTTTGCCCTTCTTTAGAGATTGGGTTTTTGTTATGTTAGGCTCTGGAATGAATCTGATCACAACAATTGTCGGGTTTGGGATGAGTGCAACCTTCATTGTTTTTGTTTGCACGAGACTGATTTGTGGGCGGCTCCGCCGTTTAGAGGCTCAGCAAATGTTGGACATTGAATCAAGAAATGATCTTGAGCTGGTATGTTCTTTGCCTCTGACTTTTATTGTATTCTAATCTGTGTGTTTTTCATTGGTTTTTTAGTTGACTGAGGCTAAGTAGCTATGATCATCACAATGTTACTATTGCAGTTCTTTGTTTTATAGGAATTTGCTAATTCATTCTAGCATATACTGTTATTTGCATAGTGCTATATCTAGGAAGGGGCTTATGTAGATTGTACTTGATCAATTGACCATCTTGTCAAGAGGCGTATATACTTCCGTTTTGTGAATTCTGATCCACTTGTGTGGTTTTGAATAACCTTGCAAAATGATAACACCTTTGTGTATAACTGAAGTTTACATTAGTTACATGTAAATAATTCGAGCCGTTTGATTGAATGTTCACAAACTATGAAAAGAAAGTAGGAGATCTCCATGTCCATAGAAGCCATAAGGTTCAACATTTATCATTTCTCTGCATCCATTGCATTCTCAATAGTTTCAACTAGGGATCAATCATGGGCCAGTCATTGTTCTTATTTTCTTTTGTGGATCGTTTTTGGCAGCCAGAACACCGGATTAATGGTCTTGAAGCAGTAGTAGTTGCTGCAATTCCGACTATGAAGTTCAACCGCGAAGCATTCAGTTCAATGGAGAATACACAGTGAGTGTTGTAGCCATGTGAGTTTAGAAATTATTAGTTATCATAAAATAGTGATACATATTCTTTTCGAATCACAGATGCGCCATATGTTTATCAGAGTATCAAGAGAAGGAAGTGTTGAGAATCATGCCAAAGTGTGGGCACAGTTTTCATCTTTCTTGCATCGATATATGGCTCAGAAAACAGTCCACATGTCCAGTATGCCGTCTTTCAGTACAGGACCCTGTTGAAACAATGCATGTTCGAACAGCTTCCTTAATTTTGGGACAATCTTTTGATAGTTCTGAGATTTCAGTCGAACATTCTCAGCAATGGCTGCTCCCTACTAATAATGCTCACAGAGGGGGCAATGATAGAAACCAAATGCATCAAGATTCCATTGCCATTGAACTCGACTCTACATCAAGATCATCATAGAAGATATTCTGGTTCTATAGCTTTCTTTTAACCCTTTTTTCAGTTTCTTCATTTCGATGCTTTAGCGATTGGAATCACATAATAGAAGAAGAATTCTCAAACGTCTCTGTATATACATCTCTTGTTTTGTGACGCTTGAGATTCATTGATTCTTGAAAAATGCAGCGGCATCAGTGTTGTCTACGGATTTTTCTTCTGAGCTATGTTTATATGCTCGTTGTTTTCTCGTTGAATGTACATGTCGTCTCAAACACAAGCATCTGTGATGATATATCAGAGAAGAAGTGTTCTTTTCATGGTTGAAGTGAAGCAGAAAAAACCATCAATTTCTGTTATTCGGTATATCCAGCATTTGTGGCAATCTTGATGGAGAAGAGTGTGGCTGTGGAATGTCATTTATGCCCCTGGAATTTCTTTACACATCGTGTAAAATTGGATTTGGATTTTCAATATTTTTAGTTTATAATCTCTTTTATGAATTCCCAGTAGAGAATGACTATAGAAGCAGTAAAATGATGACAAAATATTTTATGCAACTGGTATATGGATTCTACCCGCCCCACGCGTCTCAATGTGCTCCCACATGCTTGGTGGGTGCGTTCAAACCCACTAAGATTCACTTCAGGCAGTCATACTTTCATGTTATGTTAATGTTACCTTCATATTATGTTAGTGTTACCTTTAACATAACATGAATGTAACACTAACATAACATGAAAGTCAGTCTAACATAACATGAATGTATGATTAACATTGTTTTTTACTTTCATGTTATATTAGTGTTACCTTCATATTATATTAGTGTTACCTTCGTGTTATTTTATTCAATGGTTTTAAACTAATAGTATGAAATTTAGAGATGAGGTCATGCTAACATAACACGAAGGTAACACTAACATAACATGAAAGTAACGACCAAAATACACGAAAAAGTAAAGAGGCGCTAGCTGAGCGGATCGGCCCAACTCACGCGCATGATCTCAGATACGTGCAATTGGTGTACATGAGAGTAACTCAAAAATAAAATAAAAAGGACTTGATACACACTTTTCATTAGTTTGGGTCTAGTTGCCAAAATCATGACTGAGTCTTACGTGTGACCGTGTCACGAATCATCTGATGTGAGATGAATCAACCCACAACTCATACTAAACAATTCACATATGAATTTATAAAAATGGGTTTATATGTGGGTAAAAATGATTCGTCTCCTATTCGAGAGATCATGTAATGTAAATTTTTGTAAAATATTATACAGTAGACGATTTTTAAAGTAATATTCATGGTGTGTTTATATATGTCTTCTTACATTTTATAAAAGGCTAATGGATTGTTTATGTTATAATACATTTCAAGAGTTATAAATTTCATTTGCATATGTTCAGAATTTGTTTTCTCATTTTTCATTATTTGTTTTGGATTTTTTTGAGCTAATTTTAAAATATGTACAAAATATGTTTTCTAAAGCTAATTTTGAGCCCTTTTGTTTTGAATTATCAAGAGGAAATCATACAACAAAAACTTAACTTGTATATAACTAAAATTTTGAGTAATAAAATAAAGGGTAAAAAACAAAAATTCATCTCAAGTACACGTGATTTAACACTTTACTATATCATTTTTAAATGTTTTCATTTCACTATATAAAGTATGAGAATTTTGCAGGTTACAATATTTTGGACTGATACGTCATCAAATCTCGCTGGAGGCTCTTCAAGTGCATTCAATTTAGCACTTCACTATATGAACTTTAAAAAGTTTTCAATTCATTGTATAAAGTAGTGGATCTTGTATGTGACAATATTTCTGACTATCACATCGTAAAATCCCATCGAAAACAGCTTACATATATGCCTCCATTTAATTTTAAGAGGGGTTATTTACACTTTCGCCGATAATCTTTAACGATATGAAAATCACAATTTTCTTGAATTTCACTGGTCATTTTAATAAAGTAAACCATAATTGTAGATGAAAAAGAGAAAAAAGAGATTATGTAATGAAAATATTGTAACTTACGTTTTCAAAACAAATTTATTCCTCTAAAAAACATAGACGTGAGGAATTTCTGATGAGATTTTACGATGAGTTAGTTAGAAATATTGTAATTTGCAAAATTCTCATACTTTATATAGAGTGGTTCGATTAGTTTAGTTGGGCACTATTAATTTGTACAAATTAATAGTTTAGAGTGGTTCAATTAGAGTTTAGAGTGGTTCGATTAGTTTGTACAAATTAAAAAATCACTATCAATTTAATTTTAATGAATGGTTCGATTACTATTTAATGAAATCAATTGGATTTGGTTTAATTGAAATCAATTTAATTTGTAATAGTGTAATCGAGTCATTCAAAAGTTAATCAAATTGAAACAAAGTAATTCAAACCATACAAAAGTTAATCGAACCATTCAAAATAGTGGTTAATCGAACCATTCAAAGTTAATCAAATTAATTGAAACTAATTAATTCAAATTCAAATTAATATATTAATTTAATTATGGTTAATCGAACCATTCAAAAGTTAATCAAATTGAAACAAATTAATTCAAACCATACAAAAGTTAATCGAACCATTCAAAATAATGGTTAATCGAACCATTTAAATTAATATTGACACTATGTATTAATGGAACAAAAATTGGTTTTTTAAACTATTTATCGAACCACTATTAATTTGACATAGTGGTTCGATTAATAGTTTAAAAATTGGTTATTTACACAATTAATCGAACCACTATGTATTAAACATAGTGGTTCGATTAATTGAACAAAAATTGGTTTTTTACACTATTAATCGAACCACTATGAATTTTACATAGTGGTTCAATTAATAGTGAAAAATTTGGTTTTTTACACTATTAATCGAACCACTATGTTACTTAAATTAATTCAACTACTGGCTTAAAGTAATTCGATTAATTCGTGATACATAAAGTAAAGTTAATCGAACCACGTATAAGTTAAGTAATGGAACCACTCATTTAAGTTAAGTAATTCGATTAATTCATATACATAAAGTAATATATTAATTTGAATTTGAATTAATTTGTTTCAATTAATTTGATTAATTTTGAATGGTTCGATTAACCTCTATTTTGTATGGTTTGAATTAATTTGTTTCAATTTGATTAATTTTGAATGGTTGGATTAACCACAATTAAATTAATATATTAATTTGAATTTGAATTAATTTGTTTCAATTAATTTGATTAATTTTGAATGGTTCGATTAACCCCTATTTTGTATGATTTTTTAAACTATTAATCGAACCACTATTAATTTGACATAGTGGTTCGATTAATAGTGAAAAATTGGTTTTTTACAAAATTAATCGAACCACTATGTATTTGACATAGTGGTTCGATTAATTGAACAAAAATTGATTTTTTACACTATTACTTGAACTATTATATATTTCACATAGTGGTTCGAGTAAATCCTAGAAAATTGGAAATTTGTTTAATTTGTTTAATCGCAAATTTGTTTAACTATTTATAATGACTAGTTTAATTTTAAACAATTTCAATTTAATATACCTAAAATCATTCAATTAAACGATCCTCATTTTTTTTCTATTAATGGAGCCTAATTTATCAATTTAATTACTTTTATCAATTTATATGATTTGTTGGATAAATCAATTGTTAAATAATAATATAAATAAATAGAATATATTATCACTCGATCATTACTCAATCATTTATCCATGACCGAGTCAAAATAGTATAGAAAATGTCACTTTATTATCTTTTATGGTAGAAAAATACTTTTGTTAAATTGAAGGGTAAAAAAGTCAATTGCTTATATTTTTTTATATACTTTGGCACATTTCCTCATAAAATAATACTACCTCCATCCCAAAATAAATGACGTTTTAGCAACTAAAATTTGTCCCAAAATAATTGTCGTTTCGTATTCCAAAGCATATTTACATGCAATATACCAAATATGCCTCTATTTACTCATCTCAAATTAAATGTGTTAAAGAGACAAAAGTTCCTCATTAATTAAATTTAAATAGGGGTAGATTGAGCTTTTTATCACATTTCTTAATATATGTGTAGAAGGCTAAAGCGTCGTTTATTTTGGGATAGGAGAGATATTACATATTAGTGATAATAATTAATAATTACAAGAATTTGTGAGAGAGGAGGAGGCCACCAGATCTCTTTTGCTCTGAAACTTCCGACACAAAGTGCGACACTCCACTACCTGTTTGTGAAAATTCCCCAACCAACACTGAAACCCAGAAAGGAAGCTGTTCCAATCACACAATCATCAATCAATCACCATTGATTGATGGGTTCGACCGACGAATTGCCGGAGGGGACGGTGCAGAATATTCTCGAACAAGACACGCTGAAATGGGTCTTCGTCGGAGGCAAAGGCGGCGTCGGAAAGACTACATGCAGCTCAATCATGTCGATTCTACTCGCCAAGGTCAGACCCTCTGTGCTTATCATTTCCACCGACCCTGCGCATAACCTGAGCGATGCATTCCAGCAGAGGTTCACCAAGACTCCTACCCTTGTCACCGGTTTCTCGAATTTGTATGCCATGGTGAGAGAATTGAAGTCTCTGTTAATCAATTTGGTCATTTTTTTGGTGGTAATCTTTTCTGTTTGTGTTTTAGCTGGATGGAATTTGATGGGCTTGTTTAAGGTGTTAAAATGTAGTAATCCTTCTTCTTTCATTTGTTAATTCATGAATACTTGTACCCATTATTTTTCCTTTTGATTCTCATTTTTTATGAGGATTTAGAGTGTTCCACTTTACTGAATCCTGCTTCTGAATATGGGTTAATGAAAGAAGATTTATGGTTTCTAAGATGCATGTGTGTGTGTGTGTGTTTTTTTTTTTTTTGAAGTAGACAAGTGTATTTGATATTGTACTATCTTATATGTGTGATAATAGAGATTCTTTCTTCTAGGAAGTTGATCCTAATGTAGAACATGAGGAGAGTGTTGGTTCGGATACTGATGGGTTTATGTCAGACTTAACGAATTCGATCCCAGGAATCGATGAGGCTATGAGTTTTGCAGAAATGCTCAAGTAAGTCTGATATCTTGTTGGTGGTTCGAGCGAGTTCTTGTTTGAATGTATCATTCATAAATCAAAACTGGGCCAATTTTTATCATTATTGCATTACATTTGATTGGAAAGATTTGTATCCTTCTGAGAAGCAATTCTGTTAGACAAATGAGAATTTCCATTGTAACCTATGCTGTTTCTTCTCCTTGTTTATTTCTACAAGAAAATATCTTGTTAATATGAAGGGCAATTCCTAGCTCGATCTTTCTGTAAGTTCTTTTTAGAACTGAAAAGATCTTATTTGTCATTCTAAATTGGAATTGTTCTGTGAATGTGTGCTTCAGGCTCGTGCAGACTATGGATTATTCGGTTATAGTGTTCGATACAGCTCCGACTGGTCATACTCTTCGACTGTTACAATTTCCTTCAACATTAGAGAAAGGGCTTTCCAAGTTGATGACTTTGAGGAGTAAGTTTGGTGGCATGTTGAGCCAGGTATGAGGAACCTTTACTAAATGAAATCTATGTCTTTATATACTTAGCAAGATTTATCATAAACTCTTGCCTAGGAAAGATTAAAAATCCAAAAAAAAAAAACTGCGTGTCGTACACATATTAATGGTTGACATAGATCATTTATGTGGAATTGCACTTTTCACGACTGGATTTTCTGTAAAACATAACCAACATTTGAGACTTCCATTAATGGATGTTAAGAACCAAAGCTCCATTTAGGAAATTTTTTGAGTCATTTAACTTCTCATATATCTAGCAGCATGTTCGGTTGATATGCAAGTAAGCAGCTTTTAATATTTCATGCAGATGACTCGTCTCTTTGGTATTGGTGATGAATTTGGTGAAGATGACATCTTGGGAAAGCTTGAAAGCATGAAAGATGTTATCGAACAAGTGAACAGGCAGTTTAAGGATCCCGTACGACCTTATGGCTTCAAATGAATACATTTTTCTTATTTTGCTATCATAGGAAGACGACTCCTTCAATTCAAGTTCAATTAGAAGATAATCATAATAATACTCACAAACACTGCAAATGGATAACTGTCTTCTTGAATGTATATCATGCTTATATATAATGATTTTTTCTTAGTTATGTGTTATTGTTCTTTGTGGCAGGATTTGACAACTTTCATCTGTGTTTGCATTCCGGAGTTTCTGTCTCTGTATGAAACCGAACGCCTCGTTCAAGAGCTTACTAAATTTGAGATAGATACTCATAATATCATTATCAACCAAGTAATCTTTGATGAAGAAGGTTATTGGTTCTTTTTTGCGTCTATGGTGCCTTTTCTTATCCCAAATTAATTTCTATACCTAATCACTTAACATAGTCTCTTTTATTCTTTAGCCATTGAATCGAAATTGCTCAAAGCTAGAATGCAAATGCAACGAAAGTATCTGGATCAGTTCTACGTATTGTATGACGATTTCAACATAACTAAGTTGCCGTTGCTACCCCAGGAGGTATGTTAAAACTTCCATATTTTAGTCTTCTTATTAGTTTCTAAAAGTATTTCCTCATTGATGCGTTGAAAGTAAGCATATCAAGGCAAGCAACGTTGTCCATACCATAGAAGAGACTGTCATCTAGAACTCGTTAACACGGACACTTTTGTCACCTAACAGGTTTGTGGGGTTGAAGCCTTGGAAGCATTCTCACATCATTTTGTATCACCATATCAATCTTCCCTTATGCGAGGAACATTAAACGAGTTGGAGCAGAGAGTATCGACTTTAAAAGAACAGCTCAAAGATGCAGAAGCAGAGCTCGAAAGAGTCAAGAAAGGGAAACAAAAGGTTTGATTGTAGAAAGACTAGAATACAACCGACGTAGAAGATTTCGTTCGCACTCAACTTTTAAACAGTATCGATCTGTGTAGTTAGTTTAGATTTTGACTGCAAAACCGATTCTTGAAATTCTTTTTTCATTTTAATGGCCAATAAGTGAGAATTTTCTTCATTTTCCATATCCACTGAATCCATTATGTCTATTATAAAGATTTACAGGCTATTAAAGAGTTTCTCCTTGCAAATTGCAATGAACCCTAGTAATCAGCCATTGGGTTATAAATAGCAATAGGACTTCTTACACTGTAATGAGAGGTTCTCCAAGTGAGTGAACCTGATAGAATAAGAACATTGCTCTTCATGGGTTTTGCCTTCACCACTACTTTGAAGCTTCTTTTCTGGTAGGCCCTAGAGAAGACGAGACTCATCGGTTTCACGACGATCTCAACGCCCTCCGGGGCTTTGACGGTGGCATTGTAGACGGACTGAGGCAAGCCAACGTTCGTGACGCTCCGTCTGAAAACTCCCACCGTCGGTTCTTGATCACTCTTCAAGCTAAGTTGCATGGTGGGATAGTTCATTGCATCTTCACCCTTGGCCGGAAGCAATTTCGAGCAATTTATGGGGCCTTGGCCGAGTAAACCCCCGATCGAGGATCCGTCGTAGCCCTCATGGCAAAGGAACTGAACGTAGGACATGTCATCCATGTCGTAGATTAGTCCCGGGCTGATCGCCTTGGTCGGGTTAACTTGGCCCGACCCGTATGCAAACTCGGCATCCTTATCCACCTTAGGGCTCATTGGTGTTGCTACAAAAGAACATGATCGAGGAATCCTAGTCAGCAACCAGTAATGGTTGTAAAACTATTACTATAAAACTATAGTTTTGTTTTACCAGCAACGATATATCCCCAGTTTAGCAATAATTGTACTATAAAACTACAAAAATGGACATCGTATCGATATTTTGACAAAATTTTACAACCACCTATTTCAATGTCGGCACTACAAAAAAAAATCGAAAAAATTTGCGATATTTTCATCAATGTTTACCGGTAGTCATGATAGCCGATTTGATTGCAGCCGGAGACCACTTAGGATGAAACGACTTCACGTAGGCTGCAACGCCTCCAACGTGAGGACATGACATCGATGTACCAGACATGAAGGTGAACTTTGAGTACTGTGTGTCGCCTTTCAATCCGGTGAGCGATTTCAATGGAGTGTACGATGCTAGAATGTCGATCCCAGGCGCTGTAATGTCAGGCTGTACGACGTTGTTTTCATAAGATATCGGATGAGAAAAGGAATTGGAAAAGCAAATGTACATCTTCATTCAAGTTCGTACGTACCTTGAGAACATGTTGTGTTCCAAGATTTGGTCCCCTTGATGAGAAAGAAGCAACAAAAGGAGCATGGATCTTGATTTCCTCTGATCTGTGTATAATTGCAGATGGTGAACTGCAAATCGAAATCAGACACAATTGTCAGTGATTATTACATGGTCATAAAGTATGTGTGATCATGAAGGTAATGAAACCTTACTTTGTTGAATGAATGTAGTCATTGATTCTGTTTCCAGTTGTGGAATTCACCATAGTTGCTGGAGCCATGTATATCTGTGCAGTGTCGAGAAACACCTCGCTCTCTAAAACAACGCCAACGCCCCCGAGACCTTTGATCACGGAATCAGCACCCCATGAACGTAGTTTGCAGTACACTAGCTTTCCTTTTACCTTCTTAGGATCCATTGAGTCTTCAAGGCAGTATGTTGAGTCGTCCTTCGTGTCTGAGCTCTTAGCAGCATCCATCCCGCTTGCAATAGGATACGTCTTCTCCTTTGCCTCGAACGTGCTTATCCCAACTCCCTGATTCACAAGCCTAAATGTCAAGACACATATTTCCACTCTGCCTGTTTATAGACAGGCTGAACAGACAGAGTAAAAATCTGTCTGTTTATAAGCAGTTTCGCCTGTCTATTATTAAAAGAACGTACTGATAATGTGACTCCATTTCCCAACATGACTTTGTTCATGAAGTGACGATCAATGCTGCTGGCCCCGACAGTGAAAATCCAAGGGGCATGATTAGCAAGAGTGCCATGGCCGGGTCCATCGTTCCCGGCTGAAGCAACTGTGAGAATCCCTTTCCTCATAGCATGGAATGCACCCACGGCTATGGAGTCCGATGTGTAGCTCCCAGTAAGGCCACCAATTGAGATGGATATAATGTCGACTCCATCACTTATAGCAGCATCAAAGGCAGCAAGAATGTCCATGTCAGCACAGCCCGAAGCTACCCAACAGACCTTGTACATAGCCACCCGGGCAGAAGGCACTCCCCCCCGGGCAGTGCCTTTTGCCAGGCCGTTAAGGTTAGCATTCGGAACAAGAACTCCTGCCAGAGTCGAAGACGTATGAGTACCATGACCATCAACATCTATAGGTGATAAAATGTCAGAAGGATCATCCCTTTTATCCAGCTTGAAGTACTTTGCTCCAATAAGCTTGCTTCATGGCAACAAACCAAAAAAAAAAAAAGGGGACAAAATCAATGATCAATACTAAGAACAACTACAGTTGAAGTTCAAGATTGATCAAACATCATGAATTTACTTATTGCATCCTGAAAAATTGGCAAAATGGTGGCAACTTCCTTTCCATTTAGCCGGTGGAGGACCAAGACCTTCGTCCTTAAAACTGTCCGATTCTGGAGTGATTCCTGGTAATATTTAGGACAAAAGAAATTAGTACAATAATAAATCTAAACAATGAATATCCACATTTGGAAGAATGTCATTTCACCTGTGTCAAGTAGACCAACAATGATGTTGCTCTCAACTTTCAAATTCCTTCTTGAGTTTGGAGTTAGCCCGATGAATTCCCATGATTTCGTTGTGTGTAGTTTGTGGTATTGATTTGGAAAAACCGAGACCACATCTTCCATTTCTGCAATGCTTTCTATACTAAGATCCATCCACAGAATACCAAGAAAAGCCCAAAAAAAAAAAAAAAAAAAAAAAAGAGCTCCAATATATGAATGTATTCAAGAAACATACTTGACAACATCTTGGCCTCATCTTGAGAAAGCTTAGCAGCAAATGCATTGAAGTTTTTTGTGTAGCTATAAACAAGGGACTCTGAGGCATCACTTTCACTACAAAATGGGTATCCAAGAAACGAAGATCAAATCCTTTTTGTTCACAACTTTTGGCCTAATGCTACTATACATGTATAGACAGATCGGTTATAAACAAACCTTTCTTTCAAGGAAGATAGAACATTAAGATGTGTTTCAAGTTTCAACTTCTCAGTTGAAGTTTGATCTTTCAAGAAAACAATGTAAAAATCCTGCAAAACACCGGATTAAATTGAATCAAATCACTGTACAATCCACACACACATGATATATGAAACAAGAATTAAGTCTCACATTCTCACTTGCTGCTACAAGGCTCGTGAAAACGAGCAAAAGTAAAAAATAGATTGATGAATTATAAATGTTTGTAGACATTATAGAAGCACTGTAGAACCAAGAAAGAAAGAGGAGTGGTTATTACATATAAATAGGATGAATTTGAAGGCATTAAGGAAGAAGTAACAAAGCTTTCCATGATAATTAATATATAGTATATAATGAAGATGATGGTTATAGACTTTAACTTAACTCCTTAGTTTGTCATTTGTTCGAAGATTTCAATTGAAAATCTTAGAAGAAAGATTAATGCACTAAGTTTGATCATGGGATTTTGTTCTTGTTTGAGAATGATGTGATGATTTTTGTTCAAGACTTAGCAACTATTACCAAATTTATAAAATCTCTTATTCGACATGTATCGTTGTACTGAAAGATTAAATAGTGTGGCAATATATATAGTAGCGGGTTAACAATTACTAAATCCATATATGTATGTAATTGATGAGATTTCTTATCCCAATTGAACTAAGATAATCAAGAATGGTGAAGAATGAAAGAGAGTTGAGAACTAATTTTATCCACAATCACTAATTGCTTGGATTGAAATGCAAGTATATATATGGCCCTTTGATATCATAGCTAGCAAAGCTCAAACCTATGAAGCTACCTTGAAGTTTCTTAAGTGCCTTGATCAGATATATAATCCTCCTTTTTATTTAAGGAAGTAAGTATCTCCAATAATGCGACAACACAATTTAATAGCGTATATTTTCATCTCCAACAGTGATGTAAACCTCTTCGGCGTGTATTTTCAATCCACTGGTTAAAGTTGTGCGCCATCTTTTTTCTTCACATTTTCAGTTTCCTTTTCATTTTATTTATTTTTTAATTTATTTTATTATTACTAAAAATGAATATTCTAGAATATTCTATTTCAGTGCACAAGATGGTGCACACTGTTGGAGATTTGTGACGATTTTCACTATAAGATAGACAAAATTAACACTAAAATTATGTACACTGTTTGAGATTGTATTGCATAAATAACTGTTTTTAAAAATTGCAATTTAAACTCAAACTTGTGAATTTAGCAAAAGAAAAAAAAAACATAATCACTATTTTTTCAAAATTGCAATTTGATTCAAATTTCAAAAATTAGTAAAAAAAAAAAAAAGAATAATAACCCACAAATTTTAATAAATATTTGCAATTTGAACCACATTTAATTATTTTGGAGATCACGAATTCAACATTTACATTAAACAATGACTTTAACAGACTATTGTATTTCGACTTTAACACGCTACTTTGCTTGACACATGAACTCGAATTGTTAAAGAATACGATTGTGCTTCGAAAATGTTATAGTGAGTTAAACTACAATTTTTTTAAGTATGATTAAATTGTAGGTTTGTAAGAATATGGTGATTTTTTTTTTGCTAAACATAAAAATTAGGATCAAATTGTAATTTTGAAAAAAAAGTGTTTGATTTTTTTCTTCTTCAATTATATGCCTTTAATACGCTTAATCTATATAGATATAAAAACAAAACATTCTGTCAAAAATAACTATAATAAATATCTCATTTATTAAATATTTTTATTTTAAGAAATCATTAATAACTTTCATTTTATATTTATTAATAAAAAAAATATTAATATTAATTATATTTATTGTTTAGAAACTCAAAAGAAAGAATAAATATATAAATCTAGCTATTTATTTTTAATAATATAATAATAGAGGAAAAGTTAGAAATATTTACAGAAATACCATTTTCCCCACAAAAGTGTCACGTCAACAATTGTTTTTTATTTTTTTATTTTGTATCTTTTATTATTTAATACATTCAATTTATATTATAAATATTGTATTAGTTTATTCTTATTTTATTAATATTAATTAAGTTAAACTTTTTTGAATAATTTCTTAAATACCAACAATAGATATTGTTCAAACAATAATTTCAATAATAAATATTAATTTGTTAAAGGATAATTGATATCATATATAATATAAATTAATAAATAAGTATACACTATTAAAGATGTGTGTGTATATACATACATGTATATAATATGTATTAGTGTGAAATTAAATGTCATCCTAAGTATTTTTAAATTAATATTTTTAAATGTCACGTTAACAAAAAAAATTATTTGCATTTTTTACTATTTAATCCATTTGATTTAATAATATAAATATCGTATTAGTTTATTCTCATTTTATTGATCTTAACTAAATTTACTTTTATTGAATGATTTCTTAAATACAAACAATAGATATCCAAACAATAATTTCAATATTAAATATCAATTTGCATGGGGATAAATTATATCATATTTAATTTAAATCAATAAATAAATATAATACTATTAAAGATTTGTGTATATACATATATGTATATATAATATGTATTTTGTCTGAATTATATGTCATCCTAAATATTTTTTAAATTAATATTTATATTTCAAATATGTAATATCATTCATTATTTTATTCTTTATCAATATATTTTAATGATAAATTGAGATATTATTAAGTATACAATTATAAATATTTCATAATTAAATAAAACTTCCGTCTTTTACTTTACACTTAAAACTTCGTATATTTTTATATGAGAGTACGACGTTAAATGGCTCAACTGATTATTTAAATTATATGCTTAGTTTCTAATTATATTGTCATCATGATCACAAGTACTACATTTCGATTTTGTGTTGGACTTGAATTGTAATGATTAATGTCGTGCTATATCAATTAATTTACGTGATACATATAATGAAATAGTTATTTGTCATCTTTGATGTTAAATGATATTAATTAAAAATATTTTTCTAATTCATTTTATATTAAAATAAAAGGTTGAAAATATATAATTGAAAGTGTTTGCATCAAGTTCCTACATAAAATTTCTATTTCTAATTTTATTGTGTATTATTTATATATAGTAATTAAATTTGATTTTTAATTCATATTTTTTTAAAATTTTTAGTATATTTAATTTAAATAACTGACGATATTAGTCTATAACATAGATAATAAAAAAATGTTTCAACTAGAAATGTTGTGTATAGAGAAGTTTTTAAAAGACTTACAAACTTTGTAGGTAAAATTTCTAATTTTGATTTAAAGATCATGATTCATACTTGTGTTTTTAGTATTAACTATAGATTATAGATTAATGAATTGGATGTGTATAATATTAATATATTGTTTTGAATTGAACTATCTTTATCAAAATTCGATTTTCTTAGTTATTACATATTATATTGTTTTCTATATATTCACACTATATTATCAAATAATTAATATTTACCAACATTATATCACAGACCGCGCGATGCGCGGGTGCGAGTACTAGTTTACATAACATATACAAAAAGAGGAGGAGTATGGACAGGAAAATGTTAGTGATGTATTAATGTTGACACTACTTATATATTTGAGGGGGGAAATTCCATTTTTGTCCACTTAGGAGGCTACTGCCCATTTTACGTCCACTATGGAAGTTAAATTCAATTTTAGTCCACTTAGGCCAAAATTTGTCACTATTTAGTCCATTTTTTGTCGGAAAACGAGTTTCACCGACAAGTGTAATTCAACCGCCCCGGATTTTTTAGACCGCCTATGTGGCATGCCGGAAGTCCTTGGCGGAGATGTGCTGCCGGAGAAGGTCCATGGAGGTGTTCTGCGAGGTGGAGGGGTTGGTGGTGGAGGTAGGGGCTGACGAGGTGACGACGAAGGAGATGGAGGAGGAGGCGGGGGTTGGGGGAGGAAGAATGAGGTCTTGGCGGCGGAGAGAGGGCAGTCTAGGGAGCGCCGCCGCCGGAGGGAGTGGTGGGGGAATTTTGGTTGGGGCAGAAGACGGTGGAGTTGCGGGGCTTGGGGAAGAAGACCTTTTTTTCTTTTTTCTTTTTTTTTTAATTTTTTTGATTAATATATATATATATAGTTGACTAGGATAATTTTGATTGGTTGAGGATTATCTACGTGGGATCTGGCGTGCCATATAGGCGGTCTAAAAAATTCGGCGGCGGTTGAATTACACTCGCCGGTGAAACTCGTTTTCCGGCAAAAAATGGACTAAAATTGAATTTAGCTTCCATAGTGGACGTAAAATGGACAGTAGCCTCCTAAGTGGACTAAAATTGAATTTTCCCCTATATTTGAGTGACTATGATATTTGGCAAAATAAAGGTTCTCACCCACTTAATAGTGACAATTTTATTTTATTTTATCTAAAATATTTGAGGGATTACTTTTTAAATTTTTGTAAGAGTGTAAATAAATTTAAAAAACAAGTGAAAAGAAGTAGAATATCCGAAATTAAATTGTCTAATAAATCTGATTTCATGAGATGGGTTTCTACATAAGTTTCACATTCAATTTTCCTTAGTATTTTATGTGTTAAAAATCTATACTATTAAAAGGAGGGTTTGAGTCTCCACTGACTGACACATCTGCATTTTGGAGGAGCTTGGAGCCGCCACATAAGCATTGGAGGAGAAACATGAAGATGACACATGTCCTCACACACCTTCTTCTCTTCCCTTTTCAACTGTTACAGACTCTCTTACTCTCACTCCAACCGTTACAAACTGTTACCAACGTCTCTCCAGAATTAATTCTACAATCAATAGCACTGTTACCTTCTTCTCGACGTTTGTCGTTCTTTTCCTCCTAGGCCTGCTCTTTCGTTCTCTCACCGCTGATTTGCAGAACAGTTAACTTCTCTTTCTTTAACCCAAGAACATCTTTATTGAACACGTGGCTCTCCGGCATCTCTTTCCAGTCGATGCGGGCATTTGCCAACGCGCTGGAAAAGGTAGGGAGATTGGCGATGGAGGAAGAAAAATGAAAGATGTCAAAAGGATCCCAAATGTCTAATGAAAATGGATCGAAAACGTTTCTCGGAATCAGACATTTTTGCTAGATTTTTACAAGAGAATTGATTGTATTTGATGAAGAATTGGCTGGATTATTATTGCTGGGGAATGAGATTGCGAGGAATCGAGATGAAAGAGCTGCATGTATTTATATGGATACCCTTACAGGTTATACAACAAACAGGTATAAAAGTATTATTCAGGGGTGAAAGACAAAATTATTGATTAGGAAAAAATTATATAATTATTATGGTATGAGCTTCCGATCCATTAGAGAGCTCAGAGTAAGGGAGATTGAAGTAAATGAAGTTGTTGCAGATAAGTTACTCCCAGTTACCGTAATTGCTTGCCCTATCTCCTTTGAGAACTCAATTCTTTGAGTTGTAGTGTTCTCATAAATTCTTTGGACGTATCAGAGTTCAAGAAATGATAGATTATTTTGTTGAAACTTGATATTTCCCTGTTCTATATTTTTTGTTATTTATAAGAACTATTGACAGATGATCAATTTTAGGTGCAAACAATAGACCGATCTTGATTGTTTTGGGATGGCTACAACCAGCTTATTGTTATAATTGTGATAGATGTGAAGCTAGGACGGGAACATTGAAATTGAATTTGCTAGGTGAGTTTTTAGAGATGACATTATCTCATTTCTTATTGACATAATCATAATAAATATGTCTTCAGCAAAAGCTATTTATATTCTGATGGGTATGAATATTTTTGACAATGATGAAGACTTATGCTAATGCAGCTACTAAATGTGATGGAAAAAAAGCCATGACCATTGCATGATCAGGATTCAAGTACTCAAAGCTGTAGGCGAGTTATATAAGTATAAAATAATTCTGCTTTTAAGTTTATTATATTGAACTAGATATACTCATAGATATTTTGATAATTCTCCTGTTTGTTTGCTTCTAATGACAATGCATTCGATCACAATTTGGACCTTAGATTAGGTTGTTCAACTTCAAAGGATCACTCCTGAAATTAGTTTGAAGTCACTGAAGAAGTTGTGTTATTAGGACTTGATGTACATGCATATTAACAATCATTTTGGTTCCTACATTGTAATGACAACACAAATTTCAGTTGATTTGGGTCTCAAAAACTGCACAACATGAGTATTTGTGGTGTTAGTGGTGATCATTAATTTCTTAATATTGATTCTCTTTTATCTTTTAGGTGCTTACAATTTGTTATTCATGCATTAATATTTGTTGCATTTAAGTACGCTATATTTGGGAATAGAGAAACTCGAATGGTTTTAAGAAAGTAGCTTAATATGAGAAGCTTTTTGAACTATTTTATCATATTGAGTTGGACTTTTGCAAGAGACAATGACATTGTGCAGGAGTCTTTCTATCATTGTTCAGCTCGCCTTCTTTTTGGTTAGTGTTTATGTTGACATTAATTAAAGTGAGTGTAGCAATAAAATTTCGTGTCTGCAATATCAAAACACAAAATAAAGTGATGCAAATTAAATATATTTGAATTAAAACAAAGTGGGTACAAATCTCTATGTATTCCTTTGATTATTCTCTTCAAATTGATACGGATCTTGAAGTTGAATATTTGACTGGATCTTCAACAATGATTTTGGAATCCTCCGTGAAGAACGCCTTGAATGTGTAAAGAATGTCTTGAATTTTGACTTGACAACGTTGATGAGAGGGGTTTAGCACCTTGATCTCTGATCGAACGCCCTTTTTGGTGACTTTCTATGAAGAACTTCTTGAGTCTTGAAATCTTGAACTCTTGTCTTCCTTGAATCTTGAGCTCTTGAATTCTTGAATTGTCTTGTGTGTTGAACTTATGAAAACAAACCCATATTTATAGGTGTATGATATGAAACATTTCCATATACGGTTTAGGGAGATGCAATCTGATTGGTCATCCATAATTTGAAAATATATTTTCCTTAATCAAAAGATGTGATTTTATTACCAAATTTTGGTATATCACCTCCATATTTGCAGGATTTAATCTTGATTCCCAAGCAACTAGATTTGAACACATGTCACAATTTGATTGGTCAGGAATACATATTAAAATATCAATTATTTATCTATTCTTTTAGGAATTAATTTAATTTAAATTCCTAAATACAAATAGAAAATTGATTTCTAATACACTATTTACATGTGGCATCATTTGATAGGCTGACAAAATTTGACTATCTACAAATGCCCCCTCGAGACTTGTTCACGACGACATGTCTTGGAGTGGACGAGTCTCGATTCTTTTTTTGAAGCATGTGAATGACCATATCATGCAGCTTATTCAACTTGATATTGAACTTGAATTTGACAGATATTTTATACTCTTGTCAAGGAGTTCTTCAATTTTGACAATTTGAATTTGATAGATAGTTTATACTCATATCAAGGAGTTCTTCAATTTTGACAATTTGAATTTGATAGATAGTTTATACTCATATCAAGGAGTTCTTTCATTTGAATTTGGATTTGACAGATAGTTTATACTCATATCAAGGAGTTCTTTCATTTGGATTTGGATTTGACAGATAGTTTATACTCATATCAAGGAGTTATTTTGAATTTGAATTTGCTAGATAGTTTATACTCATATCAAGGAGTTTCAAGAATTTTAAGCTCGTGTATCATGGAGCTTCACATGACTTGATTTGTAGACCTTTTATACTCGTGTCAATGAGTTTTGACATTTGATTTGAGAAACTTTAGATAGTTTTTGCTCATATCTAGGAGCATTACAGACAGTTTACGCTCTTATCAAGGAGCTCTTTTTTTGTAGGGTCATCATTTTTTGCCCCCATCTTCTTCTTCTTCTTCTTGCATTTGTGGTCCTTTGACTTCATTTGCAGCTAAGCTAAGCTCCAAGTCATGAGCTTTAGTGGCTAATTCTTCGAAGGTCTTCGGCTGAATTGCTTGAAGGATGTAACAAATGCTCCAATGCATGCCTTTAGTACATATCTCAATAGCTGAAGTTTCAGATAATCGATCTTTACAATTGAGGCTCAAGTTTCTCCAACGATTGATGTAGTCAATGACCGACTCTTCATCATGTTGACGTGAGTTTGTGAGCTCGAGCATATTGACTGTTCGTCGAGTGCTATAGAAACGGTTGAGGAATTCATGCTCCAACTGCTCCCAACTGTCAATTGAGTTTGGTTCCAAGTCGGTGTACCATTCAAATGCACAACCATTCAAAGAACGAACGAACTGTCTCACCAAGTGATCGCCATATGTCCCAGCATCATTGCATGTTTCGATGAAGTGAGCAACATGTTGTCTTGAATTGCCTTTGCCATCAAATTGTTGAAACTTTGGAGGTTGATATCCTTCAGGCATCATCAAATTGTCAATTCTTGCGGTGTATGGCTTGGTATACATTGAAGACAACTTGGAGCTTCCATTGACGTTGTTGATAGTTCCCATGATGAAGTCCTTCAGTTGATCGGCAGAAATCACTCCATTCGACGAGACTTGCAACTCTTCATGTTGTGACTTCTCTGCTTGAGTTGAAAATATTCTCGTTGAGTTGTTTGCCTCCTCAACTTTATCGTGAATCTTGATTTGTTTGCTCATCACACATTTTGAATCAACATTGCCCATCAACTTTGTAAGTAGCGCATCTCGTGCTTGGACATGTTTCGTGAGTTCTTCGAAAGCTTTGGCCAGATTTGCGATTTGCTCTTCAAGGGTCATCGTGGCTTGTACTGAAGACATTGATACTTTGGAAGTTGGTGAAGAGAAGAGATGAAAGGAAGAGATCGTCCCACTGGGCGTGCCAAAAATTTGTAGCAATAAAATTTCGTGTCTGCAATATCAAAACACAAAATAAAGTGATGCAAATTAAATATATTTGAATTAAAACAAAGTGGGTACAAATCTCTATGTATTCCTTTGATTCTTCTCTTCAAATTGATACGGATCTTGAAGTTGAATATTTGACTGGATCTTCAACAATGATTTTGGAATCCTCCGTGAAGAACGTCTTGAATGTGTAAAGAATGTCTTGAATTTTGACTTGACAACGTTGATGAGAGGGGTTTAGCACCTTGATCTCTGATCGAACGCCCTTTTTGGTGACTTTCTACGAAGAACTTCTTGAGTCTTGAAATCTTGAACTCTTGTCTTCCTTGAATCTTGAGCTCTTGAATTCTTGAATTGTCTTGTGTGTTGAACTTATGAAAACAAACCCATATTTATAGGTGTATGATATGAAACATTCCCATATACGGTTTAGGAAGATGCAATCTGATTGGTCATCCATGATTTGAAAATATATTTTCCTTAATCAAAAGATGTGATTTTATTACCAAATTTTGGTATATCACCTCCATATTTGCAGGATTTAATCTTGATTCCCAAGCAACTAGATTTGAACACATGTCACAATTTGATTGGTCAGGAATACATATTAAAATATCAATTATTTATCTATTCTTTTAGGAATTAATTTAATTTAAATTCCTAAATACAAATAGAAAATTGATTTCTAATACACTATTTACATGTGGCATCATTTGATAGGCTGACAAAATTTGACTATCTACAGTGAGATTCAGTTGATTGCATAACTAAGAAAAGTAATACCATTGTATGTTAATGTATGGTTCAAATTTGATTCAATTGTTTTGTTGATTCTATATTTACACATACATTTCGTATTTATTACTAAACAATGAATACTTAGAATTCAACATTTTACATTTAGTAAGAAGATTTTGCTTATTATGCTTAATGATAACACAAATGATCTGATTATGGTTTTTTTTAAGGAAAGTCGAGATTTATGAATTTATATTTTCATATGGCCCAATGAGTATTTATTCGCTGAATGAATGCCGTAAATTGGCCATTTGCACTTTTAAGCTCAAGATTAAATTTGGCCACAAATTTTGGTGGACATTTGAAACAAATGTAATGACAATTCTTGAGCAAAAAGGGGTACATGAAATGGTTTTGAGATTGATAGAGGAACATAAGATGCATTTAGGTTCTGATTCGAACATATTAATTTACAATCATCAACTGGTAGGTGTTTATAATAAATATTAAAAGTAACATAATTTTCACATGGAAGGAGAAAGAAAAACTTCAGAGGAAAATGAGTGGCTTAGAAAATAAGTGTGATACAAAGCAAAAAGCTCAGAGTAAAGTAATCAAATTAATCAATGTAAGCACTCAACATATGTATTCCTACTTTATAGCTTTGTATTTGATGTAAAAAAGTTTTCTTATTAGGTATCCATGGAAAATTCCTCTCCGGTGGTGAAAGAAAATGGGAGGGTTGAATAGAGTCTTTGTGTGTGAACGGAAAAGTAGAGATCAAAGCTACAGAGCTTTGTTCTCATTGGGAATAATCACATTTGTACCCTTTCAAGATCATTGAAGATGATATAAGTTGTAAGGAATATATATTTAGAGAGTTCTAAAGTAACAAAGAGCAAAACAGAGTGAAAGAATTACACACTTATCTTCATCAGTAGATGATGTTAGATGTCTCTCATCTTTTTTTTTTTCTCTCATTAAATGTAAGAATTTGATCAAGAGAAACACAATTTTACCGTTTAACATTTAAATTTGAGTGTTCTTGAGGTGAATATTTGCATTTTATAACTCTGCTTTGATGCGGAGCATGGAAGAATAAATTTGGCTAATTTCCAATTTGATGGCTAAAGTTCAATAAATTTCCAATGCTTCAAACAATAAGAGATCTAAATCATCTCGAAAATGTTACTATGGGTTACTATATGGCCATTCTATTAGAGTAAAAAATCACAAAATAATTGTAGCTTGCAATTCATATTTATTCTTTCGTATACCATGCTCTATTCACCATTTAAATAAAAACAAATAATCATAACAATTGTGACATAAGATACTATATACGAATGAGTTATTGAATTATGTAGTAACTTGATAAATACAATAACAAACTTTTAAATTTCATTATATTTAAAACAAACAACCCTACCAGAAATGGGGAAAAGGAGAACTATTTTATTTATTTATTTATGTAAACATAAAATAAAAAGAACATGATTAAAAGAACTATATATGACTATTCTACCTACCATGGACATATTAATATGTTTTCGCCACTGACGTGTCAAAAATCAAACATATCAATTAATTTCGATTTCCATATAATAAGGAAATGAGATCATTACGAGTCAGTATTAAAAGTTGTTCATCGTGAATAACGTAGCATTTTCCTATACATAAAATGTAAAATAGATGAGTCATAAAGCCCATGCAATGCACGGGTCCAACCTAATTACAAAAATAAAATAAAACTAATATATTCTGGCCTGGGTCAATCACATGGTAGCCCAATAAGCAATTCCCGATAAGTACTGGGCTCCCAATTGGGTCTTTAATTTGAGCTTAACCTTGGGAGAAATTATTTTAGTATAAAAGGCTTTGTCCCGAAAATGTCTCATAAGCATTAATTTTGGTCTCCTATATAATAAAATATTCAATTTAAAAATTATATCCATTACCGATCATTTATGTTGCTGGATTTTAGTATATGAGAGGCGTGCACCCAATCAATTGTATTAGACGTTTTATTATATATGGGAAACTAAATTGGGACATGTCATACTAATTATGAGATTTTTTTTTTTTTTGAATTAAGACCTAAGTGAGGAGAAAAAAAAATTCCCTTGACTTTATACAATGGGTCTTTAATAAGAACTGGTATGGATGGCATATTTTAATATAATTAGATTTAATAGAAAAATGTGTGTATATATATACACATTTGAAAAATATGGTCATATTTTAATATATCTTAAAAGAGTAACATTTGTGTGTCCTGGGGCACGGTGCCCCCAAATTAATCATCATATAGTGTTAAATATATATAGTTTACAAGTATCATGTATATACTCTTCAGATATCACATGTATACTCTTATATGCATATGATACCTGTAGAGTATATTTATAACACCAAGAAACATAACACCTATAAAATATATTTATAACACCTGAAGAACATATATATAACACCTAGATCCGTGCCCCTATATGCCCCAGGGGTATATAAGTTTTTGCCATCTTAAAATTGTGATTTGAAATTAATGATTTTGTTGGATTTGTGATATATATATATATATATATATATATATATATATCAGCGTTGGAGGAATAAGATGTCGATAGTGGATAGAGTAACAATCTTATATACATTTGATAGTATGATTGGTTGTATTCTAAAATTCTCTAAATCTAAAGTTTTTAATGATCTAATTTTCTGACACTATATCCTAAAAAGTAATTTATAAAAATATTACTATCATTTTAAATAAGGATTAGCCTTTTTGTTCAAATGTTGCTCCTAAAAAGGGAAGAAAAAAAAAGAGGTGATTTTACTAATCGATATTAAATTAAGTTGACACAATTATTTATCTAATTATAAAATCACATCATATAACATAAATAAGCTATCGACCAATCTCAAACAAAGAATCTTGAACCTTTTTTTTTCCCATTTTCCCTATAAAAAAAAAAAGAAAAGAAAAAAGAAGAGAGCTTAACTTATAAATTCAATTTGCTCTCCAATATACATGTTTATTTCATATTATAAAAAATAAATATATTTTAAGTAATTGAATTATGTAGGAAGAAAAATCATATTTCCAACATGTCATCAAGGCACTATTGCAAAAAGATTGGGTTCACTATGAAGAAAATCAAACACTACATATAACAACATAATTTTTTTTATCCCATTTAATTTATTAAGAGAAAAAATAAGATTATAAAATTTCTGGCTCCGTGACTGTAAAACGACCAACAACCAAGCTGAAAACCTTTCTCACCATTGATCAACACATTGTTTTCCTATCAAATTTCAAGATTATTTTCATAGTAACAAAATCATACCTAATATTTTCACCACCAATTAAAAAACATGTTATGATATATATGCCACATAGATAGTTTATCTGCACTTTAATTTACAAGCTGTTTTTTGGTCACTAAAATCAAAGTGCAAGAAATTAAGTTTTTCCAAACATCCCAAAAACACAAACCAGCCATAAATTAGACAAAACATATTTATACTATATATGGAAACTATATAAGATCAAAGCATATCAAAGTGTCCATCCTTGGATCATATTCATATTATTATCAACATCCATCCTTCTTGGAACTGATGATCCTTCTCCAAGATTATAGTTTTGATACCTGTAATTAAATTTCATTAAAATACAATCATCATCACATTTTTCTATTTGCAACAATCATATAATCAAAGATTTACCCTATTTGCAGAAATGGTTCGGGCTCGATTTCCATGGGATTAGATGTGTGAATTTGGACGGGAAAGCCCATGGTCTCCGATGAACTCGGATTCCATTGATAAGGATAGGCTCTAGGGTCTTGTCCCTCAGCCTCAAGCTGCAAATTCCGAAGGTTATCAGTGATTAGAAAAGCAACTAATATTATATGTTTACAACAATTAAAATATTAGTTATGATTGACATATAAGCAAACAATTATCTTACCGATGACATTTCAAGGGAAATCTTGATCTTGAGTTGCTTGTTCACATCTCCTAGCTCGCGTTCCTGTAAGAATGTGAACATGTTTCTTATTTATCAGATGTTGTTTATATTGTTGTTCTTCATGGTAATGTTTGCTAACCAAAATTGATGTCTATATCTAACTATTAAAGCAACGTGTATATATATAGTTTTCATTTAATTTTAGGTAATATAAAATTTTTAGAAGTTAATTTTGGGTTTTCAAGTTCATAACAGAGTAAGATTTTCGAGACTTTCAAGATTTCAAACATGATATATAATAGAGGATCCTAACATTAACTAGTCATATAAATCGTACGTATTACATTGATAAAAAGAATCATTTTCAAGAGACCATGTTTACAATAAATGAAATTAATCAAATGTTAGTTATAACTATCTTATATACACAAACACATACATATATAACAAGAATGTGTAACATAATTTATAAAAATATATTACCATGCAAATACTAATTAGAAAATAACCAATTTCATCAACCTAAATCAATAACTGCACATACACAAATATAACTTGCACACAAGGATTATATTTTGGAAATTTGACATATATTTCTTCACAAGACTTGCACGTCAATATATCCATCAATTTTCATATAAGTTGCACCACAAGAATTGATTTTTAATTTTTTTTTTTTATGTAAATCACATAAAAAAAATCTCATAAAACAATAGAAGAGTACAAGAAATAAAATTTATATACCTTTCTGCGAAGCTCTTCCATCTGTTCCATCAGAATCTGTGTCTGCAAATAAAACAAAGCCAAATTTCATTTAATATGAAGGAATAAGAGAAGTTATGATTGTAATAATAAACTATAAATTCAAAAGCTCATTCTATGAACATGCAAGATACACATTTTTTAAAAATATTTTGGGATAAATGATGAAAATTACCAAAGCGATCTAATTTCTCATTAAATAAGAATTCCAGCAAACTCATGTGAGGTTTACAATAAATGAGACCTTGTACAAAAACATCACAATTAGGGCTAACTTGGAAGAAAACAGTTAATTCTTTTTGGTACATATAAATGGAAACAAATTCTATTTTGCAAATACATGGTTATGTTAAAACAAATGGAGTACTATCTAAAAAATAGAGTAATCTGTATTAAATGAACATGAATAAATGCATATATATCTTGAAAACCAAGAAGAATTAATTAATACTTCTTTTAACCATAACTACCTTCCTTAGTCTGGCCTGAGCAAGAGCTCCTTCAAGTTGTTTTTCAAGATTTTGCAACTCCTTAATATTCAAAGGACCAAGATCTTCTCCCAGCAAGTGCCTAATCCACCATTTATTTTAATCTCAATGTATATGCAACGATCATAATCTCGTGTTCCATTGTCGAAAATTCGTATATACAGTGGTATATACGAATTGGACATGACCAGATTATGAGCAAAACAAATATATATTAGTAGAAAAAAAATTGTGCAAATAAAAAAAGTGGCAAGTAACCTTTGTGTTCTTTGAAGAGACTCATACTTGGCCTTCAATTTTGAGACCTCTTGGTACCAGCTCTATTTGGACATATATATATATATATTAACATAAAATGAATTGGGATTTAGTAATTGAGATCTTTAATTTCTTTAACATCAAATTAATATTAATTAACATTGCAACATATATGGAAATTAATCATGCAAAATTATAATTAGGTTGAATTTGGAAATTAGTAATTAAATTACCTGTGTTTCTGTTTCATTAGTGTTCATGTCTTGAGGATTGAAGCAACAATGGTGGTAACGTTCAAGGGTCTTCGTCATGCTGTCAAAAGAAATAAAAATAATAATTCTTCAGTGTAAATCAATATTCATATACATATATATATATATTAAATTAGCTTTTCTTGAAACTTAAATTTGCAAAACTTTATACAAAAGTGAAGTCAGTTGTTGATTTCTTGATCCTTTAAAATTTTGCTGATTTTTTTGTGTAATATTTAAGTTTATTTCTTTAGAAATATTTTTTAAGGGAAAGTATTAATTTGGCAGGTGCAACAGCAGAATAGCCATATTTAAACAGTTTTAATTTCCACACATAAATCCAATGCTATTCTGATATTACTATAAAAAGGCTGTCTTTGTTCTAATTTGAGTAATAATATTGATACAATTTTTTCTACATGACCTCAAAAGTCAATCTTTTGTAGGAATGTAGAAAATATATAAAGGCCATTAGTATGAATTATTAGTTCTTTTTAAGGAAATTTGAAAAGAACAAGGGAAAATAAAAATATCATCCATTAATCTAAGATATTTTCTTAACAATCTCATAATCAAGGACAAAAAACCTCAACCAAAAAAGGCAGGCAAAAGGGAGGTCTCAAAAAATTCAGAAATTGAGAAAAAGAAAAAAAAAAGATGAATCAACTAGTTTAAGTTCAGTTAAGTGGCAATCAGTGTGAAGTTTCAGGTAAAAGAAGAAATTGTGAGAAGCTGCTGCAGCAAACACCAAGAAACACCACAACTAAATTAAGCAGGAGAGAGAGAGAGAGAGAGAGAGAGAGAGAGAGAGAGAGAGAGAGAGAGAGAGAGAGAGAGAGAGAGGGAGGGAGGAAAATGTTTCACCAAATTGTGTAGTAAAAAAATGCTTGATTGAAAGGCTGAAATTCAGATTACCTTAAAGGAAAAAAAAAAACTGATCTTCTGCTCCACACACTTTCACCAAAATATGCAAAACTTTCCCAAAAACACACAATTCTCACACATCCTAGTTTTCCCCTCAAAATATGCAAGAATTCACATGCATATATCTTCAACCATGATTGATTTTTCTTGCAAGAATCACAACAAATTTTTGTCTGAAACATGAGTCAGAAAAGGTTTAAAACAACTAAGGATCAGTGGAGAAACCACAAGATCTAAGGATGAATAGAAAATATGCTCTATTTGGTGCCCAACTTCAAGAAAATTGGTGAAGCATTAAAACATGTAGAGAGAGAGAAGACCAAAGAGGTGTGATGAGAGAGAAAACCCTAGATCTTGCACAGAGGTCCAACAAGGGGTTAAAGAAGTTTCTTCTGTCAAACAAGCATTTCAAACCTTGTCACTCATTCTTCCCTTTTCTGATCCATTGAAACGTGTCGATTGCAAGAATTTTCACCACATTAAAAACAAAAAAGATCAATCTTTCGCCATTAAAAACAGCGAAAAATAAAACCCAAATCCCAAAAAACAAAACCGTTGGATAATGAAACTAACCACTGTTTTTTTTTTTCTTCCCTTTTTTAAAGAATCAAGAAACAAGGAAAAACCCATCATCATCATCATCATCATGCATCTCTCTCTCTGTCTCTCAAGAAACATCAATCTTGCATGTTTGTAAGTGAAAACAAGAAAAACCCGATTGAGAAAACACTAAACAGATTTGTATAAACATGTTACCTAGTACTACCAAACTCATAAAGCTTTCCTCTGCTAGAGAAGATGATAAGAGCAACCTCAGCATCACAAAGAACAGAGAGTTCATAAGCTTTCTTGAGAAGCCCATTTCTCCTCTTAGAAAAAGTCACTTGTCTGTTGATCTTGTTCTCTATTCTTTTCAGCTCCACTCTCCCTCTCCCCATTTTCTCTCTCTACCTATGCTTCTTTCACCACTCACTCACTGTGTAGTAGTGAGATATTTAAGAGAGAGAGAGAGTGTGTGAATATATAGAGTGAAAAATGTGTGTATATATGTATATGTGTAATAAAGTAAGGGTTCTGAAAATTCCCTTGTCTTCATAAATACACAACATCTAGTTCAATTCTTGGATTTCCCTTTTGCAAGAAAATGGTTATAACACAATTCTCTATTTTTCATCATTTTTGGTTGCTTTTACACATTAAACTTTACTGTTTTCTTTTCTTTTATTTCCATTTCTACTGTACAGAAAAACCTAACTAAAGACTCTGAATCTGTCTTGTTTGACAGTGTTTTTTCTTCGAAATAGACTGATGATCACGCGCTTTCTCTCTCTTCATAATTCATAAGCTTTTTTTGTGACTATTTGGCCCATTGAAGAGTATAGTTGAGCAGCATGAAAGAAGAAAAAAGAATAAGATAAAGGGTTAGTTGGCAAATGGGCTTAAATTATGAGTGCATACTTTGATTTGGACAAGAAACAAGAATGTTTGATACATATTAAACTTGGCAATTGTTTGACTCTTTTAGTATGTTTTTTGTTTAATTTGTTGTTATTGTTCATTAATCATATACTTAAATAGCACTAATTTCAGCATCTATTGTTCTAGTTTAGGGACTTTGTAATGCTTTATGAAAATTGCAAATTTTATCATAATTTTAGTTCTCTAAGTATAAGAATCATATATGTTTCTAAATGCACTACTTTGGTATAGTTTCATATGAAAATGAGTTTTTGATTTTTTTTTAAATTGCTCAAAAATTAAACTAATCTTCATGTCAATGTGCAAAAGAAAAAAAAAAAAAGAACTAAATCGAACTATACCAATATACTCACCAAATCAAGAAAATTATAAGGGCTCGATCAAAATGTTGACCAGAAAACTTGAAATCCCCATTCTTGAGGTGGGTGCAGCGCACATGATTTTTTCGAATGAATTGAAAAAAGAAAAAGAAAAAAGAGTTCAACCTTTGTAAATTAAGAGAAAATTTAGATGACATGTAAATTTTAATGCATAGAAAATTAAGATTGGGATTGATTAGAGGACAATTAAATGATTCTATGTTGTGAATAATGTTTGGTGAAATGCAATCTAATGTTGACCTAAATAGTTAATTATTGAAATGCAATTCTTGGGAGTGGATTTTTAGAGAATTAAGTTACTTATTAACTAATTAGTCAACCTAAGTGAGACTATACACACCCCAAAACTTACTAAACTCACCCAAAAAATGTACTTTTACATCTCTATCCTTTGTGAGAAAAATGCATGAGGTGTATTAAGGAAGTTGTGGGGTGTGTATAGTCGCACCCTAAAAATTAATACCCATCATTATAGACATGTTTTTTTTTTTTTTAAACGCGCCTGTCTAAAAGTTTGTACACATGATTGACCCAATATTTCAAACAACTTTTTTTTTGTGTGTTTTTTAATAATATATTCATTTAAGACTGTCTTCTAGAGATTAAGAGTACTTATAAAAATGCGTATAAAATGATCACACGATAATAGGTGTAAAGTTAGAAAATTATTTCCTTTTATTGATAATAAAAAAAGCAACGATTACATTAAAAGCGATTTGTAAAACAACGTTTAAATAATATTGAAATAGGGTTCTTTTCATTTTTATCCTCCCTTTGATTTCTATTCTATTATTTTTCGATTATTAATTATAGTTCTAAAATTGAGAAATGTGTCCAGTTTAGTTCTTTTTTCGTCAAAATCCCAAAATTTCAGCCACTTTTCGGCAAGTATCACACAATCGCCGCCAATTCCATGGCCGGAAAATTGTGATTCTGGCAAATGATTGAAATCAGATACATTTCTCAATTACATGGTTAAAATTTATAATAAAAAAATAACATGACTAAAATCGAACAACACCTATAAGGCAAGATCAAAAGTGAAATTAACACAATCGAAATGGACGAAGTATATGTATAATTAATTGTGCAATGAATATTAATTATGATGTTCTAAGTTAACCTAACTCTTCTCATTTTTACCTTTTCATGATTTACTTTTCCTCTCTTTTGGAGAAAGTACAATATTGATTTTTTTTTTTTCTGTGGCAGCCTATTTTTTTTCATATATAATTGTTTAAAATAGAGAGGAAAAAAAAAGTATTTGGGATTTTACCTAGTACTTTAATTTTTTTTACATGGGTCCATATACTTTAATTTTCATTACACGGGTCCGTTTGGTACGAAGGTTGGGTTTGAACTGGATTGTAATAATTTCGTGTTTTTTACTGTTCATGGAGTATAATTTGGATATGTTTGGTGTGTAAGGTTTTGGGATGGGTTTAGTTGTGTTATGTGTTTGGTATATGTGTTTAAAAAGTGTAATGTTTATAAATTTATGTTTGGTATATAGGTTGGGTTTGATATATTAGGGTAAATGACCAAAATACCCCTTCATTATAATAATGGAAATGAAAAAAAATTGAGATTTGGGACCTTTGTTCATTACGCTAGGTTCAACACAGTGACTTTTGTTGTGTTTTTTTTTTTTCTATCTATCATTGCAACTTTTAATTTTTATATTTTTATAAAATAGGAACTTCTTTTGATAATTATTTTAAAATGTCCTATTGAAAAGATCTGAATAGCACAATATAAACAAAAAATGACATTAAACGACTTGATATAAAGGACCTCATTATTTTCGATCTATAACTTTAAATTTAGACTAACATTAAACTATCTCCAATCCTTAAAGTCAAGTTTTAACTCAATTGAAGTGTTCTTTTAGAATATTCTTAATTTTAAATTATTTAATTTTCTATTTTATCAAATGTTTGTTTATTTAAGTTAATAATAAAAATTAACTTAATCAATTTTAATTATATAAACAACTTGTAATTCTGTTTCCAAAATATGCTCGACCAATACATTTCAAAGTTCATAACAAGCATTTGCATGATAAAATATTGTATGGTATGCGTTTGTATTAATAAAATATTACAACAAGACAAAATTATATGTTTTCAACAAATTTATAATCATACAACATCATTACACATAGTTTTCATGATATTGTTAAGATGAATTTTCACAATAATACTGCTATAGAATAATATCCATTAAATTTAAATAGTCTCGTATGTTTGTTAGTATTAATTTTCATTACCTTCAAATTAAATCGTGTGTTTAAAATTTGGACTCTCGTTTGAAAAAAAAATAAAAAAAAATTACATTTTGATGTACTATAAACTACAAAATAAATTTTAAAAAATAATAATAATTAAGCCCAAAAATAGTAGGGGCAGAAAAGTAATTTCACATAAATACTATTGGTTACTTTTTAACCCACCAAAATTGGTGGGTTTAAAAAAAGTGCAATTAGTCCAGCCTAAAACAAGAGTTGTGACCCAAGCCCATGGACGAAACCCGGGCTTTAAACCAACACCCCAAACATCTGCTTAGCCTTGTTTGTAAACCCAAACTACCCTAAACCCGGATACCAAACACCCCCTTAGGCCCTTATACCTTAATTTATAAAATTAGATCTAGTCATTGCATCTAATTTCATTTGCATTCAAATCAAGTGTCTATGTTTTTAATTTACATCAAATCATGTGTTTACATAAAGACCAAATATTAATATACAAATAAGAGTATTTCATCTTATAAATTAGTATATTAAAGAATGGGAAAAAAATCATTTTACGTCCACTTAAAACGCTACTGTCCATTTTACGTCAATTTATTTTTAGGGTTTCACATTTAGTCCAATTACAAACAAAATCGATCAATTTTGATCCTTTGGCCGCCGGAGATCGATTTTCCGGCTGAGTTCAGCTGACGTGGCTTATCGGAGCACACGTGACAGCTAATGTGGCTTATCGGAGCACACATGGCAGCTGACGTGGCTTATCAGAGCACACGTGGCAGTTGATGTGACTAATCATAAATTCAAAATTGGGCGCGATTGAGATGCAATCACCCCCAATTGACCAAAATTGGTCGATTTTGGTTTTAATTAGACTAATTGTGAAATCCTAAAAATAAATTGACGTAAAATGGACAGTAGCGTTTTAAGTGGACGTAAAATGAATTTTTCCCATTAAAGAATATGAACACGTGTATAGACGAAAATCAGATATTGTACTCGATGCATTTCATCAGTTATAGCATCTATAAATTCGAATTAATAACTCCATGTATATAAGTGCATACTAAGTTATAGTATATAATGAGTTGGTAATCTTAAAAAACTTTCATTTTTATGTTTTATTCATCAGTAACTAACTAGATGCATTGTGGCAGCTGCTGCAGTCTCATCAAATGGGACCTTATGCAAAGCTGATCACTTCTCTCATTTGTCAATTCAAATTTTAGGTCACATCTTTGCAAATTGATATCCCATGCATGCCCTCTCTCAATTTTATTTGGTTTTTTTTTTCATGGATAATCCATTTTGTATATTGTAATTGAAAAATCTGATCTAGCTATGGATTAGTATGTAGCTACAAAAAAATCGAGTATTTGTGATGCGATTTTCTGTGACAACAGAAGTTGTTGCGAAAAGTTTATTTTCACCGATGTGATGTTGTTGCAAAAATTGATAAATATAAATTGACAGAAAAATAATATTTTAAAAAATCTTGTTGCTAATATTAGCAACAACAATATTGTTGCAGAAAAGCTAATTATGAGAAAACATTTGAAACAATAATTTAGCAACAGAACGTTGTCGCAAAATGTTTTGTAGCAACTATATCAATATATTTTTTCAATAAGATTTTAATTTACGTAATTATTTTATTTTTTATTTTTGGTTGTAGTGTAGTTTGACTCATTGGGTAGTTGATTCAATTTATTGAAAGAAATTACATTTTGATCATGTAAAGCATAATATTATTTAAGAATTGGAAAAATAATACTTATAAATTTTACTCCTTCAAGTGAGGCAAAACAGGAGTTTAATATGTAACCTTTTGTAGTAATGGATTATTGCAAGAGAATATTAATGCATATTTGGACCACAATGCTAAAACTTGAGATAAAAAAAGGGACATATGAATGAATAGGTTAGAACAATGTTATGTGGATGGTCCTTGTTTTTTTGTCAATATTACATGGACCATACCATTAATGAGGTTTTAGCCAAAATGTACCTTCAACAATTAAGTTCAACCTAATAAATTGTGGATGGGTGTTTCCATACTTAACAATCATGTTCCATTCCATTTGATGTGGCCAACACAAATGAATAAATTGACCATTGTCTTGTTTCAGCTTAAATGATCCTGATCGTTCTGATATATATGGAACTGTAAAATGAAGTTGAATCAACAAGAGTAACGAGATCGATGGATGATAATATGTAAAATAAAAGTCGAAGAAATGTGGCACGAATTCAGTGAAACAAAATGTGATAATGCAAGTGGTCGTACAAAAGAATGCGATATTTTCTACTATAAATCAATACCCCAACTCTTGAGTACAATCACATGCTACCCCTTTTCCATCTATGAAACCTCCATGAACATATCTCACATTCTTGCTAAAAATTTTACCACAAAGAGGTGCAAATAGGAAGAAAGTTGTAATAGTAAACAGTCAAGAAATAGAATATTCAAAAGTAACACATTATACACATCTTTTTGTGGTAAAAAAGAAAAAACACACACACAATGTGTGGATATTTACACACACTTGTATATATCATTGTATGTATATGTATATGTGCATGCATGGGGATGATGGCATATACATAGCTGTGCAGTTCAGTGAGCCAAGTATGGTGGGGTAATGCTAGGCTGTGGTGGTGGTTAGGGCTTTCCTAAAATAGAAACTTTTTAATGGGCCAAGTTGGTATTTTAGTGGCCCACATTGCCATTTTGGGCCAATCCTTTCTTTATAACCTGTGCCTTCACGTTTCAAGATGCCCTTCCATTTGTACTCTACTCTCATGAAAATATGGGGTGGGGTGGGGTGGGGTGGGGTGGGGACCATGGGGTACACCTAGTCAAATTTTCATCACAACTTTTTTTAGGGAACAAAATTTTTACCAACCTTGGGATTTAATATTGCATATATAAAATGTTCAAAATATCTATCCATATATAAAAGAAGAATAGTTGACAAAATTTATAATTTTGTCATTTTTCCTCCAAGAAATGGCTAATCAATGTTTTAGGTAATAAAATAATTGTAAAAAGAAAATTGATATGTTATTTACCTCTTTTTCAATGTAATATATTTGTTACCCTTTATACTTATTATTATTATTATTTTTTTTTTGTTCATGACCATTGTTCATCTTTTGAATAATAATTAAATTATTTTTATTTTGTTAACTTTAATTATTTAATTTCTATAATTATTCTCATTAACAATTTTACAGTTAAGAAAATTTTAAAATATCCTTTTATAATTATGAGAAATTTTGTATACAAATAAATGTTTAAAATTCATATTTTTAATCAGTTATTTTTAACCAATTTAAAAAATCATTTATCATATTATTTATCGAACTATAAGAAAAAATCAACAAAATATAAAAACAAATAAAACATAAGTTTTCAAATTTTCATTTTTTTTTCAATTTTAAAGTTAAAAAAGTTTAAGATATTTTTTGTAATTATAAGAAGTGTTGTATATAATAAAACTTATATTGTTGATTTGTCACTTTTATCCAACTTTTAAATCATTGACTTATTGAATTAGCTATCAAGGCATGTAAAAAATTCAACAAATGACCGTGACAAATAAAATATAAGTTTTCAATTTTCAATTCATTTTGTTAATTGTAATTACATAATGTTTTGAATTATTCTGATTATTAATTGTAAAGTTAAAATAAATTTAACATATTTTTCTGAAAAATGTTTAATATAAATAAATTTTCAAAATTTATATTGTTAATTAATTAGTCATTTTTAAATAACTCCAAAATTTGTTGACCTATTAAATTATTTATCAGGTCATAATTTTTTTTCATAATTAGAAGACAAATAAATAGTTAGTAAACTTTCAAATTCGTTGTTTAAGTTATTAATAAATTTTGTGTTCCAACTTTTTAATATTATCAAATTAAATTTAGAATGACATGTACAATTTGTCTTATTTGAATTTAGAATAACACGCTACCAGAAATACGAATGCAAAAGGAAGTTCAGAAAAACACACGAGAGATAGGTGGGACTTCAACCAAATTCTACTTTATTCAATTAAAACTCTACTTTACCTAATGATTTTTTAAAATTATAACTTTAAAATAAATATAGATATGAAAAATATATTTGTATATTATATAATGGTTTATAATAATAAAAGATATATGAACAACATTTTAATATAACAATTATATGAAAATTTTACAATTTTTATGTATTAGCGCAATGAATAATCAATAACGCGTCGCGCAGGTAAATTACTAGTTTAGATAATGTTTTAAGAGTAGAACTCTTGTGAGATTGGCCATTTCATAGATATTTTCTGTGAAGAATTATAAAAATGTCATTCAAACATAAATTATGCATAAAATTGTTATCATTATTTTGTTTTTCGTAAAAATATCACTTATAATTGTGAAAACAGTTTGCATGAATTGATATCGCGCACAAATATACAGATGATTGTATATGACTAACTGCTTAATTATGCAACATAAATAACATCTTTTATAATAAATTATGATGAATAGCATTTTCAAATAGATATTATGTTGAGATGACAATTTTTAAAGTCTCTTCAATTTCCCATCACCACAACATAATCTAATTGAGCCCTAGGATCAAAGAGCAATGAAGGGGACCCAAAAGCAAAATTAATTGAATTTAAAGGGACCCACATCAATTCTTGAAGCTATCATCAACATATTGGAAAATATCCAACAACAAAAAGTTCATTGGATTCAATATAGATCCAACGGAAATTACAAATTTGATTTTCATTTTAAATTTATTAAAAAGGGATATCAATAATAAAAAATCTTCAAGTTTTATTTTTTTAATGAAAGCTACATAGTAAATAGGAAAAAAAAAATTCTTTTTTTCCTTCTCCATTTATTTTTATTTAATTAGTTATTCATTTGATAGGACATGACATATATAGTCTCATGCTTCATTGAGCTCCAGACAAACACATATAACCTAATAAAAAGTAAAAAATTGTATATTATATAGTTCATAAATAAAATAATCTTGAATAACTCCACATACATAGGATCTAAGTTTAATGATACTTTTAATTCGTACCTATGTGTTCAGTCCTACATGATTCGATTTATCGACCAACAACTTCAAACTTAAGTTTGTGAATCATATTGCATCTAAGTAGAATATATTTATAAAATGAGGATATATTTTCAAAACGACATATACATAAGAGAAAATGGCCATGATTAGTCTATTTCCTAAAAAAGAAGAACAAAATAACCCCTCACTATATATTTTCACCTTTATACCCACTTTTTGATTTAATTGAGATTGTCAAATCAATTAAGAAAAGAATCTTATGGGGAATTTGATTTGATTGAGATTGTCAAATCAATTAAGAAAAGAATCTTATGGGGAATTGAAGAGAAACTCCTCCTCTCTCTCTCTCTTGTTGTTTTCGTGTAGAGTAAAAAAAATAATCTCACTGTGGACAATGGGAATCGAACCCAGGACCACAATGAGCAAATTGAGCTACAGTTCCACTGGGACAAACAAGTTTAATAGGATAGTTTTCGTGTAACACCTAAATATAGGGCTACACGAAAACTCTTGAAATCAAGGCTACACGAAAACTCTTCAAAACAAGGCTACACGAAAACTTTTCAAAACAAGGCTACACGAAAACTCTTCAAAACTTTTCGTGTAGTGCCCAAAATCAGGACTTTTCGTGTACTGCTTAAAATCAAGATTTTCGTGTAGTTGGTCAAAATCAGGAGTTTTCGTGTACTGCTTAAAATCAAGGTTTTCGTGTAGTTGGTCAAAATCAATCAAAAGTGAGTCAAAAGTTGCGGCTATTTTTGTCAGATTGTCATACTGTGTATTTTTTTATTGAGTTGACAAATTTAAAAGTGGGTATAGTTGGGATAAAATTTAAGATTTGGATTATTTTTGGGATAAAATTATATGGGGGGTCTTCTATGTCCTAATTTATAGCAAATAGGCTATAAATGGATACTGTCCCTATACATAAATATAATAATTTTTACATTATATAATTTTTAAAAATGATAAAAACAGAGAGAGAGAGAGATGTAATTGTGAAGATGGTGATAGATTAGATAGGGTTGTGAGAAAAGTGTAATTAAAAGAAAAGGCAAAAGCATTTCTTGGAACTAATGAGTGCGTCAAAGGACGTCGTCCGTACCAAAAACCCAGACCTCTTTATCTACCGGGAGCCTGTTGCAATAACTAATTATTAATGCCACTGATCATAGAATATAAAACAAATAAAGGCCCTTTTCTGCAAATTATATTTTCAACTACTTGTGTTTCTGCTATATACCTCTTGGTTAATTGATATGCATTATGTATAAAAACGGACTTTAAACAGGTGAATCAGAACTATGATTGACAATTGAATTAAGATAATTAATTCTTGATTGAAATAAAAGTTATTTCACCTTGGCCACAAGGATTCACAAATATGTTTAAATTTATTTTATTTGATAAAATACTTTTAAAAACATTGAGTTCATTTAGATTACGAGTAGGTTTTATATGATACCGTCTCACAGTTCCCGTTGTGTGAGACGAGTCAACACGTAACACATTCTTAAATATTCATATATAAATTTGTGAAAATGTATTCAACATATGAGTAATAAGCATACGAAAACTATTTGTAAGACATATTTAACAAGAGCTTTTGTCTAACTTAGAATCATGAAGTGGTTGTCTCACAACCACTTTGGAATATAAATTTATTTTTGGTAATATGATAAATTTTTAAAACTATAATAAAGTTATTTTAGGTTATTGATTTTCGAATTTTTTAAGATGAACTAATTTATATATAGATTCTAATAAAACGTTTAGAAATCAATTTTTTTTAAAATTAAATGTAGCATTTTATTAGAGGTACGTAATTGTCGAAAAATTACGAACTTTCCAAAATTGCAATTTTAACGTGAGTTCTGATATTTCATGCATTCGTAACCAACATGCAAATATCAAGCATCTTTTAAATCTGTAAATTCGTGTTTCTTCGTCAATTATTATATGGTTCTTAGATGTAGTAGTTTTATTTGAAGGTTCTCTTCGTAATTTCTGAATTTATGGATATTTTAAATACCTGAAATCAAGTTGCTAGTTAGAGTAAAAAGAAAATCTTGAAATCAAGTTAAGTTTTTTAATAATCAAAAATCATATTAAAACTGCATTTTAAGAAGCCACGTGATTTTCACGGCAATTACCCCTTCATTTATATGTTATTATTAAGAGGAAATGTGTCAAACTAAACGATTGTTTTAAGGAATTG